>OY757931.1:3869092-3916592 GCA_963585895.1 Sepioteuthis lessoniana | reverse complement strand
TTAGTTTAGCATAAGTACACAGTTTAATAGTAAAAAAACATTTCTATTTCAAGCTATTTAGTTTAATAAAACAGTTCTAATTCAAACGATTCAGTTTAGTATAAGTATAGTTTTTTTACACACAGTTGAATGTCATAACAGTTCTATTTGAAATAATCCAGTTTAACATAAGTATACAATTTCTTCTATTTGATCCATAGATTGGATCCTATCAGGTGCTACCATTCTGGGCTAGAGTGAATCTGGGAGCGATGGCAATGAAGGGGTGCTCCAAATTCCCCAAAGCTCCAGCATTTCTGGAACCTCACCATCATATTGTTTAATGTCATATCCAGGACATTAATTGGGGGATGTCTTACCCTCTGCAGAGAAACAGTCAGCGTATTCTACAGCCTCAATAAATTGGGCAAATGGTTTAATAAAACACTACATGAACAAACTAGATTTAATTATTTCAATTCATGGTAAATCTTTTCCCAAGAAATTCAGAGAAAAATAAAATTGAATTACACACAATTATGCAATGTTCTTGTAATTTCCATACCAACACAAGCCTTGATATTTAAAACGGTCAACAGTTAAAAGATAATTCTTGCAGTCGTGAATATGTGGTTAGGCATATGTTGTTTAAAATGAAACATTTTCCCAACTATGGAATTATGAATTGAAACACTGGAAATGATTGTAAAAATTAAGAGTAAATCTCCATGGCCTTGTGGCTAACGTGCTGGACTGAGATAGCGAGTTCGAACTCTAGTTGCGGTGTAACGTTCACTTTCTAAGTTATACAATTCGGAAATGAAGTTTTAATTGCCAACAAACAAAGAGATCAATCCAAACTAAATCCTTGGGATTGAATAATGCGTTTAGTTATAATCTTTGAGAAGTTTATTGACAATAATAGATATTTAAAGAAGGCCGATGAGTTAGAACGACCGAAACAGCTAAGATGAAGACACCATTCAAAGTAAATAAATAGACTATAAATAACACTGGAATTTAGCATTACTGAATTTTCCTATTTCCAAATCACCTAGGGTAGCCGAGAAATTTGTGATATACATCTATATCTTACAATCCCTTCATCTTTAGATAATCCTTTTGTTTTGCCAGAGAGAGAAGAATACATGCAAGATAAGAATAATTTGAATTGTATTTAGTTCTGGGCTTGGAGATCTCAAACTATTTCTATCACCGTAAATATAATCCTGCCATTATTTTAAAAGTCTTTGACTTCAACTCACTTCGACGCTCTTCTGATTCGGCTTGAAAACGCCGTTAAGTATTAAATGCTTATTTGTCTAACCGCTCAGAAAGTTGACTTTGAAACACAGCTTGATTCGAAAGTAAAAGAGTTCTTTATCCCGCATCCCTTACCCCAAACTCTTTCTTCTGATCGATGGTGCAACCTACCCAGAGTTTCAAACGTTGATTCTTATTAAGCCCTTCCCACATAACACAAATTCCTCACTACCTTCATCCTCATTTAGCGTTGTTACCGAGAACAATAAGAAGCCTGTTGGCGAAAACAAATCAAAAACAGAGACGTCGATGTAGGAAGACAAAATGTTAGGGAAATCACCGAAGGATCGTTAAAGTTAACGAAGCTCTTTATCACTTGTTGTCCTTTGTTATAAGTTGGCAACCGTAGTCGAGGACGAACAAAAGGCTCAGTTTTCAGTAGCTACTACACCGAGGTGTAGGAGAGGGTGCTACTCCTTTCCTTTGATTGTTCCACTTTACCCTTGATAGTACCTTATATTGCTGAGTGTTAAACAAGGAAGTATCAAGTACCATTTTTAAAGTCTTTGGCATGACGAGACCTGGGATTGAACCCAGGTCTCCCGGACCATTGGTGAACACTCTACTCACTACGCTTATGAGCCGGTTAAAATCAAAGGAAAACACTAAGACCAGAAAAACGAATTTCACGCAAGGATATAGAAAGCCGAGATCTGACAGTCATTTAAGTGGAACGATTAAAAATTTGAATAACATCTTATTTCTTGTTTGACCGACAGTCAAACTTTAAAATTGATTTCCTAGGGGGAATCATTTCCACACCCAGATAAACAAGGGACACCTGAAGAAGGCTGGAGGATAAAGCAGCCGAAATGTTGTGTTAAAACTAACACCAATAAAGGTGACGACAACAGTCCGAAAAATAATATACAAAATATTGCTCATCAAGCTTCAATTCAAAAATTCAGACAGATAAAACTTCAATTAACTATCTTTAATTTGGTTTGCTTTTTTTGTTTAATGGCATATCAACCATTCAGGGATTATTCAATACCAAAACCATTCTCGCAGAAAAGCAATGGTGAATGATTTAGCTTGACTAGGTTTTAAACTCTCTAGCTACAATGTCACTGTGTTGCACGTAAACCACTCCACCATGGTGACTCCGGCTACATTGTTATATGATTTCAAATAGTCTAATCCTCTCAATCACAGACTCACTGGTCCTGTTACAGGGTTCAGTTTTAGGGGCAGTAATAGCAGAGAAGATCCCATCCCTATCCTCTCAACAACTGATTTGAATTCGGTTTTCCTTCTCTTCAACCAGTTGCCATACTGAGGTTAATGAATTCAGTCTGTTCAACTATTTGCTCATAGGTGGAAAGAGAAAAGTTCCTATGTTTCAATGGATTTTAGCACTTTGTGAAAAACTTATAATTTGTAAATAATTTCATAGTTTCATATAAATTGTAGAAAGGAGTAGCGCCCTCCCGTACACCTCGGTGTAGTAGCTAATGAAAAGGGAGCCTTCTGGTTGCCTTGGACTATTGGAGATAACTTACTTACACTTTATTAACAATTACCGCTTCAAATCTAGATTCTATATTTCTTGTCTCGATAGAAATAATTTTCATACACTTGTATTGTCTCAGGAATTCTAATCTAATACTTGTAATTTGAGTACATTTACATGGTTTCAAGTATTCCTAACTAATACGAATAATTCTCTCCAAATCGAAAGACAGGGTTGTACGAAAAAAATATGACGAATTAAAACTGATTAATCATGTTCAAACAAATGAAATCCTGCTTATAGAAAATTTTACCAACTAAGTAATCGTTTAGAAATCCTTGGTTGAATGTATATACATATTGACAGAACTTGGCGTTAAATAACCTACAAAGGTTGATACGCCATAAAATCCAACCAACCAACTTCACTGAAAAAACAATCCGTTAAAATTAATGTGGGAAACTCACAAGGAGTAAAATAAAAAGAATGATAAAAGCGAAAATGGAGGACAAGACTAGACACGACTGGGTGGGAAAGGTGATCATCAGGGAATTGTGCAAAAAATTGAAATTCGACAATACTACTAAATGGTATATACAAAAACCAGAATCTGTCCAAAAGATGGAGGTGCACAAAATCTTTGAGATTTTAAGATACTAGTGCATCACCAAATCCTGGCTAGAAGATCAGACTTAGCAATAATTAACAAGAAAAAAAGAAATTATCCTCTAGTAGATTTTGCCATTCTGGTTGACCACAGCGTAGAAATAAAAGAAAGTGAAATGATGAACAAATACTTGGAGCTTGCCAGAGAATTAAGAAAGTTGTGGAATATGAGGTTGACGGTGATACCAGTTGTATTTAGTTCACTTGGAACAATCCACATGGGCTTGAAAAGTGGTGAATAAGAATTCAAAATCAGAGGAGGAATCGAGACCATCCAGATTACAGCATCACTGAGATCGATTAGAGTATTGAGGAGAGTCCTGGAGACCTCTGAAGTCTTGCTGTCACTAAGATACCAACTGACACTGAAAGGAAAACCTCGCTTGCAAAAATACTTTTTATAATACAAATTCACACACACATACACTCTTAAACTTATGTATATATATATATATATATACATGATCATACTATTTTGTTTAGCTTTCTTACTTGTTTCTTTATATCAAAGTCCAGTTGATGGAGAAGTTTCCCTAGCTTCTACTCTCAGGCGCTTTCAATCATATCGATTGATTTTCTACTGAGGAAATGTAGGAATTTTATGTTTATGTTTAGTTCGGGTGTGATATTTATTTTCTTGGAAGGGTGCAACACATTGCGAACTCTTCGTACCTTTATTGGCCATACAACGACCACTCTCTCTCAACGTCTTACATACTCTCTGAGTGCCTCGGGTGGTGTAAGGGTTAGCAAGTTAGACTAGCAAACCTACACGAGTGAATTCAAGTCACATTAGGTGCCTCATTCATATGGCCTTGTGCCATATCTTGCGAAAAGGCTTAGTGAATTACAACATACAACTTCACTGGGCATCTCGTGTGGTGTAATGGTTTGAAAGTTAGACTAGCAAACCATATCTTTTAGTAAATTACTTGCTCGTTGTGCCATGAAACAATATTTAATAAAAATACGTTATGATATCATTGATATCTATCGATCTCTTAATGATATCATAACGTGTGTGTGTGTATATATATATATATATATATATATCCTGCGTTGGTTTGTTTGTTTAATAGCATATCAACATTCATGGGCTATTTAATGCCATATCCATCCTTATAGCTATTGGAGGGATAAGGGGGGCACATATCTTTCCCGATGGTATTCTTCCGAAAGTGAACGTAATAGCGTGACTAGCGTTCGGACTCTCTTACTTCGAGGTTGCATATATATATATATATATATATATATATATATATATATATATATATATATATGTGTGTGTGTGTGTGTGTGTGTGTGTGTGTGTGTGCTAGTCTACCTATATGCGTAGTAGTACGTTTTGGTATTTATTTATCTTTCAGCCAAGCCAAAATATGACTCAAGATCGTTTCAAAGTGGGGTGACGGTTAGAAAAAAAGCCTCTCCCGCGTCAATTTAAAATATTGCGCGAGTTCCGTCGGCATTCCCTCAGGCGTTATGCAGTTAGCCCAGACCCTACCACTTTTAGGCGTAGCTGCTGCCTGGTTGGAAGAACCTCTGGAATCAAGCTAATTTTGCTTTCTCATCAACCTGGTATGGTCGTGAAAAATTATGCCTTAACCTAGCAGGGATATAAAAGACTAATTGAACTGAGTTTGTCTTCGGCGTAGGAAAGATTGTGTGCCTGAAAATATAATGTGCAAAATTCAGCTTCTTTTAAAAATCTGGCTCCTCACATTCAGCAATATAACATCTTTATGCATGAATCAAGTACGTGGAAGTCTTTTGTAAAAAGGAAATAAAATTGGTACGGAGTTTAAATTTTCTATCTATATGCATAAGATTCCGTAAAATGTACAGTTTATATAGTCGCATATTTCTAAGCAAAAAGACAAACAAACAAACAACCCCCACCAAAAAAAAACAAAACAAAACAAACAATTTAACATTGCTTTATATTGTTATATAATGATTTTTTTATATTAATCATTTTTCGTTAATTATATTTTATCATACAGTTTGGTTGGGCTTTGAACTATTCGGCTCTTAGTTCAGGTGCATAGCAATGGGTACGGTTTACACTCTCATGCAAAGGATATGACAATCACAATTGTCATAATAGACTCCAGATAAGAAATGGCCCTGGAGTGTGAGTGACGTCATGCCAGGAAGAGATGTGCTGAGAATTTGAGGATTTTGAAAAACACGGCAGTTGGGAGTTGGGTTTGGGTTATGTAGGCAGACAGTTAGGTTGTCTGCCTCAATGGCAGACAATTGAAGTTGGGGTCCGACGATGATGGTGAGAAGTTGGGTCCGACTATGGTGTTGTTAGCATAGTACGACACGAAAGACTTTTAAGAATTGTCTCTCTCTTCGTGTCGAAGAACTGAAGTCAGAAATTGATAAACGGTTCGTACCTGAACAACGGAGTCGCCTGTGTATTTGAGTCTGCCTATTGGTTTGTATTTGTACATGTACATAGCGCTACTAGCAAATACACCCAACCAAGCCGAAACACAACCAACCATAGTTTGAAACGAGCCGCCGCAGGCATTGGCCTCCATGTCAATGCACACAAAAGTGAATATATGTGCTTTAATTAAGCAGGTCACATTTCCACACTAGACAGAACCTCTCTGAAACTGGTTGACAAATTCACATACCTAGGAAGCAGTGTCTCATCAACCGAAAAAGACATCGACACGCGCCTAACGAAGGCATGGACAGTTATCCATAAACTATCGGTCATATGGAAATCAAACCTGACCGATAAAATGAAACGAAGTTTCTTCCAAGCAGCCGTCGTAAAGATACTGCTGTATGGATGCACCACTTGGACGCTAACAAAACGGCTGGAGAAGAAGCTAGACGGCAACTACACAAGAATGTTGCGAGCAATATAAACAAGTCCTGGCGGCAACACCCCACAAGGCACCAACTATACGGTCACCAACTCCCATCACGAAAACTATCCAAGTTAGACGAACCAGGCACGCAGGACACTGCTGGAGGAGCAGGGACAAGCTCATAAGTGATGTACTCCAATGGACCCCAACATATAGCCGAGCTAAAGCAGGACAACCAGCTAGAACATACATACAGCAGCTGTGTGAGGATACGGGATATAGCCCAGAAGATCTGCCAGAGGCGATGAACGAATGGGAAAAGTGTCGAGAGAGGGTCAAAGATATCCGTGCTAACGGCACGACATGATGATGATATGTACTGTTGTTATGGATATCATTAAATTATGGTTGTGGTACGCAACAATATGAATCCTTGTTTTTCCGTTCTTTATTTCTGCTGAGAAGTAGATTGCGAAGAAATACTCAAATTTTTCTATCATGCGCCAAGTCACGTAGATTCTTTCATTTAAAACTAATTCAAAATTATTTCTAATAAATCTAACAGGCCCGGTTAATATCTTTACTTCAACGCCAATAAAGAATTTCGAATAACTTTTCAAGTTATAACTTTCTATTGTCTTTATCTAACAAACTTTTTTTTCCTTGGAGTAAAAGCTTAATAGAGAAAAAGAAATGATTGATTGATTACCTGAGTGATTAATTGATTGATATTAAGACTATGTCAACCAGTCTGGAGATTTTTTATGCCTCGAGGTTAAGTAATCGTATTCATTGTATGTTAATGATTTCATTTTTCATGTGGTTGTTTCATCAGTTTTATGGCACACAGTTATATGATATCAAGTATTCCTATCTAATACAAATAATTTGTGCACAGTTGCATGGTTTCAAATATTCCTATGCTATTGTAATAATTTATGCCCAAATATATGCTTTAAAGTATTTCAATTTGATAACAGTTATATAGTTTCAATTGTCTTATGATAATCCTTGTGAACAATTATAGCTTCAAATAGTAAAGTAAAGTTGGCGACCGTAGTCGAGGGCGACCAGAAGGCTCCCTTTTCAATAGCTACTACAGTGAAGTGTAGAGGAGGGTGCTACTTCTCTCTCTGTATTGCTCCACTTGATTCGTACCTTATAATGCTGAGTGTTAAGCAAGGAGGTATCAAGTACCATTTTTAAAGTCTTTGGTATGACGCGACCTGGGATTGAACTCAGGACTCCCGGACCATTGGCGAACACTCTACCCACTAGGCCAATGAGCCGGTTTTATAGATTCAGATAAGTATTCGTTATTAATTAATTTACAGTTATTAGATATCAAATATTCCTGTCAAAAACAAATAGTTTTTAAAGAGATTTATTTGATCTATGGATGGGCCACTAACAGGTACTTCGTGTCTCAGTGGACCTATCAGTAATTACAATCTTCCCAGATCTGCTGAAATAAAGCTTTAAACCTGATGAAATTTAGTCAAATCATTGGACATCTTTATTTGGATGTTTTAAACCTCTTCAAGGATTACAGTTAGCGTATTCTCAGCACTCCTAACAGGCATGAAGAGACAAAGAAAGAGAGGTCTTCAAAAGTATACTAAAAAAAAGATTTATTATAGATATTAACTTTAACGATATAAAGAAGTACTAAAAATTTATTGCTAAAACTTTTAAAATGTAGCTTTAGTCAAATGCCATATATCAAGGCAGTTGTCAGTTTCTTGCTAACCACTGTTTGCATATCTTTATCTACGGTAGCAATTGTTTTTGTGATAGATTTTTTTAGATCATCTGAAATAATAGGAAGGACTGAGTAAGTCTGATTGGTCCTTATCATTATCATTATCCACAAGACATGCAAACTGCACGAATCCTCTTGACTCTCTCTCTCTCACTGTCTCTCTCTGTCTCTCTGTCTCTCTCTCGCCTTTTAACACTATACGCACCCAATTACAAACCCAGTGGTGATGTATTTGTAGGAGTCCATAAGAGAACGTCAATTAGGAGTTCCTTTTTCATTCTCCAGCTGTGCCCAGTATGTTTTCCTCGTCTTACTCAGATTGTTTGTGAGATGGAGAGTAAGCAGCCAATGAGTTACTATTTTGTAAGATGTTGCTTCCAAGACTTTTTCAAAAGAGCACGCAGCATCTTTGTGGAGTTTCTATCTAACCTTTTCTCCAAAAAAGTGTTCTTGTGGTGTAGCAATACACTAAGCTGACATAGGTTACAAATTGAAAGCATTCACAATAAACGTTAAAGTATTTCTCGAAATCTTGCAAACCATATATCATAGATCAAAATTGGAAATTAATTTTCTTCACTCTTTCACAAGATATTTCGGCAATTCCTCAGAGATAAATATGCTCATGTCCGCAGTTAATTAATTGAACTGATATAGTAATAGTACTCGATTGCTTATAAAATAAGATAAGAGCGACAAAAATAAAGGCGGAAGGAAAAGCGATATTCCTTCAATACTCACTCTATTTTGTTCAATGCTGACAAGTTTAATGTATAAATTAGATCAATGAATATATTTATGGAAAGGATATTTTGTGAGAAAAAGCTAAAGATATTATTTTTAAGTCAATCAATTATTTTTGTTATCTATATCTATTTTTATCTTGTTTCTGTGAAACGAGCAATAAGCATGGCTTGTAAACGAGAGCATGTCAAAAATAAACTAGAGGATATTGAAGGTCCACCAAATGATTCTAGGGTGAGTCAAAAGTTTTGCAATATTTTGGTAGTATGTGAAGCACAATTTAGCAGCTTTGAATTTTTCGCTGAGGTCGTGAAGGTGACGAAAAACACTGGACAGTGACATTCCCAGCTCTCTGAGAGCTGCTCACCGGATTTGCCTCGAAGGTTTAGAGCACAGCCTCGAAATCCGTGGTATTAGGCCAACTTGACTTTTCCTGATCGTCAAGGTTCTTCCAGCCCCGGCGATTTTTTTTCAAAACATCTGATTATTGCACTGTGATCAACTACACCTTCGCTTTTAACATAAAGATGTTTTGGTTGCCTCCATGGTCCAGTTCGAACTTGTAAAGTATAAATTCCCACATGGACTGTTGTACTTGTTTATCTGATCTGCTTTCAAATCGTACGCGAAATGAAGCATTCTACGTGCACCATTTACCACAATACTAAAAACCACTAAAAATACCTACCACAGTTTGAACTGCATTGGTCACGGAATATACGCGCTGAAAACGATCACGGACGAAAAAATTGCTTTTCTTCAGATTTCATAAAATCAAGCCAGAATTATAACAGATTAATACATCCAGATCTTTTCTTCTTTATAATTAGACAAATAAAAAAAAATTCTAAATTTTATTCATCTATTAAAATAAAATTGCTATCAAGCGTTATTTGGAAACAAATCTAAGAGTTGTTGTCTTCAATCAAATGCAGTACAACAATATATCTTCACTATCATTTTACACAAATAAACAATAAATTACTTCGAACAAATCTATTTGATCAATACAAGAAACTCTAACAGGTTCAGAAATATCCCTGTAGCATAGTGGCAAACGTGCTAAACTTTAAGATCAAAGTGAGCGAGTTCGAACGCCAGTTGTGCTATTAATTTGAGTTTTGGACAAATAACTTGAGGAAAGATATAAACTACCTCGTCCTCCCTCTATGGATTTTAGTAGTACTATTACTGTTCTTTTGCAAGGATTAATTTGATATCAAATAACCCGAGAAGTTTGATATGACATTAAACAAAGAAACCAAACCAACCATCCCAAAGGTAACATCGATCAGGGTCCTTGTAAATCTGTAAATAATGAAGAAAGAAGTGACCCAAAATTCCGTTGAGTACTAAGAGTTTCATCACTCATCAGCCAAAAAAACAAATTCGGCTACTGTTATGGAACCATTACCTACCCATTCATGGACTTTTCCAAATTCTATATTAATCGATATATATATTCTATTTCACTCTCGTGAAATATTGGATACTCCACCGATATTCGACTATCAAGTAAGCCTAGCTCACGCCAGCACTTTTCTGTATATCTTGTTACTTCAGTATATCTTTAAACTTATACCGTGTTCTGAGTTGTCTTTTCGGGGTCCCAACCTGGGTCCACATCAGATACTTATTTTTATAGAATCAAAAATATCTTTGTATCATCCAAATATTATATTTCAGACAACTGTCATTGATATAAATTAAAAAGAATTGATTGACTTAAATAATATTTTAGTTTTTTTTTTCTCACAAAATGTCCTTTGCATATATTCATTGATCTAATTCACTTCTCGGC
Source organism: Sepioteuthis lessoniana (assembly GCA_963585895.1). NCBI lineage: Eukaryota > Metazoa > Mollusca > Cephalopoda > Myopsida > Loliginidae > Sepioteuthis > Sepioteuthis lessoniana. Next base: position 3,906,033 of record OY757931.1, on the reverse strand, counting down.
ATTGCACAAAAATAGGATAAGTGTTGAAGGAATATAGCCTTTCATTTCGTCTTTATTTCTGTCGCTTTTGTATCATCTCATAACCAGTCAAGTATTATATCAGTACAACTAATTACCTGTAGAGATGAGCAGATTTATCTCTGGGGAACTGCCGAAATATTCTGTAAAAAGTGCAGAAAAATTCATTTCTAATTTTAATCTATGATATATGACTGGCAAGATAGAATAGGAATTCATTACAAGTTATTTCAATTATCCATGGGCGCTCCATGCACCCGGCCTTGTGCCACAACTTTCCAAATAACTACTACAACAGTTAAGGAAAAAATAGCATATGATTATGTAAAAATGTCTGCGAATCTGTTTTCTTTGCTTTCTATTTATCTGATTTAATAAGTTGCTATTTTTAGCATGCCATTAGAAGATGCTTTTATTGGCATATAGAAATACGAACCAAGAAAACTTCCGCTGACGTCATTTGCGCAGGCGCAGTTATTATGTGGCTTGTCAGAAAATGTCAACATAACTGACACATGAAAAATTGTCTTGAATTTGCTTGTTTAATGAACGAGAACATAAAAGTTAATATACATGCAGTTACAACACACACACACACACACACACACACACATATATATATATATATATATATATATATTCTGAAATCATCAGTTTGACTCAAATGGACTTTATTATATACATAAGTCAAGCATTCATTGGGAAAAAAAGAATCTAACTATCTATCTATCTATCAATCTATATACATTCATGTCAAAAACACCCGTTTATACAGACACGTATATATATATATATATATATATATATATATATATAAGATTGATGTGTGTATTTGGGTGTGTAAACATGTTGCATCTATAAAGAGCCAAGTAAAGTTACATGTGTTATAGTCAAGAGGAAATTATTTGGTATTTATATTGGTATTTAATGTGGAATATATATATATATATATATATATATATATAGAATAAAGTCACTATTTTTTCATGTTTAAAGCTAAAAATATCATGCGTTTTTAAAACAATAATCGGAAAAGAAGATGAATGGATGTAGAAAAAAATGGTTGCAAAGACAAGACTGATGATTTATAGAGAGTGTGTAATCACAGGGCCGGAAGTAAAGAATGCGCTGAACCGGAAATATATATTTATATATTGACCTTTCTTTTGGATAAAGGGAAAATGATTGCAAAGAATTGAACCACGTGTTAGAAATTGTTCTGATAGAAGCACTAAAAGGTGTGGCTACGTAATAGGCCAATAATTCCAAAGGAAGATAACGCTGCGTTTGATCAAAAGTTGAAAAACTAGTTATAAAAGTATTTACAAAGCCTTTTTATGAACAATTAATGGAATTTAGAGAAGAGCTTTGTTGGAAAGACGTTAAAAGATTAGTCAACATTTGATAAAGGGACAACAAAAAGTTGCGAGCACAATAACAGAAAACAGAAAATGTGTTTGTTCTGAAGACTGAAGGATAATAGGCATTAATTTTTCCGGTAAATTTAGACATATAAAAGTTTTCAAGTGTAGATCAAAATGGTAATATATTTGGTCGAAGTTCTAAAGAAAGGGGATTATATATTTACACAATATATATACAATACAGAGATTCGGGGAAAATGATATAATTTCGCAATCTAATATCTTGACTAATTCTCCTTCAAATGATTGCAGGTTTTGACAGCATGTGTCGAAATAAATCAAAATTTGATTTTTAGTGTTTTATTTTCAGGTATACGATACCATTCAATAAAAAAAGTAAAGGTGTTTGAATATCTGTACATCTAAAATAATATCAGTTATTTTTAAACCCCTTTTATATTTAAAGTATAAATAATCAGATATGAAATATGATAAAAAAACTCATGACGCAGAGTTTTACGCTATCGGTCTTCAGGGGATCAAATATTCAGCTGTTGTTGATAAACTGAGGATCGAAAGTCGTATTTTTATCCTGTTTTATAACTTATTATTTATACTTGAAATATTTTGCGATATTGCTTTGCATTTTCATGCAAGGTTTTTATTGATAAAAAATGCATTTAGCGTTAGATTTTTATCACTATCATAATTGTATACACATATATATATACACACACACAAACACACGCACTTACCGGCAAACACTCACAAACATACATACACAGAGAGAGATAGACAGACTGACATACTGAAGGTCAGATGCAACATTTTCTTTCAATAATTTTCCTTTTTTTTCAATGAGTGTTTACGCATATATATATATATATATATATATATATATATATATATATATATATATATATATATATAGTAAAAAAGCGACCTGAAAGATGAAAGATGGGTAAAAGAAAAGTTAAGAACGTTAGAAATCGGTGTCAATTGTTTGAGAGAGAAAATTCCCTCCATTCGGTCGAGTGAAATAATCTGCAAGCTCCGCCATCTATTTTGATAGACTGTCATCGATCAGCGCCAACACGGATATTTCCTCTTTGGGTAAAGTTGGGGATCACCGATTTGAGCGCCCAGTTCATGTATTATGAAAGCAAATCAATTTGGCCCAGTGGTCGAATCAACGAGTGCGCCTAACACCGCCTGCGCTGAGACGAGATTCAATTTAGCGAACATGATGAATGAGCAAACGGAAGAATATTCGACCCCCACCCTCTTACGACATGTAAAACGAAAATCATTCCTGTCATAAATTCAGAGTCGTTCATTGCCACTTGTGGATATTGATGATTTTCTCAGAGAACGGAGTCAATGTAATCTATTCTGGGATTATTGAGTTGAATCAGGATATCTTTTATTCTTTTCTTTTGAAAGTTGAGAACCATTTACTTATGCATTTGCTTGTCTTAGAGTAACGGTTATCCTCGTAGGAAATGGAATCGACGAAGCAAGTTCAAATCCAGTGGGAGATTGCTTACAATTTGGTTTTCTTTCTTTGTTTGATGGCATATCAGTCTTCTTGGATTATTTAAGGCAAAATCCACCTTGGTAGAAGAACAATAATGGTACTATTTAACCAATATTTTGGCGTCAGTGGGTTCATGCCTTCGCAAAAGGTATTAGTCCAAAATTGAACGTAATTAGCGCTTACTACGATGTCACAGTCAAACATGTTTGCTACTACGCCACGGGGACTCCCTCAAGATTGTTTACTTTTCCTTTTACGCTAATACATAGAGGAAAGGCATGAACCCATCTTCTTTCTTCCTCACAAGTGGGTAATTAGTTGGACAGACTGGTTTCTTTATCCTTGGTAAGGTAACAAGTCTAGGAGAAAGAAATACCGTGTTCTAATTATTTGCATTTGATAGGAATACTTGAGATGATATAACTGTGTGGAAAAAAACTTCGTTACGAACTGCATGAAAATCTGAATATACAAATTTACCAACCCCTCTGCTCAGATAAGATATGACACAAGGTCAATTTTTAAGCGGAGTTTCACAGGTTTGAATTCAAAGTTTTCCTTCTCCTAGACTAGTTGCCTCTGCAAGGCTGAAGAACCTAGTCTGCCCTACTATTTACCCATAGCTGGAGGGAGAATAATTGGATTCACACCTTTTCCAAGGGTATTATTACAATCAGTCTCGTCCAGGACTTGAACTCGTATCGTTATGTCCAATTCATACGACGTGAACCATTACACCACGGGCAACTAAAATCTAAATATAGGTATATTAAGTATACAAATGCCAAACTTCTAGGGATAAATTAACCTTAGACGCGTTGTCTTGCTTTTAAAGTCAATCGATCAATTGATCAGTATAATCATGGACTTTCCTTACAAATGGAACCCAATGAGTCAACGGATCGTCCAACTTCAAATAAATATTCATTGAAAGAGAATCCATCTCCATGAAAGTAAATTTGAAAGCATGTATTTACTCCAAACCTCTGCCATTGACAGTAAAGCTAATTGACTTTAGAGTTCGCCTTCTCCTTTTGGAACCATATAACAGTGTGCAAATAAATGACTATTATTAAATAAAAATAATTAATTGAAACCATGTAATTATTAGTATTAGATAGGAATAATTGATATCATGCAACTAATAATTTATACACAGTTGTATGGCATCAACTATTCCTATCTAATATTAATAAATATGTGTTTTCATTTGATTATTTCTATTTAATAATAGTCATTTATTTGCACATTTATGAGTGTGACATGGTTTTGACCCAACAAGATGTCATATTTTTCGGCCTGCCAAGTTTTTAGTCGAAGGTCAACCGGATGGGAAAGAAGTTTAGTCATGAATCAACCGACAATATATCAGGTAGTACTGATATTTGTAGCTCTCTTTGATTGATCTGATTATATATATTTAGGGAAGTCTATTGACGTTCAGTGTACTGACTAGTCGTCAAGTCACTTCATCTTGATCTGATATTTTTATGATGTGATGGAAAACTAAGAAAGCCTTATATTATAAGATACTGCTTGGTGCCCTTAGTGCTACTGGTGCTTTGGTTTCGAAACCGTGTTTAATCTCTGAAACAGTATCTCGTAAGGGTTTTGTTGGCCAATCAACAATTTTTTACAATATATATATATACATATATATATATATATATTACAGACAACTACGAAAAATTCTCACCGACAACACAAAAATACTCGAACATCAAAATAATAAACAAAAACTTCAGATTCTCGAAGCACTATATATTAGAAACCTGCAACCAGCACTTAATAGAATTGATTTTCAAACCACTGCTAATGTACTTAAATGTCTTTAGCTACTGGCACTATTTACAGAATTACATTTTAAAGCGAACGCCATAATCTTTAATGGCAAAGACGTCCTTACACAGTAGTAATTTGCTAAAACAAAAGTTACATCACTTTTGTAATAGATTCTCCCCTGATGATGGCCCAAAGTCGGGCAGAAAGTACTAGGGATACATACAACTATGGACAATACCTAAATCAATTCCCCCCGAATACGATAAAAGTAATACGGGAATTCGAACGGATCCAGAAGAAAATATGTAGGCATAAAATGTCTATTATGTTTAATGAAATTTGCATATATTACAGACGCAGACTATGCAGATGACTTATCGCTTTTTGCAAATACTTCCTTCCAAGCCGAATTCCTGCAGCATAGTCTGGATCAGGCAGCAGGGTGCATGTGAATGCAGACCAAACGGAGTACTTGTGTTTTGATCAAGTAGGAGACATCTCCACTCTAAATGGTAGTTCTCTGTAATTAGTTAACAAGTTCACTTAGCTCGGAAACAGCATGCACAATATGCGCCTAGCGAAGGCGTGGGCTGCTATTGATAGGTTATCAATCATATAGAAGTTTGGCCTATCTGATAAAATAAAACGCAATTTGTTCCAAGCAGTGGTTGTGTCAATTCTACTATATGGACGCACCACGTGGATGTTGACTCAGCGTATAGATAAAAAAAGCTTGACGGGAATTTGCACAAGAATGTTACAAGCTATAGTAAACAAATCCTGGAAGCAATATCCTGCGAAACAGCAGCTATACGGCCACCTACCTCCTATCACTAAAACCATCCAAATAAGACAAACAGAGCATGTGGGACACTGCTGAAGAAGCAAGGAGGAACTCATAAATGGCATTCTCCTATGGATGCCTACATACTGACGAGCCAGTGTTGGCAGACAAAGAACAACAGCTCTGTACGGACACAGAATGTAGTCTAAAATACCCGTCGAAAGCGATAGATGATTGAACGGTCACAGAGTCATGGTAATCCGTGCTAGCAGAGTAATATGATGATAATATATATATATATATATATATATATATATATAAAATCACATTGAATTTTTTTATATGAGACGCGTATTAATTGAATTTCATGGTTTCAATCATTGACGTCTTCATACTATTTGTGTCGACATTTTTTCTTTATATTTATGTTTCATTAAAATTATTATTAGAATTTATTTATTGGTTACCATTATAATTTGTTACGTTGTCGTTTCTTTTTGTTAACAAAAAAATTTCAACATCCACCATATGTTTCAGATAACTGTATCAGTTAATAAAACTGCAATTTATTTTTTGAACTCGAAATCAAGTTGTCTGTCCACTTTAAATGTCATTGATCGATGTTTTCTGTTTTTCTCTTTGAAATAAAATTTAAAAAAATTCTCTTCGTTTATCTTTAAAATCAATATGGAAAATATCCTTATAGTCATTAATAACCATTTTGATTTGACTGAAGTTCGTAATGATGTTTAGACGCGGAGATAGTCTGATCCTATTTACCAACCCTCCGCTCGGGTAGGATATGACACACGGTCAATTTTTAAGCGGAGTTTAACAGGTTTGAATTCAGAGTTTTCCTTCTTCTAGACTAGTTGCCTCACCAAGGCTGAATAACTCAGTCTGTCCTACTATTTACCCATAGGATAATAATTGGATTCATACCTTCCCCAAGGGTATTAGTGCTATGTGAAATGCGATCAGCCTCGTCCAGGATTTGAACTCGTGTCGCCGTATCCAATTCCTACGATGATAACCATTACACTACGAGCACGTAGATAGTCTGATAGGCGCACAGAAAATTAAATCGGTTAACATAGTTCAAGTTAGAGTTCGTGTCTCTTTGGGTACTCCATTCATACGGCCTTATGCTCTATCTGAGCAAATCGCTAAGTAAATTAAAATATAGTTCCAGTTCTGGTTGACACAATTTGCATTCATTTCAAACTAATTTCTGGTGAAATGAATGGCTTTACTTCTTCACCACACGGCTATGGTTTTAAAAAAAGGCAGGCTGGTTTTTTTTAGCCTTGTTTGACAATCAATGATGGATTTTTCGATTTCAACTCATATCGGGTTATTTTATGGTTAGTGGTTAGATAATTACATTCAGTATACGCTCACGTCTAAATTTTTTTACTTGATTCTAAACAGATTTTTTCTTTTCACACAGTCTACTGATATCAAGTGTACCTAATACAAATACTTTGCACACAGTCGTACGATTTCGAGAGTCCCTATTACAAATAACTATTTCAAATTCAAACGGAACTTTTTCCAAGTTGTAATCGTGTCAGTTCTACCGTATGGCTGCACCACCTGGACTCTGACGTAAAGTTTGATGAGAACAACACAAGAATGATGCATGCTGTTTTAAACAAACAACCAACAAAATAGCACTTCTACGGCCACTTCGCTCTCATCTCTCAAACGATCTAATTAAGACAAACAAGGCAGGCAAGTGAATGCTGGCAAAGTAAAAACGAATTCACGATGGACGTTATCCAACGGACTCCCTCACATTGTTGGCTGACAAGCAGAAACCCTACACAAATCAGGTTTGTTCAGGCAATGGATGCAGTCTAGAAGACCTGCCAAGAGAGATGAACGATAGGGACGGGTGGATAAAGGGAGAATCGATTGACTTCTTGCCACCAACAGGATTTGATGATATATATAGATATATATACACACACACACACACACATATATATATATATATATATATATTGTTATGAGTTCAGATAATTCTTTGGGCGCAGGGAAAACAATACCCTTCTGGGACTCACACGTGCAAGCCCCTAAAAGATCTAGTATATTCCCCTGAGTTCCCGTCGCACACACAAAAGAAAAAAAAGGATGGCAAATATCCGTTTGGCTCAGCCCCGTTCTTCGAGGAATGAAGAAGATGAAAATGACCCAAGTTTATAATGGGGACCAGAGCATTAATTACAAAGAAACAAACTAATATCAATACCAATATGGAAGGCAGGATGTTATATCGACTAGAAAGTTATCTTTTCCTGGAATGGTGCGTGTAAAACATGTGTCTGAATATCAGAGTTCGTGAGTGTGGGAGAGAGAGAGAGAGAAAGAGAGATTTGACATGTGAAACATATCTGTTTCAGAGAGATAGCTGACAGCTCCTACTTGCGGTGTCCTCATATTCATGTTTCCTTCCTCGCATTTCTCAGAAGGAATGCCGTAGATTAATTAATTCTTCTACACTAAAGCTTATCTGCTTGAGTCTTGGTTAGTGTGCAAGGGCAGGCTGGCTCATTCACTGGGCCTTACCTAAAAAATGTCTACCGAATTTGTTAGATCTTCGCATAATCGCGGTCAATCGAGAACTTTTCTTCTTGCTTTCTATTTCGCTTCCGCTTCAACGACTCTTCGTGTGAGTTTATTCCCAAACGCAGACTGTTTGCCCGATTTCTGTTGATACACTCGATTTCTAAATTGGGCGTTTGCCTATTGCTATGGCTTGGGTTTTGGGATTTATCCACAATGCATCCCCTTACTTTTTTCCCTTATTGTTCTTAAAACCTTTCTCTCTCTGTGTCACTATAACTCTTATCATTATGTCTCTCTAGCTCTCTATCACCTCTCTCTCTCTCTCTCTCCCCCTAACAATTCATAAACATGAATGTGTACGTGTGAATGATTTAATATCCAAAATAAACCTTGACAGGGTCTACTCTGCCTATATCTTTTGAAATTACATGCCATTTTTTTCATATCATTTTTGTTTTAGTTAATCATTTTTAATTATAATCTTATATAATTTTTCTTTCGTTAATTTGGCCATTTTGTGGATATTTTTCAGGAATACTGGAGAGTTCTGGCAATGAGACTCACAAAGTTCATTCGTGTTTTCAAGCCTCAATCGACCAAAAGAATGTTGAGTTAGTTCCTCTGCAGCTTAGTACGCTCGTCAATGTCACGCACAAAGATGTTACCAAAAGTAAGTTCCATTTTTGTTTCTCTCGTAGAATAAGGAGTCAAAAAACAATCCAATAATGTATACTTTGGTTTCTTTGTTAATGGCATAACAACCTTCAAGAGTTATTTAATGCAAAAGCCATCTTAGTAGAAGAACAGCTGTAATATTATTTAATCCTTGGCCGAGAGGGTAAGGGAGTTCAATTCCTATTCCTATTCCTAAGGCATTTGTCCGAAAGTGAACGTAATAGCGCATCTGGGGTTCTAAATCGCTTACTCCAAGGCTGCACTCCTACACTTACGCCAGGAGGACTCCTAAATAAAATATTTTAACATCTGTCGCATAAGAATAATATTTAGTTTATAATATATGCAATACTATCTTAAACAATCTGTTTGAATAGAGCAGTTTTTATTCAAGTGAGTTTTACTTTAGTAACATTAACTTTTATTTTTAAACTGTGGTGTTAGGGAGTCCTTGTGGCGTGTTAGCTAACATTCTGAATTGCGACATCATCGTAAGCGTGTTCGGGCTTTAATTGCGCAATGACATTCACTTTTTGATAAATACCCTAAGCAAAAAATATGAACCTGTTACTCTCTTGGCAATAGGTTAACTTGAACTACTACTGGTTTTCTACAATGATGGCTTCAGCATTGAATAACTAATGAATCAAACAAAGACACTAAATCAAGCTAAGCCAAACAAAATTGTGGAATCTCAGCATGCAAAAAAATATCTCAAAATTTTCTATGAATAATACAAAGTGAGAGATGTTTAAAGTCTCATTTGTTCGTCAAATCTTTGATTTTTACCATTTTAACCAGTACCATTAGAACCAAAATTTCAAACTCTACAAAAAACGACAATAATCTCAGCATGCAAAACTCAGCCAATACAAATATGTCAGGGTTGTTTTGAACCACATTTCTTTGAAAAATCTCTGCATTTAACGGCAAAGACATGTTTAAAGATAGAAAACGAGAAAAGAATGGTGAAAATTAGATTTAAGTATTATTTCTCCGGGAAATAAACCTTTCTAACGAATTAAAATAAATGCTATTTTCTTATCTTAACGTTTTATGTTACGAACCAGATGAAAAGGGTTTTTATTTACGTTTATCAATTATGAAATGAATAATATCTTTATATTAAGTTTCCTTTTGGTATTATTCGTAGTTTTTAGTTCAAACGCTTTACCTTGAAACAAATTATAAAATCTAGAATTGTAAAAATTTGAACTAAACGAACAAATTTTTTGAACAAATCAACAGCACGATTGAAATTATTTCAGTACCTTCACAGATTTCTCTCTCTCTCTCTCTATATATATATATATATATATATATATATATCAATGACAAACTGGAAGACTTTTATTTTTTACCGAACTTATTTCACTATATTACATAGCATTTTCAACGGTAAGTGAAAAGGAATATTTGTTTTAATGTTATCTTGTTGTTGGTAACAATGTATCGTTTGTGTTTGATTTAACGTAAATGTTTGTTAATGTTTGTTAATGTCATGTTCAGTGATTGATCAGCTGACCCAAAGTTGGAGATAATTGAAATTTTCCAGATATTTGTATTATTGTTTCTATGAGAAGAACAACTGCCGATTCTATGGCTTATCATTTAAAAAAAATATATGCTCAATAAAAAGAAACGATTACTCATAGAATCTGCAGCTATTCCTCTCACAAAAAACAGTAATACAAAGATTGTTTAATGTCATATCCAGGACACTTATGGCGGGGGGGGGTCTTATTCCTCTGAAGAGATGCAGTCGGCGTATTCGACAGTCCTAACCGACTGGGTCGAAATATTCATACAAGGTGCATACGATAAGTTTCCAGACTTTTTTCGTATGGGCACTTTCATTGATAGTATACACATGAAACTCTAATACCCTTCGAAGTTATCTCCTCCGGCTGCAATGCACTTGTTGTACCGTTCCAACAACTTCTGGAAAGCCCCATCGAAGTCCCCTTGTGTGAGCGTGTCAGTGGCCTTCGTCACAGCCTCTTTCCTCTCCTCAATTGCCTCATAACGACAGCCTGTGAGCTTAGCGAATAACCAAAAGTCACTGGGAGCAAGGTCTGGAGGATAGGGAGGCTGAGGAACTGTCTTGATGTCCATCTTGGTCAAATAGTCTGTGACAGGGATGGAGTTGTGGACTGGTGCATTGTCCTGGTGGAAATTCCACTGACTCGATTTGAAGAGTGCTGGCCTCTTCCGACGGAATCTCTTCCTGAACTCCCTTAAAACCTCAACATAGTAACTCTAACCCTTTGGCCAATCATGTCTAGTGTGTTGACTTTCTTACTCCTCCCACACCTCTCATCATCCCTCACAGACTCTCTGCCTTCCTTGAATCTCTTATGTCACTCAAAAACCGATGCTCAACTCATGCAAGATGCTCCTAAAGCAGTCTGAAGCATTCCATACGTTTCTGTAGCATTTTTTCCAAGTTTAAAACAGAATTTTATTGCATATCGTTCTCCTAAAGCGTCAGATTGCATTTTTGAGATCCACCAGCTGTGACAATCAGGTTTTAGTAGGGTGTATTTCAATTCCTGCTGTAGCTGTTCATTTGAAGCTGAAATCAGAAAAATTGGTCTGTCATTTCATAAGATGAATAGCAATAACAATTTTAAATGCCCATTGGAAAAAAGTCTGGAAACTTATCGTATGCACCTCGTATATCAAAACTAATTTGGTCAAACTATAGAGTTAATTTGCTAATACCCTTGGGAAAGGTATGAATCCAATTATTCTCCCTCCAGCTATGGGTAAATAATAGGACAGACTAGGTTCTTCAGCCTTGGTTAGGCAACTAGTCTAGGAGAAGGAAAACTCTGAACTGAAACCTGTTAAACTCCGCTTAAAAATTGACCTTGTGTCATATCCTGCCCAAGCGGAGGGGTTGGTAAATAGGATAGAGTTAATTTGCTAGTGTCTTCTTTCTTTTCATAATTCTTGTTAGTTTTTTTTTTTTCATTTTGCACTTTTGTTTGTTAAAGAGTTGAGGGGAAGGGTACCTTTTAAGGTAAAGTAACTATATTAGTGACGTAATTTTGTGTCTCATTTATTTAAGTTACGTGTTCTTTGTTTTTCCTTTATCTATTTATACACATGTATTCACACACACACACACACACACACACTCTCTCTCTCTCTCTCATATATATATATATATTTATATTAAGGCTTAAAATGATAGTATATATATATATATACTATAATTTTAAGCCTTTTGGGAAAGTAAATACTCAAAATATCTAAGACATTTTTTAAAATTTGCTTGATGCTCTTAAGCTGAGCCAGTTGAACATCTGGAGTCGAAATGTCAAATACGGTCCATGATTATGAGTTTCACTAACAATGAGATGAAGGATCATAGGATGGATATCAGTATTGTATGAGGGTGTTAATTTTTATACCAAGTTTTTAATATAGTGATCGTATGAGTAATAAAGAGAGGAAGACAGAGAAGGAAATGAAAAAAAGTAACGATATGTCCTTTCTCTTTCTTTTGGTAACCTTTCTTCCCTCTTTCTTTTTAACATGTTACTATTGACTTCAATTTCATTCTTGAAAGTTTTTGTTAATTATACAAATTAGTCTAGAAGTAAGTGGTGTAACAGGAATTTCTCTTTGTGGCGTCACTTTGTTATAAGCTCTTTATATATATATATATATATACTTTTAAGAAAAACAAAAACCGTTCACATTAGGATTATAAATTTATTTCCATCCTATTATGGGTATTGATATGAATCAATAAAACCAAAAATAACAGGACTTCTTCAGATCTAACGGATAAAATAATTACAGTCAGAATAGACACAGGAGGGAAGGGTGGGAAGAGGTGAAGAGTTTCCTCCCCATTTGTCCACTTTCGGTTTTTCTTTTTATTACCGGTTGGAATCACAATAAAGTAACAAGACGTATATTCTAAACTCACTTTCTACAACAAATTAAATTTTTAATTTTTTAAAACAAAAATTCTAAATACATTTCAGCGTAAATCTCCAGATTTAATAATAATTTAGGGAATTACAACATTTCTTTTTAAGCTTACGTAAAGATTACTGTAATACTTATCTTAAATTAAATTCAAAATTAACGACAATAATGATACGAGTAAACAAAACGAATGTAATTGTAAAACTCGAAAGAATTGCTTTTTTCTTTTCTAGTATTCTTAAAAATATCTTGAGCTATTATCAAGTGTAATTTTTTTTTTTTCATTTTTATTATCTATTTTTTCAACTGGAAAAATTTCCATTAAAAACTATAATTAAAAAAAAATGAAAATTATAAAATTATGCATAATTATATATATATTATAATATATATCATAATTATATATAATTATACTGAATACCTTTAATAGTGTGCTTTGGGACATTTTAATCAGAACTTGCGAAATGTGCATTTTAGAACAAGTTATTTTCACAATTCAAGATATTGCTGTATATTTAAAATACGATCTATCACGGGAGAGAAGTTGGAAAGTAATAAAAATTTGGTTATAGTCTTCCGAAAATGTACATAGGATTGACCAAAGTTCATCCTACTTATTTAAAATTCAATATATATATATATATATATATATATATATATATATATATATATATATATATATATATATATATATATATATAATAGATACTTAATTACGATAAAGCATCTTGATCTCAAAATAGGTCAAATTTTGCATTTCAATATTAAAAGAAAATTAGTCAAAATAATCAAGAATGAAACTTTTGATTCTATAAATAATTTTCATAGTAAAAAATTTTTAAAAGCAGGAATAGGTAAAAAGACTGAAAAGAAGGTATATATCGTAAACCTCTTTCAGATTTTATTTCCAAACTAACCGTTTTTAAAGTAGCTCAAATTAAAATAAAAAATATGAGCTATCGATACAAATTAACTCCTCTTTACATAAATAAAAAAGTAAAGTTGGCGACCATAGTCCAGGGCGACCAGAAAGCTCTCTTTTCAATAGCTACTACACCAAGGTGTCAGGGGAGGACACTACTCATTTCCCTGGATTGCTCCACTTTGCCCTAGATACATTGGCGAGTGTTAAGCAAGGAGGTATCAAGTACCATTTTTAAAGTCTTTGGTATGACGCGACCTGGGATTGAACACAGGTCTCCCGGACCATTGGTGAACACTCTACCAATTAAACCATCGCTCATAAATATGCATACACTTCCTTCTAAGAAAAATAAAACGTTCAATTTATTATAAAGTAAAGATACCAGGATTTTATTTTCTGTGATGGAACATTACAAGATTATTTGTCTTTACCAACAACTACGCAGGATGTGACATGAGGTCAATTTTTAAGCGGGGTTTAACAGATTTGTATTGAGAGTCTTCTTTCTCCTAGACTGGTTGTCAAACCAAAGCTGAAAAACCTGCGCTACTATTTACCCATATCTGGAAGGAGAATAAGAGGGTTTATGCCAGTCACAAGTGTATTAGTGCTTTGCGAACTGAAATCAACATCATCCAGGATTTGAACTCGGGTCGCCGTATCCATTTCCAAAGACGATAACCATTACACCATGGGCAACACATATTCGGTCTTGTTTATTAATAAACACCAGACGATTCGAAACCTTAACCCAAGAACTAGATGAGGTTTAGTTTGAAGAATTTATACTATACAGAATTTTAGGATTTTCTTATTTTTGTATCGTGGTATATGAATATGCATACCGAATATTACTAATTTTCCTTTTATAAATAAGTAAAGTTAGCGACCGTAGTCGAAGGTGATTCGAAGGCTCCCTTTTCGATAGCTACTACACCGAGGTGTAGGGGAAGGCGGTACTCCTTTCCCTGGATTGCTCTACTTTACCCTTGATCCCTACCTTATATTGCTGAGTGTTAAGTAAGGAGGCATCAAAAATCATTTTTTGAGTCTTTGGTATGACTCGATCTGGGATTGAACCTAGGTCTCCCATTGGCAAACTCTCTAACCATCATGCTAATGTCCGGTTATTGTATAATGTTTCATAATAAATAGTAATATCTTGATATCTTTGGTTTAGTAGAAAATTAACTTTTCAAAAAGAAAAATAGTTGGACCTATTTATTTATTCGCCAGGAGTAGACTCAGTATCTGCAGAATTATTTATTTCATCCTTAGAAATGTTATAATTCCGATATTCTTAATCCTCAAATGCTATCAAAAGTACATTCACTTAAGTACCCCAGCAAATCAACTACTTCTTTGTTGGTCTTCCATACTTCTGCCCTTATGCCGAGTTTAAACTATGCTTCGTGTTTAACTGCCTTTTAACTGGTATAAGGATTAACAAGATAGTCTCACAGATCATTAAGAATGAGTTTTATTTCTTACTGAGTGCTTCATACTTCTTTCCTTATACAAAACTTAACTTAGTTTTGTAAATGAAAACAGTATATACACTTAACCTTCTATTTAAAAATCAAAATCTAGACAAGAACTAAATCTATTTCCCAGCTTCTGACTCACAGTCAGAAATAAGAATCACTGACGAATAATAATCTACTTGTCGATGAAAAGTCACTGCAGAAATCAATAATTTCAAAGCACACCACTGCTATATGTTTTGGTTTCTTTGTTAAATGGCATATCAACATTCGTGGGTTATTTAGTGCTAAAGTTCTATTTCCAATGTCCGGTTATTGTATAATGTTTCATAATAAATAGTAATATCTTGATATCTTTGGTTTAGTAGAAGAATAGTAGTGGTATTATTTAACCCGTAGCTGGGGGGAATAAGGGAGCGTCATACCTTTTTTAGGTCAATAGTCCGAAAGTGAACGTTAAAGCTCGAATGGAGCTCGAACTCACAACGAAATATTAGTCAAGCACGTTAGCCACTACACCACTGGGAGTATTCCCTGCTAGATGAAAACTGTCATGTGCTCAATCTGATTGAGTAGTGTATACCTTTCTACGGCCAATTGCAATTATAAGATATCATGGTAACCAGTCAGATTGAATAGCTTTTACCTCTCCTGGGTCAATTGATATAATTAGAATCGGTTTTAACATCAATGATTCAACAGCGAGTACCCCTCTGCAGTCACAACTAGAACAACACACCAGAAACATAGCAATTGATGATACCTTACAACACATCTCTAATAATTTGCAAATCACATCACAAATAGAACAATTGATATAACAATGCAATTATAAGAAAGTAAATTTAAGCTTATTGAACTCTCTATAACTTCCTTATTCAAGATCATTCATATATTTGGCATTTGTTATAACATGGCGGAAAAAAAAACATTTGTCGAAAAAAAAGCCAAAACCATAATCCTAACATTGTTCTAAAACGAACAGCCATTGTGTTTGATGCTCATGAAAAAGAATGCTGCTTTATTAAAATTCCGGAAAATAATCGATTTTTTTATATTCCTTTCTATTCTGGACTCTACATCATTTGGTTTTCAATAAAATCATAACTTTCAAAAGATGAATAAAGGGTCTGAAAGTCGATCTGGGTTATGTATTATTTAAGACTTCTTAATTTCAATGAAATTACATAGATGTATAGGGATAAATTCATAGAAAAAAAATCTTATTTTAATAAGATGAGATTGAATTGAGCAAAACCAAATACTGAAAGGTAATGTTTTAATTTGATTGAATAGATTTGTTTCCTAAGCGACCTTACGTCAGGAAAGTAAAGCAGAGGCCTTTCTGTTCAGAATTGGTTCTGTATAAAAGTTTTGCATCGAAGTCTTACAATGTAATAATGCAGCAACTGAATGTCCATTTACTTTTTTTTCTTTGCTGGATGCCTTTCGTGGTGTAAAGATTAATAAAAGAGTGAGAGATCTATTTAAAATCCACGTCAAATATCACGTTCGGGGCTATGCGTGAAATAAAACAAATATAACTGCTTTATTCAAATATATCAGTGAAACATTTGTTTATTTAGATATTTATGTGGTAAGCTATCCGTTCATTTTATTTCTAAGTTGTTTTTGAGAATAGTTTAGTTTGCTGTTAAAGCCATTTGGGATCATTATATATATATATATGTATATATATATATATATATATATATATATATACTCACACAAATGTATGTGTGTATATGTGTTTTTAAATATATATATAAGGTTTATTTAATAGATAAAATTTTTTTTGGGAAAGAAGCTAAATAATTTTTCCATAAATATTTGGAATAGTTTTATAGCAAAAGGTATTTTAATCTCTAAAAATATTTTGGGGGGTTATTCAAAATAGTTGGAAATCAAAGACTATTTCAAGCTTGAACAGAGGTCTTTCATCAAATTTTTGGTGTCTGAATAGGGGATACCATATGAAATTTACAAAAGAATCTCTGATGTGCACGTAGAACATTTTTTTAGCGAAAAATAATAATAAATAGGCTAAAGAAAGGTTTACCATAAAGAACTTAAATTCAAGAGACTGTCTACTGACTCACCGGTAAATAAAAATGTTCAGGCCGCAGTGGTCAGTAAAGGTCATGCTGACAGTCTTCTGGGACATAAAAAAAAAAACTCGTAACCAGTGATTTCCTTGAAAAAGGTTCAAGAATAAACCGTGTTTCCTATTGCCAACTTCTCTGGCAAAATTCACCTTTTTATTGAATGATTCTCGTATATATATATATATATATATATATATATATATATATATATATATATATATATATATATATATATATATAAACAGAGAGCAACAGTGCTTCCAAAAAAGCCTTTATCAGAGAATTACTCAGGATTCAGGCATAGTTTTGGGGTTGAAGCATCATTATCATTCACTCAGCACGTTCCATCAGTATCTCACAATACCACAAGGCACTCACAATGCCACTCGGTGAGAATACCATGTCCATGCTGATACAATTAGAAGCTTATTCTAAATCTTTTTATCTATATTTCCTCTTGTGAAAGCCCAAGAATTATCAATTATGTGGCGATTGAGGTGGTAATAGAATCTCGGCAACCGGCCTCAATCAGAAATATATCTGTTATCCAACCTTTTCTGAACCATTGTCTCGCTGAATATTTTCGATGTGGCAAAACAGTATCTCTTCTGATAAAGCTATGAAAAATAATTCAGAATTTTCCAGTTTTATGAGAAGTGCTAGCGTGTCGCCACAACAAAAATATTCTGTCATGCACTACTTTCTAAGTGAGACTTAAGACTTATTGAAAGACCTTCATTTACTGAACTCGATTGCAGACAAAAAACGAAGAAAAATTTACACTAGCTTTAAATATAACTATATGCAAAATGGGGAGGCGCATTTACCCTGATAAAATGATTTATACATTCTTATGAAAGATTCTATCCATAATTATGTATCTATATACATATATTACAACACATGATTCCGACAGCCTTTAATAAAGCCAAAAAATAGAGTTTGGAAGTGGCTATAAATATTTCATCATTTATTCGACGCATTGTGCCGGAATACGCAAAAAAATGACAGAATATTTCTAGAACTGCAAGCTAAAAATATCAATGATCATACCTGATCAGTGTTTTTGCTGGTCTCATAGTTTGAACTCTTCGATTGATTGGGAACTTACTCAATTTATCTACTAGAATTTTTTTTCTTATATAATTTTCCCCGTATATTTTTGGGGCTGACTTGTGTCACAGTTGAATGTTTCGTAAGTTAAAAACAGGTTTATTTTTACATTGAAGCATCAAAGTAAAATCTCTTGGAGTCTGCTTTGGAGAAGAAGAAAAAAAAAATCAAAATACTAGTTACATACTAGTATAGAAAAAGACATAAATACCCCACAAGGAGGGAAGGAAATCGATCTATGGAAAAGATCAATTCGACAGGCATCAAGCCATAATTTTGCACCAACAAAACTTCTCTCACCCATTCCACCACAAAAAAAAAAAAAAAAAAAAAAAAACAGAAAAAAAGAAAAAAAGACAGGGAACAAAAAACGGCTATGCAGATTCTAAAAACATGAGAGCTGGAGCTGTTGTTAAGAAATTTAAAGTGGAAAGCTGTAAGCATAGTGTTGTAATATAATGGCCAAGGGATTTCGTTTTATGCCTTTGGGTTTAGTTAGGCTGAGAACCTTTCGGCTCAGTGCATGGGTTACTTAGGTGCAACATTGACGCAGGTGTTCACGCGCGTGCGCGGGCTGAGTGGACGTGTCACTCAGAGATGTCACAATAGCCCAGATGGGAAACGGGGATACAGAGTGCGGGTGACGTCACGCACCGGAGGCGCGCAGAGGATTTAAGGGATTTTGAAAAAGTCAGTGAGTTGAGTTGAGTTGAGTTGAGTCCTGCCTCGGGAGAATACGGGTGGCTTTTGCTTGCTCGCCGAAGCCAGACGAATTTGCGCGCTACAGGCGCCGCACGAGATGGGGGGGGGCAGATGAAAAAGCCAGAATAGAAAGAATGTGTATCTCTCCTCTTATGTCGAAGAACTCAAAGGTAATAAAAAAGTTTCATACCTGAACTAAGAAGTCGTCAAGTGTTTTTCGTGTTTCGGGATTCCTATGTTCTATGTATATGTGTTATGAACATTATATGTCCATTTCGCATATCCGTATCATAGGTATGGTACAGTGTCAGTCAAAGCTTCTTATTTGTGATTCAGCTGGTAATATAAGGATGTTCACATAGTAATATAACAAGGCTCTCATTGTTATCATTGAAGAAAAGGAACTCAAATCTAGGACTAGGCGGTTTTCTTTCCCCTTCTCCCGAGAGTCATTGAGAAAGTAATTCATCTCACCTCCTTCCAGCTATGATAAAAATAGTCGAGTAGGTTGAGATCTTTAACCTTATCGGCAAGCAAACCAGTCTAGAAGAGAAACCCTGAATTTAACGTATCACCGTGACAGAGTAATTCGAAAAGGGTCAAAGATTGTTTATGTCAGCTCAGGGATTGTTCTTTATTACAGGTACTTTAACATCATCATCATTAAGGCGGTCTGACTTGACATATTCCTTTAATTCTTTGTCGACATCCGTTCCCATCAGCCATTGTTCTTGCTATATCCTCTACACAACACCCATTGTTCGCACAGAAATGTTGAGTGCAAGTTTTTGCAGATCATCCCACACTGGTGTGTTCATATGTAGGAGTCTATCGGGGCACCCTAGTACTATGTTACCCACTTCAACCTGTCACTTGTCACTTGGAGAGGTGTTGGATAATGACTTGAATCCCCCTTTTAATATGTCGAGGCCGCAGCCGAAATCAGACATTCAAAAAAAAAAAAAAATTACAGGAAATGCACCTGGTAATTAAAGTAAAGAGGACGGAAGTATCCCTGGCGGAATGATACGTAAATTTCTTTGGTGGCATGCTTGAAGGACGCGTGATCATCTGTGTTGCGTAGGCGGCGGACTGAAATAGATGTGATCACGAGAATTTGGGTAGGTGTCGGGGATTTTATATAACCAGGAAGGTTTTCATCTACACCAGAAGAGATTTCACCAAAGATTCGAACCACGGCCTGTATGTGCGCAGCTCCACTGTCTTCGACCTTCTCTTTCTTACCCGTCCGTACATTTTGGCTTTCAGAAATGAAAAGAAAAGAAGCTAATTATATTTTTATACATCTGTGTTGTTATCTTTCTATGCTATACAACAGAAGAAGTGGGTATCACCAAGTAACCTTTCATTTACTCTGAGAAGAGCAAAGATTTATTCGACATGTCACCCCGACGACCTAAAAGTTTATTGGATCTGAAAAGAGAATATGCCTTATTCTGTTCTATTGAGTTTTAAACGAACGAATTTTCGAAAAAGTAGGAGATCTTATCGTTACATCTACGATGGGGAATTAAATCGTGTGGAAGAATTAAATCAACAACAACGGGATATCTGGAGAAGTCCTCGGCGTGGTGATCTGAATATCAGGAAACAATATAAAGAATCTAGTTCGACACGTTTGACAATATTAACTGCCACACAATGGGCATGTGCATTTGGTGACATATTTCGTATTGTTTCTGATAAACGTTCATCAATAGACAAACAAATGATTATTATTTGCAGAACATTATGAACAGTTACTTGAAACGATATAATTGTGTGCAAATTAGAGAGGAATAGTTGAAACACATAACTATGTAAGAATTATTAGTATCAAAAATAGTTACTTGAATCAATAATTGTATACATATCATAATCTTTAGTTACTTGAGTTACCGCACATTCTCCAAAGTCCCATTACTAGAACTTCATTATCAGATGGTTTAGTATCCAGGAAACTTGTTGTTGGGTGTCTTAGTTTTCTGCAGAGTTACAATCAGCGTATTCTACAGCCCCCAGCCGACTGGGCAACTAGACAATACTGAATAATGAGACTGGTGTCAAAATGAAGGTCATTTATTGCTTTTCCAAATTACATATTTTTTATTTACGGCTATATATTTGGGCAAAACTTCTTTCCACTTTTCATGCCGTCTATGAAAATGTTTTCTAGTTTAACTTTGCCAACAACAACATTAACATCAACATCGGATAAAAATGTTTTAATTCCTCTTTAAATCCTGGGAGCAAAATCAGATGATTCCAGCTCGGATGGTCTAATGTGAATTTCATATTTTTCAACTGACCTTTGTCCATCAAACCCTCTAATCTTATTTCATTTTTTGACACATTCAACTAATTGACACATTCAACGGATAACTAAATTCCAGTACCTTACAACCATTAAATTTCAGATTTTTCAACTGGTCTTTATACATCTAAAACTGTAATCCTGTCTCGAAAGCAACTTTAAGCACATTTGAGACCCAGGCGCATAACTAAATTTCAATACCTTACAACCGTTACAATATTGTAACATTATAACCGAATGATATCGGGATGTGAATAGATGAATTATAAAAACGGAAGAAAACAGCCACCTGCTGGAACAAAGCCCAGTTGATAAAGGTCAACATCTCATCCTGTGTGCTAGATTTAACAAGATAAACCTGATGAAGCACTTAAGACTGAAATCAATATTCAATCGGAAATTATCAAGGTTACCATATTCGATCGGTCGAGTTGTTGTAAGGACAGGTCAGATGGTATTTCATACGGGAGGCGGAAGTAGGAGTTGGGTTTTCCTCGAACACAACTATTAGACGACGAATTTCTCTATTCACCCTTTCTTTTTCTGGCTGGGGTACGAGGAGGCAAGCTTTTTAGAGTACGGAAAGTGAGCGAATCTTCCAAAGATAGGGAAGTGTTTGTTCAAATCAGAACGAAGACGGAACTACACTCGTTGTATCCATTTTCCATATTTCTATGCCCTCAGGAACTGATAGGAGAGCATAAAATAATCAAGATCCCAAAGTTTATGAAGAGTTATGTTTTCTTGTGTTTTGCCAGTCCCATTCAAGTATTAGGATTAGACATTACCGGCATAGCAGTTGTCAGTGTCTATGCTAAAATGATTTGTTTTTAAACATTTATGAATTTTGATTTTCAAGTAACATTATAGAAAACAAAGCTCTATCAATTATAACTGATTTGTATATATCTGGGAAGTATGGATCTACCAAGTCCCTCTGCTTCCAGCAAAATGTGACACAAGGTCAGTTTTTAAGATTTGAATTGATTTGAATTCAGTTTCGGTCTTTTAGACCAGTTGCCATTCAAAGATAAAAGAGACCAGTCTGCGGTATGATTTACTCATAATTGGGCTGAGAATTGTTGGATAACGTAATAGCGCTATGAGAAATGCTAAGAGCCTTATCCAATACTTGAACTCGATGATAATTTTTTACGCCACAAGCGTCCGTCACTAGAATACCGGAATGTACTTCTCAAGATTAACGTATACTAATCCAAAGTGCACTTATATAGCGAGCAGAGATTAAGCACAATTTGTATTAGACTTTCTATACTAATGAATACATTTTAAAATATGGTTTTATTTTCACGATTAATGTCGCTACGTAGTCGGGCCTTACTTATCAATCAATCATCTACCAAGATTCTCATCGGTCATAATATTGCCAATGGAAAACGTCTGATAAAACAGTTTTACTTTTCACCATGGTAATGGTAATGATGCCAAACACACAGCTGATACAGAAAACTAAACATTTGTGGTTGAAAAAATACGAGAAGGAACAAACCGATCATTAAACACTTATTGCCCAGTCGGCTGAGGCTGTAGAATACACCGACTGCACCTCTGCAGAGGGGTAAGACCCCCGCCCAATGAGTGTCCTGGATATGATACTAAACAATCTGATGGTGAGGTTCTAGTGATGCTGGAGCTTTGGGGAATACGGAGTACCCATTTACTGTTTTTATAGATTTAAAATTGTTTAAAATAGAACTGTTTTGTCATTGGAACTGCATACTAGTGGTGAACTGAATTGCTCGAAAAAGAACTGCTTTGACGTTTTTACTGGGTACTTATGCTGAACTGAATTATCTGAAATAAAACTGTTTGACATTTAACTCTGAGTATTGCTCAGTCGGCTGGAGCAGTAGAATAAACTGACTGCATCTCTGCAGAGGAGTAAGACCCCACCAACGAGTCTCCTGAATATGACACTAAACAGTCTGATGGTAAGGTTCCAGTAATGCTAGGGCCTTGGGGAATACAGAGTACCTCTTCATTGCCATTGCTCCCAGGTCCACTCTGGTCCAGCATGGTAGCACCTGATAGGGCCCTATCTATCTGAATAGCTTCAAATAGAAATGTTTTTGACAATTAAACTGAGTGCTTATGCTAAACTGAATTATTTCAAATAGAACTGTTTTTTGACATTTAAACTGTATTTACACTAAACTGAATTGTTTAAAATAGAACTGCTTTGACGTGTAACTGTGTGTAAACAAAATCTGTACTTATACTAAACTGAATTAGCTGAATTAGAACTGCTTGACTAAACTGAATAGCAAGAAATAGAAATGTTTTTACAATTAAACTGTACTTACATTTAAACTGCGTGCTTATGCTTAACTGAATTGTTTGAAATTGAACTGTTTTTGCCAATGAAACTGTACGTACAATAAACTGAATTGTTATATATAACTGCTTGAATAGTTTGAAATAGAAATATTTTTGACAAACTGTGTACTCATGCTAAACTGAATTGTTTTAAATAGAACTGATTATTTACATAAAAATGGATTAAAAACCGACAAAGGTTGATGTGCCATAAAACCGACAAACCAAACGAAACTTAAAATGCTTACATCTTAATAGAGAAGCGTGCAGAATCCCGAATATAAGTCATTTTGATTAACTCGAGAATCGGTTGCGCGGCCTTAGTATCATTTAATACCCAAGTGCACCCTCCTGCATATAAGTGAATAAGAATTCTTTGGCAGTCTCATTCAATCAGCTGAAAGAATTTATGGTTTTACACTATTTAACTCTTGCATTTTTGCCTACTTCTACACCCCTCAAATGGGCGTTTTTGACAACATACCGCATCATCTACTAGTGTCAAAGACTCCTGTTTTTAGTCCATATTTAGCTCCTTGCAATTTTTGACTTCTCTTGGAAGCTTAAATTGCTGTTGAAGCGACGTGGGCGAGATTAAGGAAAACGTGACAAGACTGCTGTATGGTTGTCTGCGAAAGAACATCCTTGGAGATTCTTTCGGAAAATCGAAGATAGACTTGTTGTAAGTGAGCAAAGAAGAACAGGAAAATGCAACTGTTTAACTGCAGGGTTATCTCCGGAATAGGAACTTGCCGATTGTTTCACGTGTGAAGACCAAAGGAGGGGGTACTGAGAAAATGAACTTACGCACCATTGTCTATTTGGCAGCAAACCATTTGATCATCAATGGAGGATAGACTACTGTTGTATACCCATATGCAGATGCGTGCTGAATCATAACGACGCAATAACGACGAGCGGACACAGTTCTCTAGAAAAATTTACCTCTCACTTTATTAAAAGGTTTCGAAAGGGTTACGAAGGGTATTATTGTGTGAGAGGTACTATTTACCAACCCCTCCGCTCGGGCAGGATATGACACAAGGTCAATTTTTTAAGCGGAGTTTAACAGGTTTGAATTCAGAGTTTTCCTTCTCCTAGACTTGTTGCCTCAACAAGGCTGAAGAACCTAGTCCGTCCTACTATTTACCCATAGCTGGAGGGAGAATAAGGGGGTTCATACCTTTCCCAAGGGTATTTGCCCGAAAGTGAACATAATAGCGCGACTGGAGTATGAACTCGCGTACTACGATTCCGCAGTTCATCGCTTTAACCATTACACCACGAGGTGTAATGTGTGAGAGGTGAGTTGGAAACCGAACACAGACTGCAACATATTGACCCCCAAACTCTTCAGCCTTTCTTTCTCGTTCTACTGGGCTGCTCAACCAGGAGCCTGGGAGCCCAGCCGCTGCTGGGACATGCTTCTCATTCCAGCATCTTCTCTCCAACTGATCTGAACTCCCTGTCGTCGGGGTTATATAATAATTTGACACCCACCTACTTTCTGCGAGCGTCACAATTTCGCACTCAATTCAATCCCTCGATAGTCAAGGTCGCCCTGATCTTCTGATATCTTCGACCGGATGCACCTGTTATTTACATAGGTGCATTTCTTCTTTTGACAGCTTGGCCGGGTCGGAGGTCAATATGCGACACTACAACTTTATTTTATTTCTTTACTATTCAGGTTGTCCGACGTTTTCCACATGGCTGGCCATAATGAGCTCCAGTTTCAATCTTGATCTAACTTTTCTCCAAGTTGGTTTGATTAGCTTGTCAATATCATCTTTCCATCGAGGTATTCTCAGTTGTCTTTTCCGGTCTTATGGATAAAACTGCAAAGTTCTACCAGTGACTGCAAAGTTCTACCAGTGAACCAATCGGCATATCAGGTCCTGCGGAACTTCTGCTTTCAATACACTGCAATCACGTCCTTAACTCGGCTCCACTCTCAAATGACATTGTTTCGGAAAATAAGGCCACAAGGCATTCACCACGATAAAAAGATGTTCTTAAGGTACAACTGGGCAAAAACTCCGAGCTAATCTCTTCAATTTCACAGTTTTGCTAACGTTGCTATACGCAAGTTTAACATGAGCAATCACAAAGAAGGAAGAAAAGAAATTTCTTCTGACATATGCTGGTAATTATGCTACGTGAGCATCAATTATTAATATAAATTTATTAATGCTTCTGTTTGATACACAACAATCAAAATCTCGCGGCTTCGAGAGTTGGGTATTTTTAACACCAGCAGGAATAAGTTTTACAGCTTAAGGCTTTTAAATGTGGCTTTTCAAAGCAGTAACTTTTTTCTATTTTTGAATATTTGCGTAAAAAGAGTCTTTCAAGAATTCTTTTTCTTAATTTAATCTGTGGTACACTTATCACAGCGTTGCTGCTAAATTCGTGTCTGAAATGATATATTTGCATAATTTTGGATCTTTGTTAAACCTTTCAACAAAATAGAGATGTACGCAGTAATATTCCTTTTTACATAGCCCGATTGTTTGGAGAAAATCACAGTTGTGAGTTATAGAAGCCATTTTCCGACTTAAAAAATGAAAGATGGATAGATATGAACAGACAGAAACAGATAGATTGATAGATAGATAGATATGACCAGACCGATAGAGTCTGAGTGAACGATCGTCCAATAGAGATAATCAGACTGAGATAGATAGATAGATAGATATGAACACACAGAGATAAGTGTAAACGGTGTGATCTTGTTTGGAAAGAGATAGAAAGATGTTGTATACTCATTTGCCGTATCATAACGACTCAATAATAATAAAGACAGACGCACGCAGAAAGATAGACGCAGGAACAAACGACGCAAGAAGACTTCTTTAGAAAAATATTCACCTCTCACTTTATTGCAAGGGTTCGAAAGGGTTGTTCAAGGTTTGCATGTGAGAGGGTGCTGGAGACCGAATATAAACTTCATATTTTGACCTCCACTACTTATGACCGTTACGTTGTGTCTTTCTTGTTCTCTTAGATGCTCAACCAGAGGTCTTGGGGTCCACTGCTGGATGCTGGCTTTCTTTATGGCATCTTATCAGCATCTTCTCTGGACCCCTAACTCCATCGGGAGTTTCCGAGGACCCCCTCAGTCGGGTGTGGCTTTCTCTACCACATCTCGTCTCTAACTCTCTGGAATTCTGCTGGCAACTGCTTTGGCACCCCGAACTCAACTGAGTTAAATAATAATTCAACGCCCACACGATCGCCCACTGGATCTTTGAAATCGGATGTTCAATCGTCATCAAGCGGAAATAAATGTCATGCAGTTCAGAGGTTACTCTCTTCCGGTGCATCACTGTAGTGGCACAATGGGACCTTCACCTTGTCCCATATCATAAGCTTTAATCCGCCCACGCGATCTCTTTCGATTACTGGCCATTGGAATGTGTCACTTCCTTCCGGTGTATCACCTTGGAATAGCATTTTTGAGCCGGGTCAAAGGTCAAAATATAACATTCATCCGTTAATTATTTTTCAAAATTCCACATGTGGAATTTTCTTCACGTTCGTCTCCATCACCTCACACATATTTTACAGAATAATTTACGAAGGACAATAATGGCTGAAAATACAAAAAGAATCACTTGAACTACAGCAAACAAAATCTTACTTAGGAGGCGACCTTCTCTCTTTGTAACACTTGCTCGGCTAATTATTATCTAAATTTCTCTTACTATCTTTGCGTGGTTGGCCATTCTGATATGTGTGCATCAAGGTACCATACGGATGTATTTTTTATCTTCTCAACACAACAGGCCCTCCATAATTCCTTGAAGAAATTTCAAAACCCTAAAATGAGCATACTCTGGTCCCATATCCTGGTTACAAACTTAGTGACCCTGGTCATTCCAGCAATACATTTCGCCTGGATTCCTCGTGACTGCACTCCAGTTCTTTGCTCAACAGGTTCCTTCCTTGAGTAACCGAAGAATTTCATAAACTAAAACATAATATCTTCAAGGCCCAAAGCATTCCACAAAAATCCACAAAAATCATGGCCCAAAACAAAGTATCACAATACATCCGAATGTATCACAGTCTGGCACGCATGCTGTAAACCACCTAAAATAGTCCACGCAAAATACTAATTAGCAATGTGTTACCCATTTTTTTTTCATTAGGTTTCTATTACCATGCCCATTGGTTTGCAAGCCCTCGAGGAAACATGCTTTACCTGATCAAACTCACGCCGGGTTTCTTTTCAATTTAATCAGGAACCCTCGTGGCTACCAATATATAGGCATCTCGCCATTTCCCAGATTCGTTTCACGTTGCCAAATCACACGCAAATCCAAAACATCATCGTGACTGAAAGACATAGACATCATCCATAAAATTTTGGAGTAGGCCACGCCTTTTTTCTTTTATTCCATTCTCGGAACTCCAAACTAAAAAATAGAACAGCTACATGGGCCGGCGAATTCTTCGATAGAATTGCTTTCTTTACCGTCTACCCATCAACAATCTGAAACCAATAGGATGAATGTTTGTCCTATTCTCGCGTCAGCCACCGATTTTCTCAAAAACAGAAGCCCCCAAAGATATTTCCTATTCCACGAAAACCCCAAATTCTAAAAAAAAAAAATTTTTTAGAATCAATATAATTGCAAATATTAGTAAACCTAGTATCAAATCCTCTATTAATGGTTTTCGTCAAATTTCTTAATATGAACAGGGAAAAAATTTTTTTAATGTCGCCTTTAAACTCAAACTCAAAAATTTTTTTTTTCACTTTACAACAAGTCAAAACAATATTACAATCACAGTTCAAAAATGTTCAGTTTTCTTTCTTCTTTTTTTCAATCTATGTAGTGATGTACTGTCTATTTTACTAAAAATGTCTGTTCTTTCTTTCTTTTTTTTTTTCTATATGCTGTGTTCAACAATGTTCAAGTTTCTCTTTCATTTTTTTCTTCTTTTGTTTTTTTGGTTTTTCTCCATTTTCATTGTCCTGTAGCTTTTTGTTTTTGTTTTGGTTTTCATTTCTTTTTTCTTTTTTTTTTCATAATAAATTGCTCATTCAATGTCCCTTTTTTTCAACCTTATATCTCCCTCTCTGTCTTTACCTTAACACGATAACTATAGGTTCGCTTCCCAGCTTATTCAATTTCAGTCTATAGTACCATAAATTAAGCCTGATTTATAATACAACTTTTTCAATAGCTAACGAGCATTCTTCTTCTTTTTTTTCTTTTCACAAAATATCCTGGGTTTTTTTTCTAAACAACCCAAACTTTTATAAATTCTGCCAACATTTCCTAATTCAAAATATTTCCGAATCTGCGAATCTTCGCCACACTTGGCTCCGTCAAAATTCTGCGCATCTCTTAATTACATCCAAAACCCTGTTTCAAAATATCTTCCCCAATAACAATCTCAAAGCTTCACTCCTGGGGGAACTCACAGAATACCTGTCTGCCTCATCAGACACAAAAAACATCTGTCTCTTAGTTACTCTGCCTCCACGGCAAGACCATTTTCAAGACAATACCTATGTCTTCAATAATTTATATCAACAATTTCCACAGCAAAACAACCGGCCTGATTCTACCAGCGCCGAAAATATCGATTCTCCCAACTTCATAAATAGCGAAAAAGTATATGCGCATTCTTCAGACAAACACCAATGTGAGAAATTCATGGACAATCCCATTAATGCTCCCAAGATTCCATCTCTCGGATTAAAATTCTCATTTCCAATCCACAAGTTCCAAACATAAAAACTTGCCCAAAAGATCTTAACTACAGATATGCGGGATTCCAAATCTTGGAATGAAATTCTAATTTTCAATCACCACTTGTCTGGACCAATGAAAAGCTACAACGAATTTTTTTACTCAGAAATACCTATTTGCGATAAAAAAAATCCCCATTCATAAAATTTATCATAAAATTTATTGTTTACGATAAGCTGTCTATCAAAAAACGGACAGCAACTGTCCCCTAGTCATCTTTTGTTTTCCCTTCTTTTTTCCTCCCTCACTTCGATACAATATTACACATAGCAGTAATTTCAATTTTTATCTAGGGATCACACATTAAAAAAAAAAATTATTTCCAATTTTATGCTTCTAGAAAGGCCCTTGTCATTAAAACAAATCTTTCACTATTTTACCCAATTTAAATAACAGAGAGAGATAGAAGTTACATGAATGAGCAATCTACTTATATTTCCTGTTTTTTTTTCTTTCTTTTCTCTTTTCTGTTGCTGGTTTGTTCTTGTTTCTTGTTTTCTTTTTTTTTCTTCTTCTTTTCTTCCAGCACGTTGCCTTCCTCTTTTCTTTCTTTCTTTGCTTTCTTTCTGTTCGCGTCAGTCTGTTCATCTGTTTGTTGCTCGTTTGTTCTTGGGTTTTTTTTTGTTTTTTTTTACTTCTTTCAATCCCAGCAATTTTCCTTGTCCTTCTCGTTGATGTCGTGTTGTGATGCTTAAAACTGTCGTTCACGGTAACCAGGTTCGTTTTGAATCCTTGAAGAACTCTGCTGGCACAAGCACCAAATCGGACAAATGTTATATAGTCATGTGCCGTATCATAACGACACAATAATTACGACGCAGTGACAAAGACAGACGCAGGAAGGACTTCTTTAACAACATTTTACCTCTCACTTTATTGCAAGGGTTCGAAAGGGTTGTTCAAGGGTTGCATGTGAGAGGATGCTGGAGACCGAACATAAACTTCATATTTTGACCCCACTGTTATGACCGTCACGTTGTGTTTTTCTTGTTCTCCTGATGTTGGGGTCTACTCCATCGGGGCTTTCCGAGGGCCCCCTCGGTCGGGTGTGGCTTTCCCTACCACATCTGGTCTCTAGCAGCCTGGAATTCTGCTGGCAACTACTTTGGCACCCCGAACTCAACTGAGTTAAATAATAATTCAACGCCCACACGATCGCCCACTGGATTTTTGAAATCAGATGTTTAATCGTAATCAAGCGGAAATAACTGTCATGCAGTTCAGAGGTTACTCTCTTCCGGTGCATCACTGTAGTGGCACAATGGGACCTTCACCTTGTCCCATATCATAAGCCTTAATCCGCCCACGCGATCTCTTTCGATTACTGGCCATTGGAATGTGTCACTTCCTTCCGGTGTATCACCTTGGAATAGCATTTTTGAACCGGGTCGAAGGTCAAAATATAACAAAGATAGATTAATAAAACAATAGGAATAGTCTGAGGTAGATATAAAGAATAAGACAGCTGGCAAAGATATGCAGGAAGATATGAAGAGAGAGATAGAGAGAGAGAGAGAGAGAGATGCATTGGCTGAACCATTTTAGATCCTGAAATATTTTTGTGAGAATCTTTTTTGTGACATATAGCCATCCAAAAAAAAAAATGTAATGAATTTGTTCATTAAAACTAAATGTATATACCATAAATATTGATCAATCAATAATTTTGAGGAGACATTAACGATAAAAAAAATAAGCAAAATAAAAAAAAGAAAAAGAAAAACTAAACAAAAAATACAAAACTAATAGACAAATTCGAAATGCAATTCAAAATAACAAAATTGATCATGTTTCGGAAAGGAGCGAAAATTGTCGTCATAATATGCCAGTCTGCAATAAGATGTTTCAACCAACTCATGCAATTTGTAGAAATTAAAAGAAAAAGTATATTTTCTGAGAAATTACGTACATTTTCAGCGCATTTTTTTTTTTATTAATGTTCATCATTTTCTGTGAATGGAACTCTGCGAATATCGGAAGGAACTCTATTAGTTGGGTTTAATTGCATATCAACTGTTGTTGGTTATTTAATGACAACTTCTGTTTACACACGCAAGAAATTTTGCCGACCGTAATAGAGAGACTTCTTTTTCAAAAGCTACTACACCGAGGTTCAGAGGAGGTCGCTACTCCATTCCCAGGATTGGTCCACTTTGCCAATTGGCATGTTGATATCGGAATATATTAAATATGTATGGTTTTTAAATGAATAGTTTGTAGGTAACATTACTTTTAAACCAGCTAGAGCACATTTGTTTATATGATATCATAGGATTTTAATTATTGCTGTGTATCATTAATAGTTCTATTTTTCTGCAGTTAAGTAGTTACAAGTATTGTTGCGTTTTTGTAATAATTCAATTTGTTTGCACACAGTTAAATGGTTTCAAGTATAGAAAGCGGTTAAATAGTTCTGGAAACCTAATAGGTACAACCGCTCTGGGTCAGAGTGGACCTGGGAGTCATGGTTAGGAAAGGGGACTCCATATTCCCCAAAGTCGAAGGACTAAAGCCTCAAAATCAGATTGTTTAGTATCATAATCAGGACACTTGTTGGGGAGGGGTCTTATCTCTCAGCTTAGGTGGGGTCATTGCATTCTACTGCTAACGGAGCTAGATAGAGTTCTGTAAAAATGAAGAGAAGTATTTCTTTTATTAAGGATACCATTTATGGAGGTGCCCGTGGTGTAATGGTTATCGTCGTTGGAAATGGACACGCTGACTCGAGTTCAAGTCCTGGACGAGGCTGATTGAATTTCACATAGCACTAATACCCTTGGGAAAGGTATGAATCCAATTATTCTCCCTCCAGCTACGGGTAAATAGTTGGAATGACTGGGCTCTTCAGCCTTGGTGAGACAACTAGTCTAGGAGAAGGAAAACTCTAAATTCAAACCTGTTAAACTCCGCTTAAAAATTGACCTTGTGTCATATCTTGCGGAGGGGTAGGTAAATAGGATTAAGGATACCATTAACTGCATTTTAAAAGTATTAATAGCATCTCGTTTATTGATTGATTAATTCTAACGGCATGTCAAACCGCCGAAGGTTATTTAATGCTCATAGGAATCGCAGTCATATTCACATGTTTTTTGTAGTTAAAATGTTTTTTACCCACTGGTATAATTTCATGTACCTAAAACTAATTTTCGCCCTGTCGGTAGGTGTTGAATACGTTGACTACATCTGATAGTGAGGTTCCAGTTCTAACTATCTGGGATGTATGGAGTATTTATTCATTGCCTCTCTGTTCCGCAGCGGTAGTACTTGTTCAGGTCCCATCTATGATTAAATAGATCTGCTTAAAGTTTATTCGACATGAACAAGTATAAAAAGAACCACAAGTTGACATGCCGATAAAATCAATTAATCATTCTTATACCAATTTGCATATACTTAAATGTTTTTGTAGGAATAATGTTCTTTACCAACCAAATAGTATTTCTAATAACCGCTAGGTGTTGTGAATAAAGTTTCATATATAGAAACGCACGAGGAAAGTCTAATTACTTTTCGACCTCGACAATGCCTTAATTCAGATGTGACATTAGTCCCACGGGGACATAGGGTTTTTCTTTTTTGGCCTCCAAAAAACCTCAGGTCGTATGACACATAATAATATGCTTTGACGTAAGTCTTCATCCAACAATTTCCATTCTATTAAGGATTTTCAACATACACCAAAAGACCTTTAGGTCATTTTTTTCATACAACTCTTTATAAGCATTTCATCATGAATTGTTTTACATTAACACAAAAAATATTAAACCATACTCCATCTCCTCAGCTACATGAGTCGAAATAAGTTTCCTATCACGCTCAAATAATTTTAGCGGTGATATATGCTACTCAAATGGCCTAAATATACGATGACAATCTCCAAGTGGTCGATAACATAAGCCACTTTACTACAAACGGCTCATTGGCCCAGTGGGTAGAGTGTTCGCCAATGATCCAGGAGACCAGGGTTCAACCCCAAGTCGCGTCATACTTTAAAACTGGTACTTGATACCTCCTTGCTTAACACTCAGGAATATAAGGTACGTATCGAGGGTAAAGTGGAGCAACCCAGGGAAAGGAGTAGTGCCCTCCTCTATACCTCGGTGTAGTAGTTATTGAAAAGGGAGCCTTCTGGTCGCCTTCGACTAAAGGGAGACAACTTTACTTTACTTTTATTTTCATTTGATAACAATATTCATTTTTTTATATATGTTTAAAAGTAATTAATAATAGCAGTCGTCAGTGACAACGCTATATCACCTTTCTTTGTGTAGAACTAAAATATAAAAAAAAAACCCTTTAAATTACGGAATTTAGGAACTTTACGTTAAACAGTTTAGTTATTTATAGAGAGACGAATAAACATTTCTGAATTTAGATATGCTTTGCTGCTATAGAATGCATTGCTAATGATTTTTATTATAAAATACGTTTGGAATGATCTTACGATAAAATACATTAAAATATTTTTCTTAAATCGCACTGTAGATTTAAAAAAAAAGAAAGATAGATGGGAAAGAACTGCTTTGTAAAAATGCAATGCGAGCTATTCTACTATAAATATGCGCGCCCTGACTGAATCCTCTGCGTAGTGTAAGTCCCTAACAAGAGTGGGGATACCCTGAGTATGACACTAAACAGCATCCGGGAGTAAGGCCCAAGTTATGGAAATCTAGCCAGTGATTCCCGGTTTAACTCTGACATGAGTGGAAATACTTGTTACGAATAGTCAGGTTGAAAATTATTTGTATCAGAGAGGAATACATAAGATCAAGTAACTGTCAAAATTATTTGTATTAAGGAGAGATGACCGAATTTGTCATTATTTACAAAGGATAATTATTGATTATTTGAAACCATATAATTGCTTGCAATACTTGAAGCCATACAACTCTAAGCAAAAGTTGAAACCATATAACAATATGGAAATATTTAGAAAGATTACACTGCAACATGAAATGCTGGACAATGCTAATTACATTTTACATAGGGCTAATACACTCGGAAAACATATCAATCTTTTCCAATGAATAAATAGTAAGGTAGAATGGGCTCTTTTACCCTTGAATAGCAACCGGTATAGGAGAAGAAAAATTCTGTTCATGTGGAGGGGTTGGGTGAATATATGCAAACGAAGGATAAATGTTACTGAATATGAACAGTTACTTGAAAATTATGTACAAATTATCATATTTACCAACCCCTCCGCTCGGGCAGGATATGACACAAGGTTAATTTTAAGCGGAGTTTTACAGGATTGAATTCTGAGTTTTCCTTCACCAAGACTAGTTGCCTCACCAAGGCTGAAGGATCAGTCTGTCCTACTATTTACCTAAACCCTTGGGAAAGGTATGAATCCAATTATTCTCCCTCCCGCTATGGGTAAATAGTAGAGCAAACTGGGTTCTTCAGTCTTGGTGAGGCAACTAGTCTAGGAGAAGGAAAACTCTGAATTCAAACGTGTTAAACTCCGCTTAAAATTGACCTTGTGTCATAACCTACCCGAGCGGAGGGGTTGGTAAATATGACCTATAGCTGGAGGGGGAATAATTGGATTCATACCTTTCCCAAGGGTATTAGTGCTATGTGAAAATGCAATCAGTCTCGTCCAGGATTTGAACTCCTGTCGCCATGTCCATTTCCTGCGACGATAACTATTACACCACGGGCACCTCCAACAAATTATAATTATTAGATAGAAATACTTAAAATGTATAAGGGGAGTCTTCATGGCAAAATGACTAACATTAAGGATTACGAAATTGTTGTAAATGAGTTGGAACTCCTGTTACATTATCATACTCCCTTTTGGACTAATACCCACGGGAAAAGTATAAGTTAATTAGTTCTACTACGGTTCTTCTACAACGATGGCTTTGGTTTTAAATTACGCATGAAGGTAGGTATACTATCAAACAAAGAAACCAGATCCAAGCAAACCTTGAAACCATATAACTATGTGAAAATTATTTTTATAGAGGAAGTTTACTTAAAGCTGTAAATGTTGGCGAATAATTATCATATTTACCACCCCCTCCGCTTGGGGAGGATATGACACAAGTTCAGTTTTTAAGCGGAGTTTAACAGGTTTCAATTCAGAGTTTTCCTTCTCCTAGACTAGTTGCCTCACCAAGGCTAAAGAACCTGGTCTGTCCTACTATTTACCCATAGCTGGAGGAAGAATAATTGGATTCATACCTTTCCCAAGGGTATTAGTGCTATGTGAAATGCAATCAGTCTCGTCCAGGACTTGAACTCGTGTCGTCGAGTCTGAATAATTATTATGATTACTTTGTTGAAACCATATAATGACGCAAAAGAAAAAAAATACTGATTTTGGCATTAAATACATCCCAAAAAGTGTTGATAAGATATAAACATATCCCCAAAACAATAGAATTGTGGGGAAACTATTCATGCAGTATGTCTGGCAGGAATATCCCGATGAATCTCATCACTGTATAGGTCTATAACTGGCGTGAATTCAGAGTTTTTCTTCTAGAATGGTTACTATAACAAGATAAGAGAGCAGAGTCTGCCCTACTATTTATACACTGCAGGAGGGTGAATAATTGAATTCATACCCTTTCCAGTGGTATCAGCACTAAGAGAAATGAATACAAGTTTGTTCAAGATTTTACTCCACTTCATATAACGAAACGTTATATCTCTTGCGCCTCCAACAAAGGGTAATGTGCTGTTGCATAAAGACCTTTGACAGAGCCACCACTCAGGGATATGACAAATGGAAGTAGATCACATGAATCATGGGCCGGAAGAAAGCGTTGGCTTTATGAAATAATATATATATATATATATATATATGTATATATATTTATATATATATCGGTACCTACAATCAGTTTGTCATGGAGTCAGGCAGCCAGTTTGAGCTACAACAAAGTCAGGGTAGAAGCCACGTTGGACAGCATATTGGCGGGAGGCCGTTGCCTACAGTGAGTCCCATTTGGGACCCTCTCATCGGCGTGGTAAAGACTTATGGCTCTGAATATGGAATGAGAATATTGGTTAAGAAACGGAGGACTGCTATATAGCAACCCTCCGTTTGTCCATCTCTCCATTTCTGAGTCTGTATCTCTCTCTCATACTAAAAGAATTTTGGACATTTGAATAATAAAAATGTGAGACGTATTTCTATAGCCTAGTTTTATGGTCTTTCACTCCTTCATCATTTTGGTATACAATTATGTCTTAAAACCAACGCACCAAAAAAGTAAGAAATCAGCGAAAAACAGGTATAAATTCTTTAGCTCTAAATGTAATCATTTGGAGGACAGACGAATAAACATTTCTTCGATATTAATATAGACATTCGTATATATTTTCCGTGGTATGAGAATATAAGCGTTTTAATAAAGATTATTTCATTTTATCATACTTCAAATGGGTACCTTATTTAATTAGTCCAGGTTAAAAGTCTGGCCAGTTTGCAAAACTTTTCCCGTTCCCTATTGATATCTGCATCGGGAAAATAAAGTTTTAAAAAATTAGTTTCC
>OY757931.1:3839092-3864092 GCA_963585895.1 Sepioteuthis lessoniana | reverse complement strand
TAAGATGCTGTGGAGTGAACGAAAAAACAACATTAAATAAAGGTCTAAAAACAAAAAGTAGGAAAATGGAACGAAAAGAAAATATAGATATAAAGGGGAAAATGAAATGAAGAAAATAAAGAGTTGAATAAAAGAAAAAAGAAAAGAACTCTCGAAGGAAATTGAAAAAGCATCAAATAAAATATGAAGTAGAAAAATCCAAAAGTAAAAAAAAAGAAAAAATAATAAAGAAAAACGAACATATACTGTATATCACTAACAAATTTATACCTACTTTTATCATAAAAACACAATCCATTCGTAATCAAAACTAAAACAGCATATACATATATAAAGGTCTTTATTTTCTTAATGAATACATATGCATAGGTTTGCTTACATAGTTTTAAAGAGTTTGAGAGATTGGAAATAAATAATACCTAATAATATCCATATGGCTGTATAATGATACACTAGAAATAATAAAATAATTGCTTAAAAACTATGCTTCTCTCACCAGAGTGTGACATCGACTTCTGTAACATAGTCACAGAAATCTTAAAAGAAGATACATTAACACGATTATATTAACACTTTGCCTAGACTACGTACTTTTAACTTCCTTAGATCTTATAAAATAAAATGGTTTAACATAAAAAAAGAACCAAAGCAGAAAATATCCCGCAGAAACTATGACAGATGTCGACTGCGTAGATGATCCCGTGCTTCTCATAAATACAACAGCCCAAACAGAAACCCTACTGTGCAGACTAGAGGAAGCAGCGGGAGGAATCGGCCTCTACGTGAATGCAAATAAAACAGAGTACATATATATTATAACCAATAAAGAGCCATCTCCACTCGAAGTGGCAAGCCTCTAAAATTAGTGGACCAGTTTATATACCTCAGCAGCAAGATCTCATCAACTGAAAGTGATGTCAACATACGTCTAGCGATGTCGTGAAATGCTATTAACATGTTATTGATTACATGGAAGTCTGATCGATCCGATCAAATAAAACGGAACTTCTTCCAACAGTAGTAGGGTCCATACAACTATATGGATGCACCACATGGACGCTGACAAAACGTATAGAAAAAAGCTATATAAGAATTACACAAGAATCCTAAGCGCTGTCTTGAAGTAATCCTGGGAGCAATACCCGACAAAACAGCAACTGTACAGCCACTTATCTCGCATCTTGCAAACCATTCAAGACGAACAATACACGTAGGGGACAGCTGGAGAAGTAAGGACGATCTCATATGCGACATCTTCTTATGGACTCGAGCACATGGACGTGCCAGTGTTGACCGACCACAAAAACTTACATCTGCTCTGTGTGGACACACGATGTTGCCTAGAAGACCTGCTAGGAGCGATGGATGATAGGGACGGATGGTGAGAGAGAGAGAGAAAGAAGGAACTATGTGCTGTCAGTGCAACTTGATGATGATTTTTGGTACAGACGAAATTTAACAATATGCTGTTAGGATGCACATACTTGTAGATGATACTATGCCCCTCACAACACACATACATTCACGCACGCACGCACGCACGCACATGCACAAACTCGCACACGCACGCTTCCTTAAGAAAATAAGAAAATATATAAGTTGTAAGTTTGATATCCCGTATTTATAGTTTTTGGTCCACTAATTTGGGGTAGCAGAATTCACTGACTGCATCTCTGCCGAGAGGTAAGACTCCCCCAACGAATGTCCAAGATATGACATTAAACAATCTGATGGTCAGGCTCCATTAATGCTGGAGCTTTGGGAAAAGTACCCTTTGTCGAAGTACCCTTTCATTGCCATTGCTCCCTAGTTCAATCTGATCCGGAGCGATAACACCTGTTAGGACCAGTTTATATGGATCAAGAAGAAATGTCCGATATTTAAAAGGTGTACTCATGCTCAACTGAATTTTTTGAAATAGAATTGTTTGACAATTTCGCTGTGTGAAAATAAATGATTGGTGTTTAATTGTATTGTTAATAATACATGAAAATAGTTGGAACTAAATAACTTTGACTTGCTAAACTGTATTGTTTGAAATATAACTGTTTGATCATTTAAATGCGTAAACAAATTTAATTAAATGTGCCAAAACAAAAAAAACAACAAAAAACTGTGTACTTATGTTAAACTGAATTGTTTGAAATAGAACTGTTTGATAATTTGACTGTGTTAGATGATTTAACTGTGTGAAAAAGATTGAGCTCAGACTCGTTTAAAAATGTTATCAACAAAATGTTTTGAAATTATATATTTAACATATATATAAATATAAAAGGGATGTGGCGTTGAAGAACATACAAGGCTGATATTCCATAAAACCAAACGAAACCAAATCAAACGTATAGTCTTGAGTCAAACCAAAGCTACACTTAGTTTATCTTTTTAGGGGGTCCATTGTGTAATGGTCAAAGAGCTTGGTTACTAAGCCATAATCAAAATTGATTAGCTATCTTCTTTGAGTCAAGGATGAGGATGATATCAATGCAGAGCCCATATTTCACTTAAGATAAGATTGGAATTACGTAATTCTCTAAATTAGAGCATTTTAATGAGATTGTGTTAAAAACAATTTTGCTAGGATGTACGCGTTTTGATGTGTTATCGTGATAGGATCTTTATAATTCAAACTTGTGTAGAATTCATAATATTTTAAAACCCAGTCGGCTGGAGCCGTATAATACACCGACTGACTCTGTAGAGGGGTAAGACACCCCCCCACGAGTGTCCTAAACAATCAAATGGTGAGGTTCCAGTAATGCTGGATCTTTGGAAAATGCGGAGTACCCCTGGCCCAGAGTGGTAGCACCTGATAGGGTCATATCTATGGGTTAAATAGAACTGAGTTCTTATGCTAAACTGATTTGTTTGAAACAGAATTTTTTTTTTGTATGCTAAACTGAATTATTTGAAATAGAAATGTTTTTGACATTAAAACTCTATTCTTATGCTAAACTGAATTATTTAAAATAGAACTGCTTATATGCATGAAAATGAATTTGGCATTAAATAACCTACAATGGCTGATGTGTTATAAAACAAACCCAACCAAACCAAACCAATCATTATATTTTCATTCAAATTTCCTTCCCATTCATTATATTTTCATCTAGAATTTATTATATTTTCATGTAGAATTCATCATATTTTAATGGCCACAGTTCAATGACCTGGCCAAATTTTACAATAAGCATAAAATTCAAAACAGTCTCATATTATACACCCACCCTAAAATGAAACAACCAAACATCCATACAAACAGTTTTGACTTCAAGATGTGATATTATTTTGCAGAGATCGAATTTACATTTTCGATAAAACAGTTAAATCAACTGAGTAAACGATTTGAAACATTATTTTTTTTTCTGTATAATTCCAAGAATTATTTGTACATAGCTGTTCAGTCAAAAATAGAATGATAATAATTTAAAGGAAATACAAGTTCTAAGTTTTATTCTATGATATAATTCGAATCTTTAAAACCATAAAATGGTTGAGCTACACATTAAAATGCTCAAAGTGAGGCACAAACATGGCGGTCCAATTAAGATATAAAAACCTTTGGTAATTTTACTGTTATTTGAACAGATTCAGTTACCAAATATAATTGTTATAATCTCCGCATAGCGCAGAAGTGAACAGCTATCAATAGGATATCAATCATAAGGAAGTCTGATCTATTCGACGAAATAAAAAAGGATTTCATCCAACCTCTGACTGTGTCAGTACTACTGTATAAATGCAAAACTTAGATACTAACAAAACACTCAGAAAAAAAAAAAGCTAGATGGGAACTACACAAAATTGATACGATCTATTATGAACAAATCCCGGAAAGAAAACCGTACAAAACAGCAAGGGGTGTCCTCCTTGTGGTGCAATGGTTAAAGCGATGGACTGTGGAATCTTAGTAAGCGAGTTCGTACTCCAGTCGTGCTATTACGTTCTCTTTCGGGTAAATGCCCTTGGGAAAGGTACGAGCCCCCTTATCCTCCCAAATATGGGTTATATAGTACCACTACTGTTCTTCTAAGAGAATGGCTTTGGCATCAAATAACCTACAAAGGTGGATATGCCATTAAACAAAGAAACCAAACGAAACAAAACAAAATAGCAGCTGAATGGCCACATAACTCCCATCTCAAAACCATTCTGGTAAGACAAACTGCCGGAGAAAGAAGGACCAACTCATAAAGGATTTGGTAAAAATGATGATGATGATAATGACTCAATCTAATGGGGAAGAACTTATAGGTTATTTCAAAGATTCTTTAGGATTTTGAAATACTGAATTTATGTAAGAAAGTTTATTGTATAGATGTATAGATCATCTAGGAGATCGAACTCCCAATTCAGTGGCAATTAGTTTATTTTTAAAGCTCACTTGCAAACCATTGCGTTACAGTAAGGTTCTCTTTAAAATAATGTATGGCTTATGGTCAAAAGTACTAGGCCCTTGGTGGGGGAGGTTTAACGTCTTTTTTTTAAAGTAACGCTTATTTACGAAGACAAGGCATCTTCTCTATTTCTCGAAGTTTTCTTCTACACTAACATATTGTTACTTTTTTTACACACATTTTTACACTGCTGTACAATTCTACACACTCAACTACACACAATTCTATATTACTACACAATTAGTTTTATTGTTTTCTTTCATGTTTATATATGAACATCTTTTCTTCAGGAAAGAATTTATAAAAATCGGGACACACCTTATAAAAAAATGGGTCTTATAGAAAGTTTTGCTTTATACGCCGAAACACGCGTGGAAAGTCTTGCTTATTTTAGCTTCGGATAACGAACCACTTGGTGCATTTTCTTTTGTTCAATACGATTTACTTGCTGTGGAAAGATGCATACTTGATTATGGCGTCTCTCTTCTATTCCAGACCCGCTTCGAAATCTAATATTTACGCAGAGGATTTTACTAAAAGAACTGATTGTGATGGTATTACGTGCCTGGCTTTTAAACGAACATTTCTGCCTTTGTCGCCATTCCGTATCGGGAATTATGACTCCTCTGTGCAAGGCATATGCGTACTGCACCCAAGACGTAGCTGCGGTTTCAGCTGTTACCTGTTTGATCTTTTAATTCCCAAGAGTTTACGAACGAGATGATAATGCCTGTTAACGGGTGACCGACTAATAGATGATGAGTGGGAATATGGCCAAAAAGAGAAAGAGGAAGAAATCCCCGTGAAGCTTTGCGTAATATATGTCCGTGGTTAATCCGAATCGGCAAATTTATGACATACGGGACACGTTGTATCTCAGAGATAGGAAATGATGGGGTCTGCGTTTTTGATCATCTTGTATTAACTAATGGTATTAATATAAGTATCATTATCACTTCTAGGGTCTATAATCTCTCTACCTTTATCATAATCTCGTTATGTAAAAACTGTTAATATTAAATGTGTTTATCTGTTCACAGGAATGTGTCACGCTGAAACGAAATCATTAAGCCCTATCGACGAGGTTTAGAATATGCTAACTATATCCCCTGCAGAGGCGAAGCCACCTTTTAAAGGGGTGTCCGGTGTACGATTCTATACTGCATCCCATTGTGAGGCTTCAGTTCTGAAGCTCTGGGGAGTGTCGAGTACATATTATTGCCATTACTCCTTGGTCCACTATAAACAGGAGTGATAGAACCTATTAGGGTACCATTTTGGGACAAATAGGTCTGAATGAATATTGTTCGGATCAACATATAACCTAGTGCCAAAACTTTTGAATAAACTACGACATAAAAAGTGTAAATATATTACAATGAACACAATTCCCTAACTTCTAAGCATAAAATAACCCTTAAAAGGTTGACATACCATTAAAATCAATCTATCATTATCTTAATCATGAACATTTTGAAAATTATGAAAATTAACAACGTTAAACATAGGCTGATTTGAAATGAGGCTGAAGATTTATGTTCAAGTTACTCTAAAAGTAACAGTTCCTGTGAGATAAAGTTGAGTTGCAATTAACTTCATCAGTTCGGAGAGTGGGGTGTGTCCTCGTGGTGTAATGGTTAAAGCGATGGACAGCGGAATCGTAGTAAGCGAGTTCGTATTCCAGTCTTCATACATCCCAGGCCGCTAGAACTGTAGCCTCAACACTGGATGCACTTTCGTGTTATACACACGACACAACTAACTCTAGCACATGTTGAAAACACACAGTACCCATCCAGTGAGCATATCTTTTTAATCGATTTATTCTAAAGGCATGTCAATCTGTCTAGAGTTATTTTATCCTAAGGAGTTAGTGAATCACGTTCATTGTACATTTATATTTACATTTTTTGTGAAGCTGTTTTTTTTTTTGCACCGTTATATGATATTGAGTGTTCTTATCTATTATGAATAATTTTTAGACAGATCCATTTGTTCCATAGATCAAATAGTCTAACAAGTACTACCATTCCGTGACAAAATTGACCTGAGAGTAATGGTAATAAAGGATTACTCCACACTCACTAGTTATCTAGAACTTGAGCCTTGTGGTGTAATGGTTAAAGCGATGGACTGCGAAATCGTAGTAAGCGAGTTCGTACTCTAGTCGCGCTATTACGTTCACTTTCGGGCAAATACCCTTAGCAAAGGTATGAACCCCCTTATCCTCCCAGCTATGGGTTAAATAGTATCACTACTGTTCTTCTAGGAGAATAGCTTTGGCATTAAATAACCTACAAAGGTTGATATGCCATTAAACAAAGAAACCATCAAACCATCATTCAGTTCGGAGAGGAATAGGAACACCAATAACTATAAGGAACTATAGATGCTGGGAACTTCAGTTACTG
Organism: Sepioteuthis lessoniana; assembly: GCA_963585895.1. Lineage (NCBI taxonomy): Eukaryota > Metazoa > Mollusca > Cephalopoda > Myopsida > Loliginidae > Sepioteuthis > Sepioteuthis lessoniana. The sequence continues at coordinate 3,857,284 of OY757931.1, read as the reverse complement.
TGAATAACTTCTACTTCCTGCACCTCAGCAAAAACTAGTTTCTAACCCCTAACGAAGCCACCTTTTGGCTGTGGGTGATGACCAGCAAATGCTTCAGAACAGGACCCTCGTGGCTGAGCAGTTCGTGAACCAGCAATCTAAGTCGCCACATGACTTGCAGCTCTTTACAATACTCCTTACTGGGTAAGACGCGTGGTCTGTGAGGCCCGATACCATCAATTGGCTTGTGAAATTAAATCCAAGCACCTATATAAGTGTCCAAACCATATTCTCCAAATTTCCCTTGTCTCAAACAAACACCCATCTCGATTGCATTGAGAAAAACAAGAATTTGAATGTCTTGGGGATGACACTAACGTGAATATAATGGTGAGACTCCACTCCTGAAATTTTGTGGAATTTGATTACCATTTAATTACCATTAATCTCAAGTCTATGCAAACCCAGATTGGTAGAACCCTGTTAGGGTCCAATTCATGGGTCAAATAGAACTGTTCAATCATTTACTAAGGATTATTATTATTGATTATTTGGAACAGAGCTGTGTGCAGACTTCTTATATTAGAAAAAATACTTGATAAATAGAGTTATTAATGTTAAATTGCAATACTTGAAACCAATTATTCGCGTGCAAATAAATGATAAATATTAAATAGAATTATTGATGTTAGAAAGGAATAATTGGAGCATTTTAACTGTGTCACAAACAAATGATAAATATTGAATCGAATTATTAGTGTTAGATAGCAATACTTGAAACTGTTTACGTGGTGCATTCAATAAGTTTCCAGACTTTTTTATACAGGCATTTAAAATTGTCGTAGACTCTTGAAAATTCAGTATGTTATTGCTAGACATCTTATAATATGTCTGACCAATTTTTTTGATTCCAGGTTCAAATGAACAGCTACAGCAGAAATTGTAATACAACCTACAAAAGCCTGATTGTCACAGCTAGTGAATTTCGAAAATTCAATTTCGACGTGAGGACATTTTAGAAGAACGATATGCAATAAAATTGTTTTAAACTTGGAAAATGCCTCAGAAACGTATGGAAAGCTTCAGACTGCTTTTGGAGAGTCTTGCATGAATCGAGCATCAGTTTTTGAGTGGCACAAGAGATTCAAGGAAGGCAGGGAGTCTGTGAGGGATATTGAGAGGTATGGGAGGAGTAAGGAAGTCAATACACCAGAGTTGATTGGCCAAAGGGTTAGGGTTAGGGTTACTATGTTGAGGCTTTAAGGGAGTTCAGGAAGAGATTCCTAGGGAAGAGGCTAGCAGTCTTCAAATCGGGTCAGTGGCATTTCCAACAGGACAATGCCCCAGTCCACAACTCCTTCCTTGTCACAGACTATTTGACCAAGATGGGCATCAACACAGTTCCTCAGCCTCCCTACAGTCCAGACATTGCTCCCTGTTACTTTTGGTTATTCCCGATGGTCAGAGGCTTTCGTTATGAGACAATTGAGGAGATGAAAGAGGCTGTGACGAGGGTCATTGACATGCTCAAATAAGAGGACTTCCATGGGGCCTTCCAGAAATTGTTGGAACGGCTCAATAAGTGCAATGCAGCCGGGGGAGATTACTTCGAAGGGGACTAGAGTTTCATGTGTGTACTATCAATAAAAGTGCCCTTACGAAAAAAGTCTAGAAACTTATTTAATGATCATTGTAACTGTGAGCAAACAAAAGAACTTTAATTCGTTTGAAAATAAAGTTACCTAAACGCTATTGTTTTAAAAATCAACTATATATATATATATATATATATATATATATATGCAAGATTTGGCCGTAAATTGCCTGTAAAGTTTGATATGCCATATAACACTAACATACAAAATATAACAACGAAAATAACAAAGACATTTTTTACAATGTTTTGATCGAAAAAATCTTTCTGAAAGCAGTAAATACATATATAAAAAGAAAAAAGATAGATACGAAATAAGACCATTTACAAAGCCTAGTTTTATGAAGTAAAATCTTCAACAAGATTTCTTTTCGTATCCTAAAAATTCCTTAATCAGCATTTTTTTGTAAATTGAAAAACAATTCGCTTGCAGCACATGTACACACAAGATTTGGAATGAAATAACACACAAGGGTTGATATGGCATTAAAGCACAGGAGAAAACAGTACAACATGAAATGGGTAGGTACATCAAGAAATTTAAGCGATTTCAGATGGCGTGGAGCACAAAGTAATCTAAGCAATTTAAGATGGCGAGGAGCACCAAGTGAATAAAGCAATTTGATATGGATTGAGGCACAAGTAATTTAAGCAACTTACGAACACCAATTAATCTAATTGACTTAAGATGGGTAGGAACACCAAGTAATTCAAGCGACTTTAGAACACTAAGTAATTCAAGTGAATTTAGATGGGTAGAAACATCAAGTTATTTAAACGAGCTGTACGAACAGCAAGCCCTCTTGAGATGGCTTGGAACTGCAAGTTATTTAAACGTATTGAGATGTGTAGGAACAGAATGTAATTAAAGCGATTTGATGGGAACGGCACAATATCAATTAGCAGGCATATATATAAAGGAACAGACAGAATACATTCAAAATCAGATAGATAAGATTAGAGACTCGGTGGAAGATAGACAATCTAGAATAGCCTGGCAAACAATAAACGAAGTGAGCAGAAGAAAGAACACAGCCAAAGCAAAACTTAAATCAGCAAACCAACAAGAAAGAATAAAACTGTGGAAACAGCACTTCGAAAACTTACTTGGAAACCCACCAAAAATAACGCATGAACCAATCACCAGAATAATTAGCAAACAATTAGACATTAAACTAGGACCGTTCACACAAGAAGAACTCGACTCGGTTCTCAGAAAAATTAAAAATAGGAAAGCTGCAGGGCTGGACGAAATTCCTCTGGAATTATGGAAGACCAGACAATTCAACGACATACTGCTCCGCCACTGCAACGCAGTATACAATCAAAATCCGATAGATAGATGGATGAAGGGATGCATACTCCCCTTCCCAAAAAAGGGGGACCTCGGATTAGCCAAAAACTACCGAGGCATAACACTTACATCCATAGCTGCCAAAGTCTACAATGCCCTACTACGAAACCGAATAGAACCCAAAATCGACAACATACTTAGAAAAAACCAAAATGGCTTCCGAAGAAATAGATCCACGACCTCACAAATATTAACCATCCGCAGAATCCTTGAAGGTGTACGGGCAAAGAACCTACAAGCGACATTAATATTTGTCGACTTTACCAAGGCTTTCGACTCCATTCACAGAGGAAATATGGAACAAATCCTACTAGCGTACGGCATACCTAAAGAAACCGTAGCGGCAATAACGATTCTCTATAGAAACACTAAAGTAAAAGTACGATCACCGGATGGAGACACAGAATACTTTGACATTGTAGCAGGAGTACTACAAGGGGACACGCTGGCCCCGTACCTCTTTATCATTTGTCTAGACTACGTACTTAGAACATCGATTGACAAAATCAAAGAGAATGGCTTCGAACTGACGAAGAAAAGAAGCAGAAGGTACCCCGCAACAACAATTACCGACGCCGACTACGCCGATGACATAGCGATACTGGCAAATACACCTGACCAAGCCGAAACACTTCTGCATAGTTTGGAACGAGCAGCAGCAAGCATAGGCCTCTATGTTAATGCACACAAAACGGAATATATGTGCTATAACCAAACGGGGGACATCTCCACTCTAGAAGGAACCCCACTTAAACTAGTAGACAAATTCACGTACCCAGGAAGCAGCGTCGAATCAACCGAAAAGGACATCAAAACGAGGCTAACGAAAGCATGGACAGCTATCAATAGGCTATCGATTATATGGAAATCAGACCTAACCGATAAAATGAAACGCAGTTTCTTCCAGGCAGCGGTCACATCGATACTGCTATATGGATGCACTACATGGACGCTAACAAAACGGCTGGAGAAGAAACTAGATGGCAATTACACAAGAATGCTGCGTGCAATCCTGAACAAGTCCTGGCAGCAACACCCCACAAGACACCAACTGTACGGCCACCTGCCCCCTATCACGAAAACTATTCAAGTTAGACGAACCAGACATGCAGGACACTGCTGGAGAAGCAGAGATGAACTCATAAGAGATGTACTCTTATGGATCCCCAAACATGGCCGCGCAAAAGCAGGACGACCAGCACGAACGTACATTCAGCAGCTATGTGAGGATACAGGTTGTTGTCCTGAAGACCTACCTAGGGCGATGAACGATAGGGAGGAGTGGCGAGAGAGGGTCAGGGATATCCGTGCTACCAGCACGATATGATGATGATGGACTAGCAAGTAACTCAAGCGAATTGAAATGGGTAGGTAAAACAAGTAATTCAAGTGAATTGAGATGTATAGGGCCGGCAAGGAATTCAAACGAATTGATATGGGAAGGAAAACCAAGTCATTCAAGCGAATCGGTAGGAATAGCAAGTAATTCAAGCGATTTAAGATAGCGTCGAACATTAAGTGAATAAAGCGGTTTGAGATGGGTTGGAGCACCAAGTTATTTAGCGATTTAAGATGGCGTGGAGCACCAAGTGAATAAAACAATTTGAGATGGGTAGGAAGATCAAGTAATCGAAGCATCCAGTAAATCAAGTGAACTGAGATGGGTAGTAACAGCAAGTTATTTAAACGAATTGATATGCGTGCCGACAGCATGTAATTCAAGCCCTCTTCAGATGGCTAGGAACAGCAAGTTATTTAAATGAATTGAGATGTGGACGAGCAGTAAGAAATTTAAAGGAAATTGAGATAGGTAGTAACACCAAGTAATTCAAGCAAATTTAAATGGGCAGGAAAATCAAATAATCTAAGCAACTTGAGATGGGTTGGAACATAATACAATTCAAGTGACTTGAGATGGGTAGGAACACCACTTAATTCATGTGAATTGTTATGGGTAGGAACACCAAGTAAATAATACAATTTGTGCCGGGTAGTAACATCAAGTTATTTAAATATGTTGAAATGTGTAATAACAGCAAGTAATTGAAGCGAATTGAGATGGGTTGTAACTGCAAGTTTTTAAAAGGAATTGAGATGGGTAAGAACAGCAAGGAATTTAAATGAATTGAGATGTTTAGGAACAGCAATTAAATCAAATGACTTTAGAAGTGTGGGAGCACTAAGTTATTTAAGCGACTTGTGACGGGTAGGAACATCAAGTTATTTAAACGATTTGATATGTGAAGGAACAGCAAGTAATTCAAGTGAATTTTGATGTGCAGTTCCAGCAATTAATTCAAGCGAATTGAGATGGGTATGAACAGCAAGTTATTTAAAGTGACTTGAGATGGGTAGGAATATCAAGTAATTCAAGTGATTTAAGATGGGTAGGAACACCAAGTAATTAAAGTGACTTGAGATGGGTAGGAACACCAAGTAATTAAAGTGACTTGAGATGGGTAGGAATATCAAGTAATTCAAGTGATTTAAGATGGGTAGGAACACCAAGTAATTAAAGTGACTTGAGATGGGTAGGAACAGCAAGTAACACAAGCGAATTGAGATGTATAGAAAGCAAATTGAGATATGTTGGAACATCAACTAATTTAAACGAATCGAGATGGATAGGAACATCAAATAGTTTAAACGAATCGAGATGTGTTGGAGCACCAGGACCTATAAGGGACTCATGGCTTGAGTTCCTGATTAAACTTATTTTAGTAAATAACAATTTAGGAATATGTAGTATAAATAGAGGTTGGTCGATGATTACGCGAATTTGATTCTCAGTGTGTCATATACTTCTGCCAAAGAAACATAAGTCTCATAGAAGATTATTTAAGAAAGGCTTAAAGTAAAGTATTTACTTATTTTGTACGTAATAGGACTTACTATTGTTCTTGGTTTGGTCTGGTGTCTTCTTTTAATGACATATCAACCTCCCTGAGTTAATTGATACTAAAGCCATTCTTGTAGTTGAATGGGAATGCTAATATTTAAATCATCGTAGGTGGATAAAAGGTTTCATCCGTTTCCGAATAGTATTTGTCCGAAAGTGAATGTAATTGCACAACTAGAACTCGAACTTGTTTACTTCGAGGCTGCAGTCTAAAACATGAGCCATTACGTCCCATTACTGTTCTTGATACATTTTCCGTTGAACTGTGACGTAAGCGTTCAGTGTTAGAATATGTGGAAGTACACGTTCAATGATATTCAATATTTACCAAAAAAAAAAAAAAAAAAAAAAAAACTTATCTTTTACAATATACGGTTATTCAGCTTGATCGAATTTATTTTAAAAAGTGAAAACTTGAACAAAATTAAAACCATTTTTAAAAATCTGATGTCTATTTTCTGAGAAGCTTTATTTTTTTAAGTAAAAACTAAATGATATATAATTCAAAACAACTAAAATTAGCAAACGAATTTTGAAAAGAGAAGTTTGAATGAAAAAAATGAATTAGACTAATATTTCTTGTTTGATTTTTTCTCAATGTTGAAAATGTTCGATTATAACTCTTTAAAAATTCATGAACTGACTTGATTAACTTTGCCCAACCGGAATTGCCTGTCACCAGAATGTCTGAATCATCTTATGCCTAAATACTTTCCACTCTTTCTTCCTTTCTTTCTTATTGTTTTTCTTTCTTTCTTTCTTGTTTGTTTGTTTCTTTCTTTCTTTCGCTTGTTTTTTTTTCTTTCTTTCACTCTTTGTGCAAAGAAATAGATTGGCGAACTCTATCGTTTGACAAATAGTGTAGAATGGTTTAGAAAAACCATTGCATCATCGGGTTTGATAGACGTGTAATGAACCCAAAGTCATTCGATTGGACGAAACTCAGACGATCGGATGATCCAAGAAATTTCAGAATAAGATAATTTCTGTCGGTTAAAAATCACCAACGATTCGAATTCCATCTCTTCTCTGATCAATGATTCCTCGTTTTGTCTGACGAATGACAGAAAATGAAAGGTGAAATGAAAGTAATATGAGCACATAGAAAAGTGTTTGAGTTATTCTTCATTCCAACAAGACGAGCACAAAAAACATGACAATTCATTGAGTTTCTATTGTGTTACAAAACCAGTTTTAATAACTTCTTCTTCTTCTTCTTCTTCTTCTTCTTCTTCTTCTTCTGGAGAATTTTTCACACCAGCGTCAGCCGATCGTCTTTCACTGATGTCGGAGTAACAGCAAGTCTCTTCAAATCTCCAGAAATCTTCACAGTATTTTAGCCGTCCTCAACAATGGGTTGTCTGGATTATGTCGATTCGTCTATTGATTTCCAATTATTCCACTTCTCTTTCGAATCATTTGGTGATCGATCGATTGGGTTCATCGATACCCTCATGTTTGACAGTTTTCTTTAAAAATTCCCTTATCAAGGTCCATGTATTCTTCTATTCTTTTGCTTTCTTTTCTTTTCATTTTGTGGTCTAGTGGATCGGCAAAATCCATTGGATAATACGTTCTCTTTTCTTTTGTTAATTAGCTGGAAGTCTGGTCTTCTGGGCGAGATTAATGGATGTGTTTTTATCTCAAAATCCCAGATAATTTTATGCGTTTCATTATCTCGGACGGATTCTGGATTGGGCATATACCATTTGCTATTATGGTCAAATTTCAATCTCTTGCACAATTCAAAGTGGATCATTTTCTCTACCAAACTGTCCCTAGTTTTATTCAGTTTTTGTGCTTGTTTGCTACTTTCATTTATTATGAGATCAATCGTTTTGTCTTTGTCATCACATAACCTATATTTGCTATTTTGTTGTGTATTATCGATCTGGTTTTAATATAACGGGTCCGTATTGCTGTTTTTTGTATTGCTGTTTGAAGATATTCCGTTTATCTCTTAAGGTTTTCTTTTCGTTGCTATGCCCATGTTTTCTCGAACGAGATTTCACCTGTTTGACATAGTTGTTTCTCTTCCTATTTCTGTTTCCTAGTTTTTTTTGTTGTTGTTTTGTTTGCCCTTATGTTGCCAATGTTGTTAGAGGCCGCTGTTACCAGTCCTTTTTTGCTCTTTTAAATTAATTCTTCGAGTCTTCGTACTGATTCATCCACGCTATCTTCAGTGCTGTTCTCCTTCTCTTCTTGACACATATACTCTGTCTGTGTCATTCTTCGGTCTTGAATATCATAATCAGCTTTTTTCTCTTAGAATTACTTGCTGTTCCTTCACATATCAAATCCTTTAAAGTTGCTTAAATTACTTATTGCTCCCACACATGTAAAATCATTTGAATTACTTCTCCTGTTTGAGTTATCCTTTGTTCATTTTAAAAATAGTCATGAGTATCTAGTCGGCTGGGAAGGCTGTAGAATACACCGTCTGCTTCTCTGCATAAGGGTAAGACCCAATCCCAACGAGTGTCCTGGATATGGCACAAAATACCTGATAGTGAGGATCCGATAAGGCTGGAGCTTTGTGGAATGAGGAATACCTCTTCATTGCCATCACTCCCAGGTCCACTTTGGCCAGAAGTCATAGGATCTGATATGGTCCTATCTATTGGTTAAATACAACTAAACTGCGTACTTATGCAAAACTGAATTGTTCGAAATTGTACTGTTTTGGCATTATACTGTGTGTGGATAAAATCTATACTGATATTAAACTGAATTGTTTGAAATAGAACTGTTTGACTAAACTGAATAGCTTGAAATCGGAATGTTTTTGACAATTTAACTGTATACTCATGCTAAACTGATTTATTTGAAATAGAACTGATTACTTGTATAAAATGGATTTGGCGTTAAATAACATTCAAAGGTTGATATGCCATAAAACCCAACCAACTAACCAACCAAAAAATGAGTATCTTACAAATAGGGCTGATCAGTTTTTTCACTTTGCAGAGATTTTTGCTGTAAAGCTTAGTCTCTAGAAATTTCCTTGTTCATTTGAAGTTCTTGATTTTTTACTAATCTTTCTTTTATCATGGCTTGTTTAATAGCGTCTGCTTCCAATATTTCCAAGTATTTGTAATTTTCTTTTTCTCTAAGCATTCCGAGTCCTTCCAACTTTGGCAGGTCTTCTTCTTCTTCTTCTTCTTCTTCTTCTTCTTCTTTTTCTAATTATTATTATTATTATTATTATAATTAGTGATAGTGGTAGTAAGATTATTTCACTCCTTTCAAACCACCGTTATCTGGTGGTAGTTCACTGGAGTCCGAGGGACGGCTAGTCTTCTCAGATCTCTGGGAATCTTCTCTGTATTCTAGCCAATCTCAACAATGTTGTAGTTTGGATTGTCTCGAATCCTCCTCCGAATTCTTGCTCTTCCAATTCTCTTTCAAACCTTTTGGGAAGCGTACCAAGTACACCAATCATAATTGGTATCAGTGTCATTCCCAGTTTTACAGCCTTTTAGTTCTCCGGCAAGCTTTCTCGTTCGTCCGAGTACTATTTTCAAATCTTTTCTTTTATCTTTTCTTGTGTCAATTACTTTTATTTTTCCTTTTTTTCCAGTTGTTCTGATTCTTTCTTTATTTGGCAGTTATAGTCCTTCCGTTATTCGTCTTTTTTCACTTTTCATTATGAGCATGTCACATTTTCTATGTCAAATTGTATTCCAATATCATGGCTGTATATTCTTTTTGGTTTTAGACCCTGCAATTCTTTTTCATCTTTTGCAAATAACTTGATATTCTCCCTGTACATAAGGTGATTAATTTTTTCTTGTGATTTTGTAAATTTGTGGCACTAAGTGCACTTCCTCCATATATTAGTGTGAGGAATCATGGCTAATAAGATATATAATGGTAAAAGCGCATCTCCATGGAGGAAACCTCTTTAGATTTTCACCCCGACTTAAGTTTTTCCCCAATTATTATCATTTACTCTTTGAGAGTTTTTCACGTCGATTTTAGCTGATGGTCTTTCACTGGAGTTTTAGTGACTGCAAGTCTCCGTAAATCTCCAGGACTCTTCTCAGTATTCTGGCCGTTCTCAATGATGTAGTAGTTTAGATGGTCTCCATTATTATTATTATTATTATATAGTTTTTCTAGAGTTTTTCACATCAGCGTAAGCTGATGGTCTTTCACTGGAAATTGAATGACAGCAAGTCTCCTCAAGTCTCCAGGACTCTTCTCAGTATTCTGGCCGTTTTCAATAAGGATGTTGTTTGGATGGTATCCACTCGGCTGCCAACTTCCAAATCCTCCAGGCCCTTTAATAATCCTTTAGTTACCGTGCCAAAAGCACCAATCACAATTGGTATAATTGTCATCTTAATGTTCCGTAGTTTTTTCAATCCTCTAGCAAGGTCGAGGTACTTATCTCTCTTTTCACATTGTTTCAGTTTTATTCTATGGTCCGCCGGGACAGCAAAGTCGACAATTTTGCAGATTTTCTTTATTTTTGTTGATTATTATAAGGTCTGGCCTTCTGGCCGCGATTAGGTGATCCGTCTGTATATCAAAGTCCCATAGGAGTTTGGGCGTGTCATTTTCTAGGACAGGTGCTGGGTTGTGCATATATCCTTTGTTGGCATATACTCCTTGTAAATTTTTCACTCCAATATTAGTTGGTGGTCTTTCTCAGAAGTTTGAACGATTCTAAGTTTCCTCTAGTCTTCAGGATTCTTCTAGTGTATTCTGACCGATTTAAAAAATACTGTTTTCTGGATGGTCTCAATTCTTTTTTATTTTCTTTTACTCTAGTCCTCTTTCCAATCATATGGTAACTGTTCCAAGTGCACCAAATGCAATCGGTATCACCATCATCCTCTTGTTCCACAGCATTTTTAGTTCTCTGGCAAGGACCAAGTATTTATTTATTTTTGTTTATTATTCTTACTCTGTGAGCCGGACGAAAAGCAAAATTTTCTTGACGGCAACTTTTCTTTTCTTGTTAATTAACACTTATGGTCTTCCCACTGGATTAGGTAATGTGTATGTTTCGCAAAATCCAAAAGAACTTTGTACATCTAATTCTCTTCGACAGGTTCTTTTCTATTCAGATTTAACTAGTAATTTTTCACAGGAGACTGAGTGACAGCAAGTCTCCTCAGGTCTTCAGAACTCTTCTAAGTATTCTAGCTAACTTTAACAATGCTTTTGTCAGGAAGGTTTTATTCTACATCTGATCTCCAATTCATCACAATGTTTTTTTTTTCGTTCCTAGCCTATCTACAACAATTAGATCACCTTCAATTTCATGTTCTACAGCTTTTTCAGTTCTCGTGTAAGGATAACGTATTTGTTAATCTTTTCGTCTTCTTTTATTCTTATTTTAAGGTTTGCTGGATGATAAGTATTTTCGTTCATCTGAATTAAAACTAAGTTTGGTCTTATGAAAGGTTACTCAAAACCCCAAATAGATATATGGGTCTCTTTTTCTAGGACCGTGTCTCGTTTAAGTATATACAATTCGTCAGTCGGCTAGAATTTTATCTCTTGCACTATTCCCAGTGGATCTCCTTTACCGCCCAGTCATACCTAAACTTGTACTCTTATTACGTTATCAACTATTTCATCTCTTGCACTATTCCCAGTGGATCACCTTTTCTACCCAGTCATGCTTACCCTTTTACTTCTTTTATGCCAGTTTGTTGCATTCACGTATTACGTGATTAACCGTCCAATCTCTATCCCCACATAACTAACACTTGTTTTTCTTTTCTATATAATACATTTTTGCTTTGATGTAATTGGTTCTTATGACATATTTTTGTGCTACTATTAAAAGAGATACAGTTTCTCTCTCCGACTAATTTTTTTCATCAATTTCCAGGTTGTTCATTGTACAATTCTCCTAGCGTGTCGTTTGAAGTATACATATCGTTGTTTTTCTTCCCATTTTCATTTTGTAAAGTTTCCTGTTTTACTGTTTGTCCATCTGTTTCTTCTTTTGATGTTACTCTTGCTGGCTGTTGTAATTCGCTTTAGTCTCTTTTTTTTTTTTTTTTGCTCATTTCACGAATCCTTGAATTGTTGTATCAGTGCAGTCCTCAATGTTGACGAGTCCTCTTTCTCTTTTTAATCACACATAAGGTCTTTTTATGTCATCTCTGCGGTGTATGGCATTAGGCATCGTCATCAATTTTCTCGTTTTTTGGTTCATATGTCTGGGATACCCCTTCGTCTATTTTAAGAATGGTCCAGATTATTATTATTATTATTATTTCATTTTTAGTTTTAGTTGGCATTTTTTGTTATCCTTCATTGGTCATTAACCGAGCCGAGGGTGAGAAAATGTTGTCATTTTATATATTCTATATATTTGGGGTTTTGCTGCTGCTGTTGCAGGGAACATTTCTGTAACATTGATAATATTCTCTTAAAGAGACAAGCTGTTTCGCATAGTACATTTAAAAAAAATTCCTATTGGCTAGGATTGCCAGGTATCAATTAATGAGCTTACCTCTCCATTTCTTCATCATCCACTGATTTCCCACCATTACCGACATCATGGAAGTTTTAAGGAGCCATATTCTTTAAATTTCTATTTTCAAGTCTTTGTTTTTTACTTATTCTATAATGTTCTTTAACTGATAAGTTTAATCCATTGGTTTATGACGTATCTATTCGAAGGCACGCGTTTCATTTATAGTCCTTTTATTATTATTATTATTATTATTATTATTATTATTATTATTTAAGAGTTTTTACACTAGCGTTAGCCGATGGTCCTCCATTGGAGTTTTAATGACGGCAAGTCTCCTCAAGTCTCCAGGACTATTCTCAGTATTCTGACCGATATCAATAATGCTATTGTTTGGATGGTCTCCACTAATCCTCTTATTTCTAAGTCCCCCGGTCTCTATACAGATCCTTTGTGAACTGTACCGAGTGTACCGATTACAGTTGGTATCACTGTCAATTTCATGTTCAATAATTTCTACAGTTCTCTAGAAATATCCAAGTACCAATCTCTCCTTTAACTTTCTTTGAATTTTATTCTATAGTCTGCTGGGACGGCAGAGTCCACTATTCTGTAGGTTTACTTTTTTTGTTCACTATTGCTTGGTCTGGCCGTGGTTAGGTGTATGTCAAAATTCCAAAGAAGTTTTTGTGTCTCATTTTCCAGGACAGCTTCTGTGTTGGGCATATACCATTTGTTCGTATGATCAAATTTAAACTTCTTGCACAATTCTCAATGGATCACCTTGTCAACCCAATCATGTCCAGTCTTATACTATTTTTGTGCTAATTTGCATTATTATTTTGCTCATTGAGGTCTTTCATTGGGAATTGAGTTACAACAAGTCTCCTCAAGTCTCCAGGACTCTTCGCAGTTTGCATAGTCCCCACTTGTCTATCCAATTCCTCCAGTTCTAATTATTGTTATTATTATTATTATTATTATTGTTGATATTTGTTTTCTCCTTTCTTCACATAAATACATTTGTAGTATTCTCTTGGTAACCAATTGTTAGCAATAAGTTCGCTTTTAATGCGTGAGTATTACGTTGTCTTCGACAAATGCATGTAAATTGTGATTCAAATATTTTGCTTTCAGAGATGGGCACCTCAAGAAATGCTTACATTCGCCTCTCGTCATTCTGATGGTATATCACACACACACACACACATACACACACACAGCTCGCTTTTCTGGAAGCAAATTTAGGAATTAATGCTTGAAGACAAATAGACCCGAGATGAAAATTGAATGGATGAAAAACAAAACAAAAAAAAAGCTTCTAAACAACAAAGGGGAGAGAGAGAGAGAGAGAGAGAGAGAGAGAGAGAGAGAGAGAGGGAGAGAGAGAGAGAGAGAGAGAGAGATTTAAAAGAACAGTGTAATGTTCTTAATGATCAAGTTGGATGTGAACATTTGGGTGTCGATTGAGAGAAAGATAACAACGGAAGAGGAATGAAAGTAATAAAGAATTAATTTCTGAATGACAAAAATACATTTTTATTAACCGAAACAAGGAAGATAGATGGAGAGGAAGAAAATCAGGGCGTACAAAGGAGGACTAGAAGAAAACAAAAGAGGAGTAGAAGACGTAAAATAATAATGTGAAATGGATAAAGACAGAAAAAAGAAAGATAGATAATGGATAGATGCAAGAAGAAGAAGAAGAAGAAGAAATGAGTAATTTCTTTTGATTTCTTCATGACAAAGATATAAGTTATTTTGCAAGACAAAAGACAACCAGCAAGAGAAAAAGTGTGACGCGGAAAGAAACAAAATTCCAAAAGTGAAAGAGAATTTGCTTAAAAAGGAAAATAGAAGAATGAAAAAGAAAACAATACAAAGAATAAAAACGAAAATGGTTAAATAAACAAAAAGAAATCAAATACAAGAAGAATAAGGACAAGGATAAGCTAATGAAAAAATAAATAAATAAATAAATAATAATTTGCCTCTTTCCCCAATGAAATGGAATTGTCTATTATGGTACTAAAATCCAGAAAGTGACAGCCAATTTGTAATTTAAATCTTTGCCAAAATTTCGGTATTAACAGCATGCTTTTTTAATCATTAATATTCTGATTATTTTCTGAATAATATAAATTGTCGACAATATGTGTATCTGAATACATAAACTTAATATCTTTTAGTTTGAGAATGTAATAATCTGCAAAACTAATTAAAAAAACTGGTAAATCAATCTCCCACTAGAATCTTCCATAAAACCACCTGAGGAACTTTTATTAAGTAGATAAAAATTTCAGTCAACATTTGAAAACATGAATCGAAGCAGACGGCTGAAAAATTAAGACAAATAATTTGCCCCCACCACCCAGTGAAATGGATAGGTCTATTATCGTGCTAAAATCCAAAAACCGACAGCCAACAAAAGGTAATTTTAATTTTTGTCAAAATTTTAGTATTAATAACATACTATTTTTATCTTTAATATTCTGATTATTTATTGTATAATATAAACTGAGGTATCCCGTCTATTTGAATTGGTTCTGTTGATTCAACTGTTGGATAGATAATACTTCTAGTTTTCTCTTACTACATTGTCTAACTTTATCAGCAACAAGACTCCAGTGATTCTAAATTTCGATGCAGACATACCTTCATATAGTTTAGGATTTAGTAACGTCAACAATACTATAGGTGGCCTAACTGTGGACTTTAACTAACATAAAACTTGACAAGTTTGAAAATTTTTTTTATTTGACCTTGCTAAGAGTTCTCTGACCATGCGGAAACCTGTCACATCTGTGTAAGGAGAGCAGATAAACATGCACTGGGTCTGGTATAAAAACAGTATACTACCCATGACAAACATGACTAATTAAACGTGGAGCCCAGACAATTACTCTGGGTATCATGATCAGCAGGTTTTCCCTTGATAGCCAACATAATGGACTAAATCGGCATCTTGCGAATGTTGGCTGTTTTTTTCCAGGTACACAAACATCGACCTTAGCAACATCTTACATCAGTCACTTCAACATAGAAATTAGTCTAAAGAAGACAACGAACTTGTACTTTATTGCTATTTTAGGATTCTCCCTTTTCTAAAGGGATATAGAAAAGAATGATAAAAATCTGAGGCGGATGCGATAGATTTAAGACAACAAGTCAAAGACCGAATGAGACGGAAGCCAAACAATTTTCGAGCAAAATATGGGAACTGTTCATAACAGAAAAGCTGAATGGAAAAACAACACGGAACAAGAGTTGTAAGGACAGCAAGAAGGCTCGAAGGAAAAAATACACCTTGATTCACTCAGAGTAATACTAAAAATGCCAAATTAGAAAACTCCCGGCTATGATGGCGTATATGGATTCTGGTAAAAAATATTCACCTCCATCCATGAGAGACTGGCTATCGAAATGAACGGATGCTTAAAAGAAGCAGGCATAACCGAATGGATGACCAAGGGAAAGACCACCCTCTTTCAGAGAGATCCCTGGAAAGAAACCACCCCAATCAACTATAGACCTATAACGTGCTTACCTATTATGCAGAAAAAGCTATGGCGTGGATTGATTACAGAAAGGTATACTAAATCGTTCTGCAAAGCTGGATAATATACAGTCTGAAACAGTAAAAGCTATTCGACGAAATCATCAAATTCATAGAGAAAACAACGAAAGACTGGAAAGTTGAACTGACAGCAATAGGAAAAAGCTAAGCTAAGGTCAAAATCCAGAGTGGTATTTTCGAGGGAGATGTGCTATCATCATTACTATTTGTTAGGAAATGCACTGGTGAATACAAACTTACTAAATCGCAGGAAAAGAACAGTCATCTAATGTACAAGGATGATATTAAACTCTTAGCCGAAAAGGAAAAAGAATTAGAAAACCACATTCAGACAGTGAGAATATACAGTCAGGACATAGGGATGGAATTCGGCATAGAAAAATGTGCCATCGTAATAATGAGAAGCAGGACACGACATGTAACGGAAAGAATAGAACTGCCAAATCAAGAAATTATGAGAACATTCGGAGAAAAGGAAACGTACAAATACTCCAAAATATTGGAAGCGGACAACATCAAACTAGCCGAGAATATTGGAAGCGGACAACATCAAACAAGCCGAGAATATTGGAAGCGAACAACATCAAACAAGCCGAGATGATTGAAAAAAATTAAAAAATAATCTATCAGGAGAATGAGGAAACTACCTGAAACAAAGCTATTTAGTAGAAATCTCATCAAAGGGATAAACACCTGAGCTGTCCCCCTTGTCAGTTACTCGGGACCATTTTTAAAGTAGACGAGAGAGAAACTTCAACTAACAAACTTGAGAACAAGAAAACTAATGATGATTCCTAAGGCCTTACATTGTAGTGATGATGTAGACTGATTATATGTGTCAAGAAAAGGAGGGGGAAGAAGACTCACCAGTATTCAAGATAGCGTCGATCAATCCATACAAAAACTAGAAGAGTACATTAAAAAATGCAGAGGAAGACTTATTACGGCAACCAGAAACAATACAGACAACACAAGCATCAACAGAACAAAAATAACCAGAAAAGAAAAATGGATAGAAAAACAAGTGTCTGGACATTTCAAACGAATAACAAGTTAAATCACACACCAGAAAACTTATACATTGCTAAGAAAAACAAGTGTTTTGACATTTCAAACGAAAATTGAAAGAAAGCGAAAAGAGAGAGAAGTACCTGGACCTAGCTAGAGAACTGAAAAATAACTACGGAACATGAAAGTGACGGTGATACCAGTTGTTGCTAGTGCACTCGGTACAAAGAATTGATTAAGGGACTGGAGATCTTGGAAATAAGAGAGTGAGAGTCGACCATTCGAACACAGCATTATTAAGATTGGTTCGAATACCAAGAAGAATCCTTGAAACTTGAGGAGACTTGCTCTCACTCAGACTCCAGTGGAAAACCATCAGCTAATACTGGTGTGAAAAACTCTCAAAGGAGTAAAATAATAATAATAATAATAATAAAAGAACTAATCATATCAAGGCGAGGATAGATAAGACTCCACAAAATAGCAAATGTAGGCTATGTGGCCAGAGACGAAACGATCAATCACATAATGAGCGAATGCAGCAAATTAGCACAGAAGGATCACAAGACAAGACACGACTGGGGGGGGGGGCAAGGTGATCCGCAGGGAAATGTGCAAGAAATTTGGATTCGACCATACGAACAAATGGTATATGCACAACCCAGCACCTGTCCTAGAAAATGACACACATAAACTCCTATGGGACTTTAACATACATTTGGATCACCTAATCTCGGCCAGAAGACCAGACCTTATAATGATCAACCCCCCAAAAAAGAGAATTTGAAAAATTGTCAACTTTGCTGTCCCGGCTGACCACAGAATAAGACTAAAAGAATGTGAAACGAAGGATAAGTACCTCGACCTTGCTAGAGGATTGAAAAAACTATGGAACAGGAAAGTGACGATTGTCCCAATTGTGATTGGTGCGTTTGGAACAGTAACTAAAGGATTACTAAAGAGCCTGGAGGATTTGGAAGTTGGCGGACGAGTGGAGACCATCCAAACGACAGCATTATTGAAGACGGCCAGAATACTGAGAAGAGTCCTGGAGACTTGAGGAGACTTGCTGTCACTCAAATTCCAGTGAAAAACCATCAGCTAATGCTGCTGTGAAAAACTCTAAAAGCCTATATAATAATAATAATAAAAGAAGAGAAAGAAGAAGAATATGGCTGAGAAGTAGGAGGTAAAGTAAAGAAAAGAAGGAGGAAGGATTAGAGAAAGAGAAAATGAAAGAAAGAAAAACTGAGAATGATGTTAACATAAGGTTAAGAAGAAT
>OY757931.1:3814092-3834092 GCA_963585895.1 Sepioteuthis lessoniana | reverse complement strand
TTTGTGGCATATCAACCATTGTAAATTATTTAATGTCAAATCCCCTATACACACATATATTAAAAATATGATTTCTGAAAATATCATGTTCATAAAATTTTTAAACGAGTCTGAACTCATTTTTTTCACTCAGTTAAATGGTTTCACTTATTTCTCTGCAATACGAATAATTCTACTTACTGTTAATCATTTATTTACACGCAGTCCAATGTTTCAAGTATTGTTATGTATCACTAACAATTCAATTAAGCATCAGTCATTTCTGTACACAATTAAATGATCAAACAGTTCTATTTCAAACAATTTAGTCTAATAAATGTATACAGGTTAAATGTCGAATAGTTGACATTTACCCATCGATAGGACACTGTCAGGTGCTATCACTCTGGGCCAGAGTGGAGCTGGGAGTGATGGCGGTGAAGAGGTACCACCAAATCTCCGGCATTACTGAAGCTTAACTTTCAGATTGTTTAGCGTTATAACAAGGACACTTGTTGGGAGACGGTTCTTATCTCACAGCAGATATGTAGTCAGTATATTCTACGAACCCAACCGACTAGTCCATTCACTTTGTTAGAACGTACGGATAATAATTGAACCACTGGACTAAACATTCAAGTAATCAAATTCAGCATTTGAGTTTATAACTATTGTCAAGACTTAACATATTTTAAAAATGCCGATTTCCTTTCTGTTAAAAATATGGCTGCAGTATGGGCATCCAGTTAGAATCGAAATCGTTGGAAGCGGTCTTCTACTCAAAACCTTTAACCATTACAAGATACGAATCTCCTAAAAAGCTCTCACTCAAACATAGGCCACAAGGATTTACCGATATAACAATTGGAAACGAGCAAAACAATACAATGTAACACTTATCATTTCAGTGATGTTATAATTTTTTTTTCTTTTTAAATGTAAATTATCTTTGTAATTCTTTTTGTTTTTGTTATTATTTACAGTCTGTTACTTTCTCGACTAAGAATTATATGCGTTAGAATAAGCAAACTTGCCGCCTTTATTTTACGCTCTGGTCATTAAAAATGTCTTCCCAAACCAACGGGACATTATGCAACTCTAGGTTTGGTACACACTTGACTAACACCGCCCAATTATTACTTAATTTTTTTTGTATTCTTATAAACCCTGTTATAAGTTTTTAATTGTATAAAAAATAATTATTTTCTGATGTGTTGCTTGGGTGAGAAAAATAATGGATCTATAGGACAGATAGGAGATGAACAATCTATATCTAATCGAAACGAATATATCATCGATTTATTTGTACATCTTTGTTTATTGTGAATAATTATTTGAATCTATGAATTAAAAGTAGAATTTGCCGTAGTTCAAAAAATTTGTTCTTTGTAAATGAACAAACAATTTTATTTAGGATAATATTTTATTTTGGAATAAACCTTTTCTATAAATCAATTTATTATACATTTTAATAACCTATCTAATGAATGTTTATAGTAAAACGCATTTCAATATATTTCTACTGTAAAAAAATATCCAATCTATATTTATATTTGGTTTGGTTTGGTTGGGTTTTATGACATATCAACTATTAAGTGTTATTTAATGCCGAATCCTGTTTATATGCATAAATATACATGATTTGTTTACCAGTTTTATTGATAACATTTTCAAACACGTCTGAGTTCATTGCTTTGCACACGGTCAAGTGTTTCCAAGTTTTTTGTTACGTAATACCAATATTTCAATTTAAGTATACAGGTAAAGAGTTTCAAGTATTTCTATTTAACCCTAATAATTCTATTCAACATTGCTCGTTTGTTTGCATACAGTCGAATGGTTCCAAGTATTACGATGTGTTACTAACAATTTGATTAAACATCAGTCAGTTGTTTAAACGCAGTTAAATGATCAAACAGTTCTATTTCAAACAATTCAATCTAGCCTAAATCATTTGTTTGCATTCAGTTTAAATGTCAACCAGTTCTATTTTAGATTTCAAGTAGTTCTATTTGGCCCACAGATAGGACCTTATCAGGCGCTACCACTCCGAGTTTGAGTGGATCAAGGAACAACGGCACTGAAAGGGTATTCTGCATTCCCCAAATCTTCAAGCCTGAAGCCTTGCCATCAGATGGTTTTAGAATCATATCAGGCCACATTGGTGGTGGAGGTGTATTCTACATCCCCAGTCGACTAGGGTGTCTAGATTTATAGTAAAATCTCGTCCAATGACTGTTTTATAAAAAAATAAATTCCTATGTATAGTTATAGTAAAAATATTTCCAATGTATTCTTGATAGTAAAATCATTTCTAAAGCATTTTCGCGAAAATTCAGTTATAATGCTTTTTTATTGTAAAGTCACACACAGTTTATTTTATTTTACATACAATTATTATGCATTTTTGTGGTAAAATCATTTCTCATGAATTTCTATAACAAAAATAATTTTCTATGCTTTTATATAGTAAAATAATGTCCTATGGATTTCCTTAAAAAAACTGATTTCTTGTGAATTTCGCAGCAAAAAACATTTATTGCATTCTATAGTAAAATATTTTTGCAACTTCTATTTTCATATTGACTGAGTTTTTTTTTGCTAATTTATTCTGCAATGCCTTTTAGTGTGGTTTGATTTTATGGCATATCAACTATAGTTGGTTATTTAATGCCAAATCCTGTTTATAAATATATATGATTTCTATCATTTAGGGTGTTTGAACTATTGTCTTCTTTATTGTTATATTCATAACGTTTCGGCTGAAATGTTCTCCGGCCCACTTCAGTTGTTTATTGTTGAACTCCGTAGCCAATACGGAACTTCGAACCTCGTCCTTTATTTAGTACACGCAGGTCACTTGCTCTAATTCCGTTAACCATAACCGGGTACGTGATAAGTATTCCTGTATTGTTACTCGCCTGCAACTAGAATTGAAACTACAACCTTCAGCTGATTGTCACTCAGAAACTTAGGGAACCAACGCTTATAACCCGTTACACCAAGTGTCTCTGCAGGACAGTTTAGAGTGAATTTTTGGGATTGAAAAACTTAATGGTTTAACGTCAAAATGGTTACAACTAATAGTAAGTATGATTTTTTACCTGTGCTTAAATTACGATTTTTTTAGCCAACCTTTTTGATTATTGGCTCCCATATTGTATTTATCTCTATACTTGGTCTACTCAACAGCTCATTGTAGCCCAACATATGTGCTAATTCTTCAAGATGTCTAATTCTCTAATGTTCTTCTCTATCAATTATTCTAACTTCATCTCATAAGGGCAGATGGTTTCCCTTTTCCTTCCATACATGATCTGCTATACCCGACCATTCAATTTCACTTCGTACTACTGGTTTTCAATGTTCTTATAGCCTTACTTTTAATGGGTGGTATGTCTTGCCATTGTATTTTTTACCATGCCCAAGAACTGTGTGTACTCCATCCCTTGTAGTTGTGGTAAAGTATACATCAGCATCAGATTCTTTAGAGTCATATCAGGGACACTTGTTGGGGGGTCTTATCCTTATGCAAAGATGCTGTCGGTGTATTCTATTACCCAAGTCAACTGGACTAATGCATTTTAACAGTAAAAACATTTCCGATGCATTTTGTTATTATATCAACGATTGGGAAGAGTTTGTCCGTTTTTCTATGCAAGGCCAAATATAGTCTGATGTAGATCTGCCACATTTGGTATACAAAATTTATTGTGGCATGTAAGAACCTTTAAAGGTAAATCCTTTTTATTTTCCATGAGTAAAGAAAGGTTCGCACTAGAAGTGAACTTGGCAGTAATAGCAATGTAGGGGGGCTCTGTATCACCCAAAGCTCCACGACTAAACCATCAAATTCAGTTTTGCGGACGCTCAACGCAACTGACCCTCGGCCACCGCTTTCTTGCACCTTTAAGATAAAAAAGATTTGGGTCTTAGTTTCCTACAAGAGTAATATGAATAATTCGAGAAAGTCATATTGGTTCTAGTGCATGAAATGACCAGTTTATTGATTGAATCAGGCCTCACTGATCTCGTTGGTAAATTTCGCGGGTTGCCACCCACGGCCAATTAGTGGCTTCGTTGTGAGTTGGGTGTTACCATTCGGCAGAGGTGCAGTTGGTATATTCTACAGTCCCAGCCGACAAGACGCTGTGGCATTTTTAGGAAGCAAAAATTGGATTCTTCAACACTACCGAAAAAAATGAAAGAAAACACTGCTGAATTCAAAATTCTCTTTCAAATCTTATCAGAAAAATGAAATTTTTTCTCTCTGCTATTATAACAGTGTTTTAGCAGATCTAATGATCTACGTTTATTCGGTAATAATGTATTAGAAAATAGATGAACAATTATGGCAAAATATATTTGAACTCTTACATATAGAGATTTTTAGCAACAGAGTTTCAATACTGTAGATTTTAGTAATAAATAATATCTATCAATATCTGTTTTGATTGTATAATATTTCTCTAAAAATAGTAAAGTCCTATAATATTTTGGTCAGAATAAAAACAGCGTTTTATAAACATTGGTTGGAATATACAAATCTATGGACAATACTGTAAGTAAAGTTGGCGACCATAGTTGAGGGTTACCCGAAGGCTCATTTTTCGATAGCTACTACACGAAGGTGTAGGGGAGGGTGCTACACCTTTCCTGGATTGCTCCACTTTACTCTTGATCCGTACCTTATAATGCTGAGTGTTAACAAGGAGGCATCAAGTATAACGTTTTGAGTCTTTAGCATGACTCAACCTGGGATTGAACCCAGGTCTCCTGGGCCATTGGCGAACACACTAACGATCATGCCAATGTCCATGTCCAGTTAAAAGTAATTATATATAAGACTAACAATCCGAAGAAATCATATCAGATGCATTTTAATAGTAAAATAATATCAATTTCATTTTTATAGTAAAACTATTTCTCGTGCTGGCAGAGTCGGCTGAAGCTATAGAATTCACCGACTGCATCTCTGCAGAGAGGTAAAACTTCCCCAATAAGTGTCCTGGATATGACACTAAACAATATGAGGGTAGCACCTGATAGGGTCCTATCTATGGAACAAACTGAATTGTTTAAAATAGAACTGTTTTGACATTTAACTGTGTTCATAAATAACTGATGTTTAATTGAATTGTTTGTGCTACATAATAATATTTGCGACAATTTAACTTCATTGATTAAACTGAATTGTTTGAAATAGAAATTTTTATATGCATAAAATGGGTTTGACATTAAATAACCTACAATGGTAGATATGCCATAAAACCAAAACTAAGAAAACCAAACAAGTTCTCATACATTTTAATAGTCGATCCATTCGTAATGTATTTTCAAGGTAAAGTCATTTCAAACATATTTTCTTTGTAAAGCGATATTCAAATCATTTTTTTATTATAAAATTATTTCTAATAACCTAAAGTCTTTCAATAGACAAATCTGTAAAGTAAGTTTCATGGTAATTTCAGAAAAGTATTTTTTCTTATCAGAAGGTAAAATAACACTACGGATAATAAAGAAAATAATTTTTTTAATTGATAAAAAAAATTTTTAATTGATAAAAAAAATTTTTAAATCATAAAAATTTTTTTTAATTGATAATTATTTTTTTAATTGATAAAAAAAAATTAATTGATAAAATTTTTTTTAATAGATAAAAGATTTTTTAATTGATAAAATTTTTTTTAATTGATAAAAATTTTTTTAATTGATAGATTTTTTTTTTAATTGATAAAATTTTTTTTTAATTGATAAAAATTTTTTTTTTATTGATAACATTTTTTTTAATTGATAAAAAATGCCAAAAACGGAATTGAAAATCCTTCTAAATCCAAAATGATCTTGTTAAGAAGATGAAACTCCTTCTTCGTATTTTTCTCCTGTTATTTCTGCGTTTAAGCAGATCCATTCTTTTGCATTTTATAGGTAATATTCTATTAGAAAATAGCAGAATAATTATTGCAACTGGAAAATTAACAAGTCTATTGGAAATAGCTGAGACAGAATTTTTGCAATATTTGGGTACATGCGAGTTTGCTGCCTTTATATCACGTGACTGGAACAGTCTAAGCAGTGGAAGCTACTCTCTGGAGTTGGAAGTATCGAGGTAGTGTTACATATTGGCCCCCGGCCGAGCTGTCAAAATAAGAAATGCACCTTAGTAAATGATAGGTGCATCCGGTCGAAGATATCAGTGGATAACCTTGATTGTCAACGGGTTGAATTGAGTATAATTGTGACGCTCACAAGAAGTAGGTGGATGTCGAACAATTATATAACCCGGGTGCGACAGGAAGTCAGCCAGTTGGAGAAAGGTGCTGGAATGAGAACCATGTCCCAGCTGAGGCTGGGCCCCCAGGTCCCTAATTGAGCGGCCCAGAAGAACGGGAAAGAAATGCTGCTGTAGCGGGTGTCAATATGTTGCAGTTCTGTTCAGTCTCCAACTCAGCTCTCATAGATAATACCTTTCGTAACCCTTTCGAATAAAGTGAGAGGTATAATTTTCTAAAGAAGTGTGTTCGCTCGTCTTTATTGTGTCGCTGTTATGTTTCTGCATGTATATGTGTATAGTTGGTCATGTCTATACAACACAAACCCATTTTGCATTGCTTCACTGCGTGTGTAATTTGAAAAAAGAAAGCTCAGATGAAAGTGCAGCATGATCTAATTCTGTAACTTAAGTTTTCCGAGATCGAAACCCAAACTCTTCCTTGAAAGGAACGAAAAGCATTGATTTTGCGAAAGATGAAAGGGCAGTTGATCACATTGCAATAAGCAGATGGTTAAAAAATCACTCAAGTTTTCAGAATCTTGACGAACAACTCATAATTGGTTGGCAAGAAACTGTGGATTTTGAGGCTTTGTTCTAAGCTAGAGATAAATCCGGTGAGTAGCACTCGAAATATCTGACGGCCTCGACATCTCACTGTCCAAAAAGTTTGTCACTTTTACAACCACGGTAAAAGAATCCAAACTAATCGAACTGTGACTCATTTTAACAAAATATTGCAAAACTTAATTTGTCTTATATTAACTGCTGTTTCTTTATCAATCTAAAGCCCCACTCCCAACGAGTATCCTGGATATGACAATCTGATGGTGAGTTTCCAGTAAAGCTGGAGCTTTGGGGAATGCGGAGTACCCCTTTATTGCGATCTTTCTCAGGTTCACGTTGGCCAGCAGTGGTAGCACCTGATAGGATTCTATCTATTGGTCAAACAGAACTAAACTCTATATTTATACTAAACTGAATTTCAGGAAAAAAGACTGTCTTGACATTTAAACTGCTTACATATGCTAAAATGCATTGCTTGAAATAGATCTGTTTTGATATTCAAACTGCGTATTTATGCTAAACTGATTCGTTTGAAATGGAACTGCTTTTGTGCGCTAAGACCTAACCAATATAGTATAAACAATACCAAAGTATAAAATCAGATCAATCCTTGTGCTAGAAAATCAGTGAAACTATATAACCAATAACTGAGGAATAGCGGGGTTCATGCCTTTCCCAAGAATATTAATCCAAAAATGAATATAATAGCGTGGCTAGCTTACTACGATATCACAGTCCAACACGTGAGCCGCGACACCACTGGGAACCCCTGAGTAAGAGAGATACACAGTTATAGAAAAGAGAGAGAGAGAGAGAGAAAGAGGGAGAGAGAGAGAGAGAGAGATGAGGGGTACGGAGGAAGAGTGTGATAGATAGACAGGTAAATAGATAGATAGATTGATTGATACTGAGAGAGATGATGTTATTTATGCTTTTAAGAAATGCCATTGTTTCAGAAGATAAAAGAAGCAGTTTCAAATTTTCGATAACATATAATGGTCTTCTGGTAGAATTTATCAGGATTTTTCTTGTTAGAATTTTATTTTAAAAAGATAGAATATAATTAAAAAAACAACAACAAAAGAACAAAACAAGATATGATTATTTTGTATTATTTTCTTTGTTATTTTAAGTCATTTTCTTTTATGTTCATTGCATTTCCATCTTAAGTCTGGAAATGAGATTCTGCTGCGATTGCAAAGAAATACCGAAGAAATTATATGGTATTATGATATGTATCACAAACTTTCTGAAATTAGTCATCTTTGGCGACCAGCAGAAAAGAAAAAAAAATGGCAGACAACTTATAACCTGATACAATGAGGGAATTTATCTTTTTTAAATTGGTGAAAATATATTCTTAACCAGCTTCTAGAAGTCAACGCTCTCCATTTTAGTTGGCTAAGCTTTGTTCAACACTACTGTCAAAGAACTAAGATTTGCTACACTTTTCAAAGGACAAAACTATTCGTGTAATTGCTCTCTCTCTCTCTCTCTCCCTATCCCCCCCCCTCTCTCTCTCTCTCTCACACACACACACACACACACACACACACACACACACACACACATATATATATTTATACATATAGATATATATATTCAAGATTAAAGTCTAGAAAAAAATGAGGAAATCTGGACTTGAAAGCATGAAAATCAGTATTAAATATCCATTATAGCTATCTTTTTTCTTTCTTTTTTTTTTTTTTAAAGAAAAACGATTTCTTTAAAATGAGATACTGCTGATGTGTCTGTACAATGTATATATCTCTTACTTTTTGTATATATATATATATATTATATATATGTGTGTGTGTGTGTGTGTGTGTGTGTGTGTGTGTGTGTATGTCCTGACCTACCCTGCCTTTTTGATTATTCTAGGAAGGGTCACTTTTATTTCCGTCTTTCATAAAGTTCTTTCAAATTATCGTAAGAAATTTTCTAAAGGTGGTGTTAGATATATTTTCAATTGCGTTTTTGGATATTTTGTTTCTAATTCTATGTAGGTAATATATAAGGTCTGATCAACACGTGTTGTAATGTCTCATAGACCCAACCAAGGACATAATCAAAGATAATGAACGAACGAAACACACTTCTTTATGAAAATATATCTCTCATTTTATTCCTGAAAGGGGCCCACAGTTTCTTGCTAGTTGTGAGATAGATGAAGAGACATATACTCAGATAGGGGTCTTCTTATTGTCCCATATCTTCTTCCGGGGGCCAGTGGGTGTCAAAGCTTGTACCCCCGTGCAAGCTGTATCGTCAGAGACGCCTCAGCTCGGCTGTGTGTCCCTGGCTCAACTTTGATTCTCTGCGCTCTCTAAATCTTCGGTTACACACCTGTTCGACCTGACTGCCCTGATGCTCTGTCGTCGCCCTGTTTACTAATCACAACGCGGCAGCTTGTCAAAGCACACGGTGTCACTAGGAACGAACCGAAAATCCTTGTCATATGTTATAAAACACACGTTTATAACTTTGGTTCCATTTCAGTCTTCTTAGGACGTTGAATTGGGATATTTTGTGCAGGGAGCAGATTTTTCATGCACTTTGATCATTATTTATTTATCATAATGTGTGATTAGTATTTAAAGTCTGTTCAACACGTTTATATTCTTGGGTCTATTCGTTTCCTCCTAGGACTTTGAAAATGGAAGTGGAGAAAAGGGTATAGACTTGTGAGTTATATATATATATATATATATATATATATATATATATATATATATATATATGTATATATATATATATATACTACCAGTAAAAAAGTATTTGGCCACCCTCAAAAAATGTTGTTATCATCCTAAAACAGTTATTTTTAAAGAAACAAATGAAGCATCATAATTTTTATTTATTTATTATACTAAATACAAGACCTCATAAGTAACTTTGACCTTAGTATAACCAAATATCTTTTTAAAAAAATGATTTGAAGGTATTTTTCTTTTTTAGTACTGAGCATGAATAAATCGTTTTCCAAAAATTACATGATACTACCACTTGCACTCACATAAGACTATATGGCTTTGAATGGCTGCTTGCTAGATACTACCTGTTTTATGTATCCAGAGGACAATTTCATCAGAGTCACCAGCTGGCGTGACAGAAAGCTGACAGCTCGAAACATCCCTGCACAATTGAACCAATGTCATGAAAAAATGTGTCAACATCTACTGTGAGAAGAAGACTGTGAAGCAGATCTATATGGCAGAACTCCTGTCAAGAACCTCTGTTGAAGAAATAAAACAATGTCAAAAGACTTCATCGGGCCAAGACGTACAAACACTGGACGATAGAGCCGTCGAATAAAGTCCTTTGAACTGACGAATCAAAGTTTGAAAACTTTAGGTCAAATAGGAGGGTCTATGTGCGGCGAAGATTTAGTGAAAAGCAGGGCAGAACTATCTTCAGTCTACCTCTAATCTTTGGTGGAAAGAATGCCGAGAATCTTTGATGAATCAAAAATTTAAGAATTTTTTTGTGTTTTTTTTTGTTTAATTTGTATTTAATGTGGCTTAGGAAGACTTGCATTTAGTATAATAGATAAAACCATTGTGGTATTCGACTTGTTTCATTAAAAATAACACTTTTAGTATGAAAATTAAAAATTTTGAGCGCTGCCAAAAGCTTTTAACTGATAGACGCTCTCGTTGTCTCTCTACCCTCTCTCTTTCTTTCTCTTTCTCTCTCCCTATATATATATATATATATATATATATATATATATATATATATATATATATATGTTGGGGGTGTGCGTCTGTGTGTGATAATTTTATTGCATATACAATCCTAAAATGACAAAGTACATTTTAAAAATTTTATACTTCATCGATGTTTTCACGTAAACAGAACAATATAAATTGAATAACTATCATAATAAGTTCAGCTATTCGAAAGTATTTGGTGTTGGTTGGTTGGTTGGTTGTTTGGGTTTATGGCACATCAACCTTTGTAGGTTATTTAACGCCAGATCCATTTTTATGCAAATTGTTCTATTTAAAACAATTCAGTTTATCATGAGTACATAGTTTATTTGTCAAAAAAAAAAAAAAATTCAATTTCAAGCTATTCAGTTTAGTCAAACAGTTCTAATTCAGCTAATTCCGTTTAATATAAGTACAGATTTTATTCATAAACAGTTAAATGTCAAAACAGTTCTATATTAGACAGTTCAGTTTAGTGTAAGTACAGTTTCAATGTCAAAAACGGTTCCATTTCAAGCAATTCAGCTTAAATGCAAGTACTGTTTAATTGTCAAAAACATCTCTATTTCAAGCTATTCAATTCAGTCAAACAATTCTAATTCAAACAATTCCCTTTTAGCATGAGTATGCTGTTAGTTCTATTTAACCTATAAATAGGGCCCTATCAGGTGCTACCACCCCATGTCAGAGTGGAGCTGGGAGGGATGGCAATGAAGGGGTACTCGGCATTCCCCAAAGTTCCAGCATTACTGGAACTTCACCATCAGATTGTTCAGTATCATATCCAGGACCCTTGTTGGGGAGGTGTCTTACCCCTCTGCAGAGAAGTGGTCGGAGTAATCTACAACCTCCTCCAGCTGGGCAATATTTGGTGTAAACGTTTCTATGTAGCATATAAATCTGTTGATATAGCAAACAGAGCTTTTATTTTAGGTTATTTAGCAGTTTTAACTTTTCTAATTTGGGTTGAAAATTTCAACTCAGTTGGTTTTTAAATTATTTAGAACAAAATTGTAAAATGTATACTCTATTATAAAAATATAATAAGGTTAACATTTATTTATATTAAAGAGACATATTTTCACTATTTTGTTTTCAAGTAAACATTTTTAATACATACGTTCTACAATAAGGATACACAGTTGTATTACATTTCAATCGCTGATAGTAAAATGCATGTGTGGTAGGCGTTCATTTTTTATTTGTCTTGATTTATAGTAGTTAAATATTTCCAAAAGTAAATGCACGGTATGTACCGGTTCAAATGTTGATCATAACTGATGGTATCTGAAATAGCAAATGGTAAGCCATTAGCAAGATGGAGCTGCTGTTACCATTTGCTTAGGTTCACTTGCACCACACAAGTGATACGTTAAAATGTTGTAGGTATACCTCTTGCAGCAAAACAAGCGAGAAAAAATAAAAAGTAAAAGAGATCGGGGAATTTCGGTGGCATAGAAGTTGGAGTGCGAAACTGAGACATCGTAGTAAGAGAGTTCCAACTTCAACGAAGTTATTACGTTCAACTTCCATCTTATACACTTTTGGAAGGGTATCAACACCCTTATTCTTTCAGGTATAGGTAAAGAAATAAAAATATTGACATTTGGTATGATGGTTAGAGTGTTTGCCAATGGCCCAAGAGACCTCGGTTCAACCCCAGGTCGAGTCATACCAAAAACTCAAAAAATGGTACTTGATGCCTCCTTGCTAAATACTCAGCATTATAAGGTACGGATCAAGGATAAAGTGAAGCAATCCAGGGAAAGGAGAAGCGCCCTCCCATCGACTAAGGTTGCAAACTTTACTTTTATAAGGATGTCTTGGGAATTAAATAACCCACGAAATTTGATATGTCATTAAAAAGAAACTAAAATATTGGATATTTAGAGAGAAAGAAAGATAGAGAGAGGGTGGGGAGAAAGGGAGAGAAAGAGAGAGGGTAAAAATAATCTTACTTTCACTTTCACTCCACTATGCAACCATTTTCATAAAAAAGAATATAAAAATAAAAAAAAAAAAAAAAAAAAAACACATTCGAAAGATAGTGTTGTCCAGAAACTCCATCGAAAGATAGTATTGTCCAAAAATTCTCTCAAAAGATACTATTGTCCAAAAACGACATCGAAAAATCATGTTGTCAATAAAATCCATCGGAAGATAGTGTTGTCAAAAACCATGGAACTCAGAATAATGGACAATAATCGCTATTGCAATTTTGTGCATGTAAACTCCTTATAACTCAGGGAGTTAATAATTGTATTTTTTTTGGGAACATAGTGAATGATGACTATAAATCTCAGTTCCCTGAGGTCCTCAAAACATTTTAGCTTAACATTAATCAGGAAGGCCTAATTCATTCAGAAAGCAAATGAAATTGGCATCTTTATGAATGAGGCTCGAGCTGAATTATTTTGGTGATAAATAATAAGAAACAACTGATATTATTCCGTTTTAAAAATTTGTGACTTAATTAGTGTATGGAAATTTTTCCAAAAATGATAACGTCTTTGCTGTAGATTAAATTAAAAAAGCTTTTATAAGAATTCAAATTTTTAAATTTCAAAATTAACGTCTATAGGAATAGTTAAAAAAAATCTTTAAAATTGAAAAAAAATGATTATTCTTTATTCTATATCAAATAAGATTACATATTTTTTGTGGTTTGTTATGAAAATATGGATTAGAAAATATTTTGATTAGAAATCATATCGAAACTATTACAATTAAGTATGATTTATAAATAATAAACCAAAATTGATTTCAGTAAGAGATTGTTTAACTATTTTGTATTCATTTATATAGATAAAGAGTTAAGTTTAACCCCCCAGGTATTTTTCATATATATATATATATATATATATATATATATATATATATATATATATGCTCTCAAATGGCCTTAGACTCATTTAGAAATTAATTCAATTGGCTGGAAATGGCAGTGCCAACCTGGATCGAGAGAGTGGCTGTTGGAAGACACGACATCTGGTAACTGGTCTCTGTACCATGGCACTCCAATAAGAGTACCCAGTGTTGATTTTTAGAAATTTTCTTTTGTTATCCCTCATATCTGGCCACCAAACTATCTAGATTAAAATTTCGTTGATAATTTTGGGTTCTGATAGAACGAAACGGACCTGTCTGTGGATGTCTATATATATTACTTTAACTTTTGAACCCTTCGAAAAATATGAACTCCCGTATCCCCCTTGGAATAGATTAAATAGTAATGCTACTATTCTTTTACAAGGATGGGTTTGGCATTAAATTACCAAAAAAGGTTGATATGCCATTAAACACAGAAACCGAGTCAAATATTTGAAAAGTTTGAGTAAAAATAAGAAAAAAAAAAACGTTAAATTATTTTCCGATGGTTTATTTTTCATTTTGGTAATTTTGTATTGTTATTGATCTTTGTTTAAAATTTCGTTAATTTTGAAATTGAAAAATAATCGGATACAACATGTTTTGCAGTATATTAAAAAAAAATCTTATTCATTTATATATGAATTTACCCAAACCCATCCGCATGTGTAAGATGCGACATAATGCAAAGTTTTAGTTGATTTTAACCGGATTGAATTTAGAGTTTTCCTTCTCCAAGATACGTTTTCATATCAAGATTAAAGAGCTCGAATTGTCCAATCATAGCTGGGGGAGAATTTTTGGATGTATACTTTTCACAAGTTTATTAAAGAGATATGTGAAATGTAAAGATCTTCCTTCAGGATTTGATCTTGGTTCACTGGGTCCACTCCTACAACAATAACCATTACAACACGAGCGCCTCCTTATGCCCTTACTCATATTATTATGTATAATCTTGCCCTGTTATATAGGAACATGTAAAATATAAAGTTTATCATAAATAATTGTAGACATACTTTCAGTCAAAGTTAACTGATCGTCTAAACTAATAGGTCGACGGTGTTTCCTACTGCGCAACATATAACATCTGTCTAGGAATTGAATATTGTACAGTTTTCTTTTTAAATATTATTCAAAAGGTTGGCCTGAATCACCTGCTGAAAACGGCAGGGACCATCGATTCAATTAAAAAAAAAGAATTGCTCACAAATACGAGGATCATTCGTTAAACAAGGTGAATATTTTGAAGAGCAAAATTATTATTTTAAACATTTATTTTTATCTCATAAAAATATTTCTTTTGAGGCTATTCAAAATGGCTGCTAACATATTGGTATGGTTTCTTTGCTTTAATGGCATATCAACCTTTGAAATGCCAAAGTATCCTTCTCGAAGAACAGTAAAGGTACTATTTAACCCATAGCTGGGAGGATAAGGGAGTTCATACCTTTCCCAATGGTATTTGTACGAAAGTGAACGTAATAGAGCGACTGGATTTCGTATTCATTTACTAAAATTCTGCAGTCCATCATTTTAAACATTACACCACGAGGGCACCTCCGCTTGAACAGCGGTCTGTTATCAAATACTTACTGGTTGAGAAGTACAAACCATGTGAAATTTATCGAAGAATGAGTTATGCGTATGCAAAAACATGTTTTTGTAAAAAAAATGCTTCCAAGTGTTCTAAACATGTATTTGACACGACAAGCCTGAGTCGAAAAAACTGTCCATGGAGTAGAAATACACAGAGTCCGAAAAAGAAAAAATTTCCGGGATCCATAAAGAAATTCATGCTGACTGTCTTTAAGGACATAAAAGGGCTCATCATATTTGATTTCCTTGAAAAAGATGCAACTGTAAACAGAACGCCTTACTTCCAACTCCTCAGATAAAATTATTTAAAATTTTTTCTTCAAAATTCTTTTATTTGCCCAGTCAGCTGGGGCTGTAGAATACACTGACTGCACCTCTGCAGAGGGGTAAGACCCCCCCCTAATGAGTGTCTTGGATATGACACTAAACAATCTGATGGTGAGGTTCCAGCAGTGCTGGAGCTTTGGGGAATGTGGATTACCCCTTTATTGCCATCGCTCCCAGGTCCACTCTGGCCCGGAGTGGTAGCACCTGATAGGGCCCTCTCTATGGGTTAAATAGAACTAACAGCATACTTATGCTAAAATGAATCGAGTAAACTGAATAGCTTGAAATAGAAACGTTTTTGACAATTAAACCGTACTTACACTTAAACTGCGTGCTTATGCTTAACTGAATTATTTCAAATAGAACTGTTTTTCGACATTAAAACTGTATTTACACTTAACTGAATTATTACATATAACTGCTTGAATAGTTTGAAATGGAAATGTTTTTGACAATTAAACTGTGTACTTTTGCTAAACTGAAGTGTTTTCAATAGAACAGATTATTTAGATAAAAATGGATTTGGCGTTAAATAACCTACAAAGGTTGATATGCCATAAAACCAAACAAACCAAACCAAACAAAATTATTTTATCCTCTAATAATTTCCTCCTAATTTTATCACCTACTTTTGATTGTTGTCTGTTTTGTCCATCTATTTTAATTCTATTTGTTGTCTTCCACTGATTATCATCACTTTTCTTTTCCGTCCACAATTATTTTTATCATATTTCGATCCTTTATCTTTTTTTTTTTCTATTTCATTTGTCCACCATATTTAATCATTATCTATTTTTTTTCCTTTCTTATTCTACAATTTTAATTATCTCTTATTTTACCTCGATTTTTATATTTTTGTATTTCCCATATTTCGTCAACGTCCTTGATTAATTTTGATTTCTATCCTTTCCGTACTTATCGTATCATTCTTCGTACTACAGTCTTGATTATTACTTTTTTTTTTTCATCCATATTTTTTCTCCACTCTTGAAATTTTTTTCTTTTATTTCGCCGTTATTCCTTTTATTTCATTTTCTTTCCACCAAATTTGATTATTTCATGTTTTCCTTTCACGTCAA
This sequence comes from Sepioteuthis lessoniana, assembly GCA_963585895.1. Classification (NCBI taxonomy): domain Eukaryota; kingdom Metazoa; phylum Mollusca; class Cephalopoda; order Myopsida; family Loliginidae; genus Sepioteuthis; species Sepioteuthis lessoniana. The sequence continues at coordinate 3,817,689 of OY757931.1, read as the reverse complement.
TTCGAATTTTCTTATTCCACCCAATACTCGACTATTTCTTGTTTTCTCCATAGCTTTTTCTTATTTTTCTTTTCCCTCCACTCTTAACTTGTTTCTCTTTTTTTCTTTTACCTTTATAGCTTTTCCCGTTTTTTTTCTTCTTTTTCTTCTACTTTTGATTGTATATATTTTATTTTCTTCACCTCAATTCCATTTTTGGCATTTTTCTCTTCCCTCCAATCTTGACAATTTCTTATTTTCTTTCCGCTCCATTCTTAATTTCCTATTCTTATTTTTCTCGTTCTTTTGACTATTTCTTGTTTAATTTCACCGTCATTCCTCTTACCTATTTTTCTTTATCCTCCTCTCTTGATTGTTACTCATTTTTCTTTAACTCAATTCTCTTTTTTTTTTAATTTTCATCTCCACTTTTGATTATTTCTAATTTTCTTTCATCTCGCTTCCTTTTTTGACATATTCTTTTACCTCCACTCTTGACACTGTTTTTTTTTCTTTCACCTCCATTCCTTTTTTCTTCTTTTTCTTTCACCTCCATTCCTTTTTTGACATATTCTTTTACCTCCACTCTTGACACTGTTTTTTTTTCTTTCACCTCCATTCCTTTTTTCTTCTTTTTCTTTCACCTCCATTCCTTTTTTGACATATTCTTTTACCTCCACTCTTGACACTGTTTTTTTTTCTTTCACCTCCATTCCTTTTTTCTTCTTTTTCTTTCACCTCCATTCCTTTTTTCTTCTTTTTCTTTCACCTCCATTCCTTTTTTGACATATTCTTTTACCTCCACTCTTGACACTGTTTCTTTTTTCTTTCACCTCCATTCCTTTTTTGACATATTCTTTTACCTCCACTCTTGACACTGTTTCTTTTTTCTTTCACCTCCATTCCTTTTTTCTTTTTTTTCTTTCACCTCCATTCCTTTTTTCTTCTTTTTCTTTCACCTCGCTTCCTTTTTTGACATATTCTTTTACCTCCACTCTTGACACTGTTTTTTTTTTCTTTCACCTCCATTCCTTTTTTCTTCTTTTTCTTTCACCTCCATTCCTTTTTTCTTCTTTTTCTTTCACCTCCATTCATTTTTTCTTCTTTTTCTTTCACCTCCATTCCTTTTTTCTTCTTTTACCTCCATTCCTTTTTTCTTCTTTTTCTTTCACCTCCATTCCTTTTTTCTTCTTTTTCTTTCACCTCCATTCCTTTTTTCTTCTTTTTCTTTTACCTCCATTCCTTTTTTCTTCTTTTTCTTTTACCTCCTTGACTATTTTTCATTTCCTTCCACTTCCATTTTTTTTTTTGAATTTTCTTTTCCCTCCATTCTTGAATATTTTTTCTTTTCTTCACCTCAATTCTTTTTTGGCATTTTCAATTCTCTCGAACAATTATTTATTTCTTTTTCTTTTAACTCCATCTTTTTTTTCCTATTTTTCATTTTCCTCCTCTCTTCATAATTTCCTATTTTCTTTATTTCCATTACTTTTTCTTTTTTTTTATTTTTCCCATTCTTGATTATTTCGTGTTTCTATTCCCATTCATTTCTATTTAGGCATTTATCTGTTTGTTTCACTTTTAATGATTTCTTGTTTTCTTTTCCCTCCATTCCTTTTTTTTTCATCCACTCTTTACAATTTCTTGTTTTCTTTCACCTCCATTCCTTTTTTTTCCTCCACTCTTTACAATTTCTTGTTTTCTTTTACCTCCATTCCTTTTTTTCCTCCACTCTTTACAATTTCTTGTTTTCTTTCACCTCCATTCCTTTTTTTTCCTCCACTCTTTACAATTTCTTGTTTTCTTTCACCTCCATTCCTTTTTTTTCCTCCACTCTTTACAATTTCTTGTTTTCTTTCACCTCCATTTCTTTTTTCCTCCACTCTTTACAATTTCTTGTTTTCTTTCACCTCCATTCCTTTTTTTTCCTCCACTCTTTACAATTTCTTGTTTTCTTTTACCTCCATTCCTTTTTTAATTTTTTTCCTCCACTCTTTACAATTTCTTGTTTTCTTTCACCTCCATTCCTTTTTTTCCTCCACTCTTTACAATTTCTTTTCTTTCACCTCCATTCCTTTTTTTTCCTCCACTCTTTACAATTTCTTGTTTTCTTTTACCTCCCTTCCTTTTTTAATTTTTTTCCTCCACTCTTTACATTTTCTTGTTTTCTTTCACCTCCATTCCTTTTTTCCCCTCCACTCTTTACAATATCTTGTTTTCTTTTACCTCCATTCCTTTTTTTTATTTTTCTTTTACCTCCATTCTTTACAATTTCTTGATTTCTTTCACCTCCATTCCTTTTTTCCCCTCCACTCTTTACAATTTCTTGTTTTCTTTCACCTCCATTCCTTTTTTCCCCTCCACTCTTTGCAATTTCTTGTTTTCTTTCACCTCCCTTCCTTTTTTATTTTCATTTTCCTTCACTTTTTGCAATTACTTGTTTTCTTTTACCCCCATTCCTTTTTTAAAGTTTTTCTTTTACCTCCACTCTTTACCATTCCTTGTTTTCTTTCACCTTCATTCCTTTTTTTATTTTTATTTTTCCTCCACTCTTTGCAATTTCTTGTTTTCCTTCACCTCCATTCCTTTTTTATTTTTTTTGCTCCACTCTTTGCAATTTCTTGTTTTCTTTCACCTCCATTCCTTTCTTTATTCTTATTTTTCCTCCACTCTTTGCAATTTCTTGTTTTCTTTTACGTCCATTCCCTTATCCCTATTTTTCTTTTCCTTCCTCTCGTAGCAATTTCTTCTTTTCTTTCACCTTCATTTCTTTTTTGCTTTTTCATTCAATTATTTTTGTGACATTTTTCCTTTCTCCTCATCGTATTATCACATCTTTTTTTTCTCTCTCCTTTATTTCACTTTTTGAATTCCACACCGCACCAATTCTTGATTATTTTTATTTTCTTTCATTTTCGTTTTTTTTTCGTACTTTTCTTTTTCCTCTTCTCCTTATTTCTTTTTTTTTTCTTTAACTTCGTTCCTTTTCTTTGCATTTTTCCTCTCGATTATTTCTTGCCTTCATTTTGAGTTTTGTCAGTTTTCTGATTTTATTTTCCCTCAACCCTTAATTGTGCCTCTTGTCTTTATCTTTATTTTATTTGTACATCCTCATCTTATATTTACTTACCTTCAATGGCTTTGCTGAAATGTTTGTGAATTTTTGCATAGAATGTCACGAATCAAGTTAAGAGGAAGAAGTTACAGAATATATTCCATCAAAATTACTGATGTATGAATCTTTATCACCTTCAAAGGTTTGGTTTGGTTTGGTTTCTTTGTTTAATGGCATATCAACCTTTATAGGTTATTTAATGCCAAAGCATTCCTAGAAGAACAGTAGTGGTGCTATTTAACCCATAGCTGGGAGGATAAGGGGGTTCATACCTTTCCCAAGGGTATTTGCCCGAAAGTGAACGTAATAGCGCGACTGGAGTACGAACTCGCATACTACAATTCCGCAGTCAATCGCTTTAACCATTACACCACGAGGACAGCCCCCCACCTTCAAAGTTCATCTTAAATATGTAAGATTATAGATTGAATGACCATGACTAGAAAATCCGGCAAACACTTGCGCGCGACATACGGAACCACTGGACAGCTGTTTCGACCTAA
>OY757931.1:3744092-3809092 GCA_963585895.1 Sepioteuthis lessoniana | reverse complement strand
ATAATTGTGCGCCAACAGCTCTTTTGAAACAACACAAAAATGGGAATATAAATGTACAATGTATATACTTCCCAAAACTCTGGGAACGAAATAACGCCAGACTGGTTGACATATAGTAAAAATCAATAAATCAACTTACCAAGGTTAAAGAGCTCTGGTTATGTGATATATATATATATATATATATATATATATATATATATATATATATATATATAAAACCACTTCATTGGTCTAGTGGATAGAGTGTTCGCCAAAGGCCCGAGAGACCTGGGTTCAATCCCAGGTCGAGTCATTCCAAATACTTTAAAAACGATACTTGATGCCTCCTTGCTTAACACTCAGTAATGTAAGGTATGTATCAAGGTTAAAATGGAGTAATCCAGGGAAAGGAGTTGCGCCCTACCCTACACTTTGATGTAATAGCTATTGAAAAGGAGCCTTCAGGTTGCCCTCGACTACGGTCCCCAACTCTACTATATATATATATATATATATATATATCCAAAGTTTAAATGCCCGCAAGAAGAAATTGTATGACTTGAAAAAGCAATAAAGAGTGACGAAAAGGCGACGACATAAAACCAGAAACTAGTAAAACATTTTAGAGATGGAGAAAATAAAAACGTCAATATGACAATGAATAAAAAAAATGACAACCAGAAAAAGAATGAATTTCGAAAACGGAATGTGACAACTGAGTGAATATTTTGTGAGTGTGTGTGGGGGGGAACTACTGATATTAAGAGACGGGAGGAAGAAAACAAAAGCTGTGCGAGTTGTGAGACACGTAGAAAGATATCGGTTGTTCAGGCCCGTAAAGCGCTATGTTGTTGTGCAAAAACAATCGAAGTAAAAAACGGAGACTGAGAACCAAGAAGAAGAAGAAGAAGAAGAAGAAGAACAACAACAACAACAACAAAAAACAAGATTTGGGTAGCCAACAGCGATCGGTATTGGTCGTGGCAGCAAACGGTGAAGGAAATAGAATGCACATTGCATAAATAGAACACTGTAGTAAGAAGACCGATCGATTTGTGGAAGAAAAAGAATAACACGAGACCAAATGAAAAGCAAAAAAAAAACCCAAAAAAAAACAACAAGTGAAGCAAACAAAATGCAAGAAATGTACTTGTATACAACAAAGGAACTCTCTCTCTCTCTCTATATATATATATATATTGCCGAGTCGGCTGTAGAATACACCGACTGCTTCTCTGCAGAGGAGTAAGACCCTCCCAACGAGTGTCCTGATTTCGACACTAAACTATCTGATAGTGAGGTCATTTCAAACCTATATATATATATATATATATATATATATATTGATACATATTTGATTGAACATTATAGACATTTTTTGTTTACATATTTTTTTTTGTTAATCCATTCGAATTGCCGTATTGATCCTTTGATATTCGGCAGGAAATGGTTGATAAACCTTCCATAATTTGTTATTCCTTAAGTACTTTCTACCTAACTTTGGGCCATCATCAGGGAAGAATGTATTACAAAAGTTATGTAACTTTTGTATGTACATTACTACATTGTAAGAATGAGCGTTTGTACTGTTGTATTGTGTAGCGTTTACTTTTCAAATTTGTTTTTATAAATAGCGTCAGTTGCTCAAGACATTTAAGTACATTAGCACTGGTTTCAAAATTAATTCTATGTTTCTTTGAATCAATGATTTTAAAACATTGATTCAAAGAAACACACTCCCCATTGACCCAAATAAAAAATAAAACTTATATACTATAATAAATTTGATATCTCTAACTTGTTCATTAAAATGAATTCATCTCCTTTGATTGGAGTTTTGCAAAAAAAATCTAACGTCATATATCAATTTAAATGTCCTTTAAGATATTGTATCCCTGAAAATAACAATATATATGTCGGTTTAACCTCAACTCCCCCATCGAGAAGACTTACAATGCACCTTTCTGATACAATTTCTATAGCACAGTATTTAAAAAACATTCATGGCCAACAACAGAATTTCGGAAAATTCTTACCGAAAACACAACAATAGTAGAACAACAAAATAACAATCCAAAACAACAGATTCTCGAGACACTACAAATTAGGAACATACAACCCAAATTTAATAGAATTAATTTTGAATCTAGAGCTAATGTATTTAAATATATTTAGCTGCTGACGCTATTCATGGAAACAAATTCGAAAAGTAATCGCTACACAATATAACAGTAAAAACGCTCATCTTACAAAGAAGTAATGTACATACAAAAGTTAGATCACTTTTGTAATACATCCTCCCCTGATGATGGTCCAAAGTTGGGCAGAAAGTACTTGGGAAATAACTAATTATGGAAAGCTTATCCACCAATTCCCACCGAATATCATGAGATCAATACGGCAATTCGAAAGGATTAACAAATATATGTAGACAAAAAAATGTCTATTTTGTTCAATCAAATATGTATCAATGAAGAAATGCTACCAAAATATACATATCTTATATATATATATGTATATAAATTATCATTCATAAATAAGTAAACACACGACGATTTTTGAAGTTAAATTTGCCCCTTTACCAAAGATATTTCGATTTTATAATTCATACATAAACATTATACAATCAATTATTATTTTTACCAGAATTCTCAGGATTTAAAATTCAATAACCAAAAATCAAATTGCATATACCCACATAATGTGTATCCTCGTTTTTGGACTTTTGCATATTCATATTTTGGTAATTTCAGTACTGTAGACTTTGGTAATATATTATACTAAAAAATATCTTCCCTTGGAAATAATAAAGTCCCATCACTTTTGTTTTAGAAAGTTAAGATTTCATAAGGAATTGGTTGTGGTGTACATAATTCATATATATATATATATATATATATATATATATATATATATATATGAGAAAATCAGTGGAAAAGTGCTAAAACCCAAACACTGCAAATGGATTAAAAATCATATTTCGTCTTTATTTCAGAAAGACTTCATCAGAATCTGAAATGTAGAAGAAATATCATTTTTGAATCCATAGCCAGTGTTTCAGTTTATCCACTTATCTTTTCTCATCGTGTTGCATTTACCAAATCTATCAGTTCTCTCTCTCTCTCTCTTTATATATATATATATATATATATATATATATATGTATATATGTATATAGCAATGAATGTGTAGTCCACATTCTCCAAAGCATCAGGACTGCATTTTCATGATTAGATTGTTTTTTGTCGTATCCAGTACACTCGTTAATGAGGGGTCTTACCCCTCTGCAAATATACAGTCTGTGAATTCTTCAGCCTAAGCCAAGTATGCTGAATTGACATTTTGTTAGAATAAACGAACTGAATGCCAAAGTGAAGATTTAGAATCAAATTAACGTTTCATTCATTGTTAATTTAATTTCTGCTAAAGTCAGTTCCACTCTTAATACTATTTGAAAATGGTTCTAACATTACATTTAACACACACACACACACACACACACAGATATATATATATATATATATATATATATATATATATATATATATATATATATATGTGTGTGTGTGTGTGTGTGTAATTTGACCTACAGGGGATTTGTTTATATATATTTAACAACTCCTCTGCGGGTCAATTTTAAGTGGAGTTTAACAGGTTTGAATTAAGTGTTTTTCTTTTCCTATATCGTTTTCCATATAAATGTTAAAGGGCCTAGTCTACCCTACTTACTTATTGCTGGGGAGTTGGGGAGAATATTTGAATGCATACTTTTTCCAGGTGAATTAGCGCTATGTGAAATACAAACAACCACGTCCAGGATTTGAAACCGGGTTGCCGTATCCATTTCCTCCGACGGTAACCGTTATACAACAAACACCTCAAAACCCTGTATATATATAAGTAAAGTTGGCGACCATAGTCGAGGGTAACCCGAAGGCTCCCTTTTCGATAGCTACTACACCAAGGTGTAGGGAAGGGCGCTACTCCTTCCCTGGATTGCTCTACTTTACCCTTGATCCGTACCTTATAATGCTGAGTGTTAAGCAAGGAGGCATCAAGTACCATTTTTTGAGTCTTTGGCATGACTCGACCTGGGATTGAACCCAGGTCTCCCGGGCCATTGGCGAACACTCTAACCCCTAGGCCAATGTATATATATATATATATATATAGGGAAAAAATATCCTTTTTGAACATTGGATAAGTGAGTGTTCCTATGTCTGATCATTCGTTTTGAAAATAAATGAGACTTTTTGTAACATAAATGGTTTTGAGATAAATCGTTCTCTGGTGCTTCTCTTGAAATAACACATGTATATCTTGAGATACAGCCTAATGAAGATGTTGATGTGTGTAAACAAACAACTTTATTCTGTGTTCAGATATTTCTCAGCAGGAGAAATGTACCGAGGTGTGATCCCCATTAACTCCGGCGACGGTAAACATATGCATATATTATTTCAATAACATTGCTTTTCAGAACGATATCATTGAATTCACTGTTCTGGTTGAGACGTGTATATAATACGTTGATACGTTAGCCTCGACAAGAAGATATGCAAGTACTGGTAGACCATGTGAACAAATAATACCATCAATAGGATTTACAATAGAAAATGAAATATCTGAATTCCGATATCCACCATCCATACTGTATGAATAAAAGGGATTGAAGTGAAATCTTAAGTGGTGACTCAGACAAGAGTGAAAAGAAAATTTGTGTTTGAAATATCTTTTGGATTTGAGTTGAGTAAACGACAGTCGGCTGAAGAATTCATAGCCTGACCAAGATGTTGTCATGAAATATGACCAAATGCGGTTTATTTTTTAACATGGTCCCTGTTTACGTCCGCTAACTTCTCCCGTTGGTGTTTGTATTTATATTCCATTGGTCAAAAATCATCAACTGCAGATATGACATCAGCATTTTAACTTTTCAGCCAATTGATTTTTCAGTTCGTCCCATAATCTTATATCGAGTAGATTTTATGTTTTTATTCATAATTCTTTTCCATTTCATCCCTCGATTTTTCAAAGATCTTTGTAATTGTCATGTTTGTTTCGTTTTCATTATTAGCCTTTTTAGGGAGTGGGTAAAAGGTAGTCGATTTGCTTTTTCGAATTTAGTAAAACAGACAGACAGACAAAACAAGGAATTTCAGCCGGCGTGCAGGTTTCTTTTATTGGAAGTCACTTTATTCTCTCTGATTAAATTTCCTGACAGATGTTTAGAACGATATGAGTAGATGCATTTCAGAAAATGAGTCGATATTTTTACCTGCCTATAAGTAACAGGAGGTGCGCGTGGTGTAGTGGTTATCGTCGCAGGAAATGAACACGGTGACACGAGTTTAAATCCTGGACGAGACTGATTGCATTTCACATTGCACTAATACCCTTGGGAAAGGTATGAATCCAATTATTCTCCCTCCAGCTATGGGTAAATAGTAGGGCAGACTAGGTTCTTCAGCCTTGGTGAGGCAACTAGTCTAGGAGAAGGAAAACTCTGAATTCAAACCTGTTAAACTCCGCTTAAAAAATTGACCTTGTGTCATATCCTGCCCGAGCGGAGGGGTTGGTAAATATGATAAGTAACAAAACCAACAATGCAAGAATTAAATTGACTTCCACTAGTAGACATACGAGAGTAGAGAATCGCACAATACTACAAGTGTACCCCAAAAGATTTACTTGGTCTTTCATCCACAAATCTTCAGAAGTGTAGTCAAAAGCTGCTATATTAAAAGGGAATATAGAAAATAAACTTGTGAAAATGTTTCCGTTCCAGATACCTCACATATGATTAGTATCAAGTTCAGAGTCAATAAAGAATACACAATCCCATTCAATATTAAATCTTCAAAGGGAAAATTCCCAATTAGCAAATCTAAATAGTAAATCCAAGATCGGCAATATCTTTTCTTCCTTGAAGAAGACGTTGCATTAGATGAGTTATATGAGTAAGGTATTTCATAGAAATTAGAAGATTCATTTTTCACAGAATGCAACGTCAATGGTTATTTCAAACAGGAAGATGTTTAAGGCTTATGGCAAAAACCTGATCGAACAAAAACAGCGTCAGGTCATAATCAGAAGAGAACAAAACAAAGAACTGCCTATTTTCCTTCTCTTGGACCTGTTAACTTACCACAGCTAAAGAACCCAGTCTACTCCTATCTGGGATATCATATAGATTCATATCTTTCTCAAAGGCTTTAACTTTATGAGAAATGCAAAAATTCTCATCCAGGATTTCAACTCGGGTCACTAATTACTATTTTCTTCGAAGATATCTATAGTACTTTGGGTTAACGTGATAATTTTATGATTGTTTCAAAATTGTTTACTGTAAGAGAAAAATTGTGATTTAAAGACATTTTTTTAATACCGATATTATTATCTTTTCGCTACTTTTATTGAATCACTCAGCGTATTTTCTATTTCTGTTTTTTATTTAAGTGACGATATTTTCTCATTTTGTGTTTCTTCGGTTGTTATATTTTGGAAGTGTTTGGTGAACGTGTCAAGTTCTTTCAGTTTTGCTCCAAGTCACTCGAACAATTGCTTAAAAAAAACAATGATTGTAAAAGTAAGTTAAAATACGTCTCTTCCAAAAAAGAAAAAAAAATTGATTGATATATCACTCAGAATTTTTTTCTTAATCCTAACGTGTACTTTAATAAAGTAAAATTATATTTTAGAAAATATATTCAACTATGCTGACTTTGCTAACTTTGCCAATGTTCGAATTTCCAAATTTCGACTTAACCCTTTTATTGTTGCACATTGTTAAACATTTATCGTCGTGCAAAATTGGGGAACAAAGTTTGAATCATGTTTGAAGCTGTTTGCGTTTGGATTTGTACCAATGCCTCTGAGAAAGACATGAACTAATGTCTCTATTTTAATTCCCCCCACTCATCTTTAAGGATGAGTAAATAGTAGGGCATACTGGGATATTTAGTCTTGGTTGAGCGAGTGATCTGGGAGAAGATAAAATCTAAATCCAAACCTGCTGTTCTCTGCTTTAGTGGGAATCTTTTATTGCATCCTGTTCGTAGCGGTGAGGTTACGCAAACTCATACCCACGTGTGTCTTGTGTGTTACTTCGTAGTAAAACTTCTGACGCAGAGGTACATTAATCTCCTGTTTCTTGTATGCACTTACCGAACACCTCCGCTCTAGCGGGATATGACACAAGGTCACTTTTTAAAACATTGTCAAGGAGAAGGCATCTGTCCAGATGGTGCTTAAAAATTAAGAAATGGCAATCATATGTGAAGTGTATTAACGTTATGTGAAATTCAAACGGCCTCGTCTAGGATTTGAACTCGGGTCACAGTGACAATAACCATTACAGCAGGAGGGCCTCCAATTTCACGATAGGCGCTTCCGTGTTTCCTTCATGGTAATATAAATATCTTCGTCAACACATTAGATTCAACTTCTGCAAAACGACATTGAGCTGAGCACGTTTTGTTGAGCTATTGTCTTTGGCTTTGTTTTGATTTTATTTGTGACATTCCAAGAGACTCTGTTTACCATAGCAACTTTAATCCTTTCATCCATTATCCTTCACGTGATTTCCCATTGTCACAGGGTGATGCTGATAACACACCAAAGGAAAATGACAACGAAAACGAGGCTAAAAATGACGTATCGCATCTGTCTACATTATTCCTCATCTCCCTAAATTACAATACAAAACTCCTAGTTTTAGCTTTTTAATTCTTAGTTCTACCTTTTTTTATTTTAATTGTCTTGCTGATTTTTGCTAACAAAAACGATGATGTATCATACATACCAATGAAGGAGAAAAAAGAAAGGGAAACAAAGCCAGTCTTTTAAGAATAATTCAATAAGATTATTGATATCTACATAAAGAAAATATTAAATAATCTTATTGTATCGCCGCAAACGATTATTTTTAATTAAAAAGTTAATTTTCATCTGAACCAAAGATAGAAGGAATTTATTTCCAATGAAACAGTACACAATCAAAAACGGTTATTATAACGAATTAATTATAATCAAACGCTGCAGCGTTAAAAACTGTAAGTAGGTATATCAATACTGACATCATCAAGTCGAACTGACAGCACGGATTACCCTGACTTAATCTTTCCATCCGTCTCTATCCTCAACCGCTCCCGACAGGTCTTCCAAACTACAACCTGTGTCCACACAGAGCTAATGTAAAAACGTGCTTGCTGGTCGGCCATCATTGGCTCGTCCATGTATAGGGATTTTTAGTGGGAAGTCATTTATGAGTCCGTCCTTACTTCTCTAGCAATGTCTCGCATGTCTTGTTCGTCTTATTTGAATGGTTTTAGAGATGGGAAGTAAGTGGCTGTACAGCTATTGTTTTGTGGAGTGTTACTTCAAGGATTTGTTTGACATAGCTTTAAGTGTTCGAGTGTTGTTCCCGTCTAGTTTGTTTTTATCTATGCATTTTGTTAGCGCTCATGTGGAGCATCCATACATTAGTACTGACACAGCCACTTCTACAGTTTTATTTTTGGTAAATATATCAAAACTTAGTGAAATGGATTATCCTTCGACTTACCCGAGTAAAGAGTTTCGAAATATTTTAATTCAAACCTTAAATATACAACAAAAACCGTCTTAAAACCATGTATATTTTAAAATTATGAGGGCCATTCAATAAGTGAATTTTGCCAATGGAATCGACAATAAAAATCATAGTTCACAGTTGCGATTGATCAAGGAAATAAACAGTGATAAGTCCCTTCATGTCCTAGGCGACTGGCAGCATAGCCTTTATTGACCGCTGAGCCCGGGACCGTTTCTTTACCAGAAACTCAATGTTTTTTCACTCAGCCTCATTGGGACAAACCCATGTTTAGCCCATTGGTAAATATCATTTTGACAAACAATACTTCTCCGTACACATCACTTATTCTGTCAGCCATCAAACATTTGATGATAGAGAACTTTTCAAGCCTCGGGCACGCTTACGTGCAACCATCTTGAATAACTTCAAAACAAATATTTTTGTGATATTAAAATAATTTTTTGCGCTAAACCAATTCCAAACAATCGAGAATTTACATTTATGCAAAAATATTCTCAAGAAAAATTTCCCCTTATTTATTGAATGGCCCTCGTCATTTCTACTGCTTAATATTTAGTTGAAATCAAATATCGTAGACCTCCCTGTGGCGCATATTTTCAAAGTAATTTTTTTTTTTCTTGCTGACTGTGAGCAACAAAGAAATAACGATCGACTGCACGACTTTTTGTTTGTCTTTTGGTGCCGCCCCAATTATTAGCAATGGCCAGAAACTTTCTTGTAAGTCGGCTCAGTTTGGTTGGCTGGTGGAGAAAAGAAGAAAGAACTGACGAGACATTTTCTTTCTTTTAATACTGAGGCGGGAAACTTTTGTCTTTTGTCCGGCAATAAAAAAAACGAAAAAAAAAAAAAATGAAAAAAAAAAACAAAACAAAAAAAAAAAAAGGAAGGAAAATGTCATTCTTAATTGAGTTTGGAAACTAAATTTGTTTATAACATCAAATATATTCTAGGTGACTCATGTCTACGAATGATAGCTTCAATATATATATATATATATATATATATATATATATATGTGTGTGTGTGTGTGTGTGTATGTGTGCATGTAAATATATATATATATATATATATGTGTGTGTGTGTGTGTGTGTGTGTGTGTGTGTACACATAAATATATATAGATATATATGTGTGTGTGTGTGCATGTACATGTAAATATATATATACATATACAGAGAGAGAGAGAGAGAGTGGATAAGAAGGATGGGGAAGCAATGGAGTGAATAACAAATCAATGTAAGAACTACATTCATATGTAGAATAAGATATATTTAGGCAGCAGATTTTCTCTGACGCATGTTTATTTAAAATCACAGACAAGGTCCTTTTTAACAAGTCTGCTTTTCGTCGTATATAATTTGTTATTTTTGGTTCAATTTTATAAAAAAATTATCCAAAATTTTCCGCACCTGAAATGTAATATATACAAATAAAAAACTGGAAATATAGAAAACAACATATAAATAACTGCACAAGTAACAGCTCTCTCGCCACAAAGAACTAATAAAATAGAACATTTTCGGCATAAAATAACCCAAGGGTTGACATGTCGAAAAGCCAAACCAAACCAAACAAAACTTTTCTCGTTGAGTTCTTTCCACCATAATTTGATATTTTCAAGGGTAAATGAAGAGAAATGTTGTGAATTTGTCTATTGCTAGTGTGATTTTATGTATATATATATATATATATATAGAGAGAGAGATTAAAAGTCGAGTTGATAGCACAGAGTTATCTTACTCTTTCTCGCCATTCGTCCCTCTTATCCATTACTCTTGGAAAAGGCACGAGTTCTTTTATCCTCATGGCTGAAGAATCTCTGTTGACCTTCAACAATATTTGCTTTATAATTCAATAACCCCAAAAAGTTGATATGTCATTAATCAAAGAAGCCAAGCCAAACTCATAGTTCAGCACTCCTGGTAGGTCTGCTAGATCGTATCCAATGTTCGCATAAAGCTCATGTAAGACCTCGTTAGACGACGAACGCCGGAGGGTCAATGTGTGTGAGTCCATAAGAGAACGTCACTTATGTGTTTGTCCTTACTTCAGCAACAGTACCCTGCATGTCTTGTTCGTCTCACTGAGAGTGTTTTTGAGATGGGAAGTATGTGGCCGAACAGTTGAAGTTTTGTGGGGTGTTGAAGGATTGTTCAAAACAGCATGTAGCATTCTTGTTTTATTCCTTTCAAGCTTTTTCATCCAGCATTTGGTTAGAGACTAGTTGGTGCATCCATACAGTAGTACTGACACAGCCGCATCTTAAAAGTAATCTAATATGATTTTATCTGAAGGATCAGATTTTCATATGATCTATAAACTGTCAGTAGAAGTCCATGCTCCCGCCAAGCATATGTCAATTTCTGCTGATGAGATGTTACTGCCGAGGTATATGAACTGGTCTATTAATTTCAGAGGCTTGGCACGAAAAATCAAGCGGTATCTTTCTTGTCTAAATCATATGAACTCTGTTTTATTTGTTTTTACGTTGAAGCCATTGCCCTTTTCTTTTGCACTTGGCTATGCAACAGGAATTTAATGTTTTATATCCCTCTTTTTACACCCTCCCCAATATATATATATATTTCAAAATAAGAACAAAAATCCGTCACATTATCAATAATTTTTAACAGGACATAAATGAATTTAATGTTTTATATCCTTCTTTTTACACCCTCCCCATATATATATATACATATATATATATATATATATATATATATATATATATATATATATATATATATATTCCAAAATCCCCCCCCCAAAAAAAAATCATTATCAATACTATTTAAGAGGACATAAATAAATTTATCATTATAAATTTCTATCTTAATGTGACCAATTATTGTTTTTTTTTATTTTGAAAAAAATATTTTCTCTGAATATTTTATTTGCAATGTGCTCTTCACCGGGACGATTTAAATTTAATATTATATATTTAAAAATTAAATTATCCTACTTTGAATTGTTCCCAACTCCGGATTAACTGGATTGATTATTACGGACATATATATCATCATCATCATCATGTCGTGCCGCTAGCATGGATATCCCTGACCCTCTCTCGCTACTTCTCCCTGTCATTCATCGCCTCTGGCAGGTCTTCAGGGCTACATCCCGTATCTTCACATAGCTGCTGTATGTATGTTCGAGCTGGTCGTCCTGCTTTTGCTTGGCCATATGCAGGGGTCCATAGGAGTACATCACTTATGAGTTCGTCCTTGTTTCTCCAGCAGTGTCCTGCATGTCTGTATAATTTTCGTGATGGGAGGCTGGTGGCCGTATAGTTGGTGCCTTGTGGGGTGTTGCCGCCAGGACTTGTTCAATATTGCTCACAAAATTCTTGTGTAATTGCTATCTAGCTTCTTCTCCAGCCGTTTAGTTAGCGTCCAAGTAGTGCCTCCATATAGCAGTATCGACACGATCGCTGCCTGGATATATATATATATATATATATATATATATATATATATATATATATATATATATATATAAATAGGTATATATATATATATATATATATATATATATATATATATATATATATATATATATATATATATATAGTGGCGTGAAATAGATATTTTCCGCAAACATTAATAATCTGAAGACAATATGCTCGGAAAAATAGTACCAAGTACCTACTAATTATTAGAAGAAATTAATCAAGAACTACTTGAAGATATTAGTGGCTTTTAAAATGAATAAAATGTTTTCTACAAAGTATTAAATGAAGATAATGCATTATTTTGTACTGTACGATAACTTTTTTTTACTCATAAAAATGAATAAATGACATTAGTTTCTGTAAAATTAATTGTAACCTAAGTTTATATACATGTATTAGAAGAATATATCCTTATACTGTAAATGTATGAAAAAAAATTGCTCAGGCTATGTTTGAAAGATAAAAAATAAAAATTTTCATATGTACGAATATTCATTACACCCCACAATATATATCATCATCATCATGACGAGCGGCTAGCACGGATATCCCTGACCCTCTCTCTCCACGTCTCCCTCTCATTCATCGCCTTCGGCAGGTCTTCAGGGTTACATCCCGTATCATCACATAGCTGCTGTATGAATGTTCGAGCTGGTCGTCCTGCTTTTGATTGGCCATATGCGGGGGTCCACAGGAACACATCCCTTACGATCTCGTCTTTGCTTCTCCAGCAGTGTCCGGCATGTCTGGTTCGTCTAGCTTGTATAGTTTTCGTGATGGGTGGTAGGTGGCCGTACAGTTGGCGCCGTGTAGGGTGTTGCTGCCAGGACCTGTTCAATATTGCTCGCAACATTCTTGTATAATTGCCGTTGAGCTTCTTCTCCAACCGTTATGTCAGCGTCCAAGTAGTGCATCCATACAGCAGTATCGACACGATCGCAGCCTGGAAGAAACTGCGTTTCATTTTATCGGTCAGGTTTGATTTCCATATATATATATATATATATATATATATATATATATATATATATATATATATAAATATATATATACTTGTGTGTGTCATGTGCATATACACAGATGTGGTATGTGTGTGTCATGTGCATATACACAGATGTGGTATGTGTGTGTACAAACGCGTTTTTAAATCATGATTAAGTTTTACTTGATCTATTGTACGTGTAAACCTTATATCAAACATTGCTTAATATTGATACATTGTCGGACTAAAAATATCTATAGAAATGCACTTACACAAATACACACAGCATACGTACATGTATATGAATATGTGTGTAGGATTCTCCGAAAGTAATGTATCTCATTTCCAAAGACACTACAATTCATGTCTTCGTGGTGTAATGGTTAAAGCGATGGACTGCGGAATCATAGTACGTGAGTTCGTACTCCTGTCACGCTATTACATTCACTTTCGGGCAAATACCCTTGGGAAAGGTTTGAACCCCCTTTATCCTCCCATCTATGGGTTGAATAGTACCACTACTGTTCTTCTAGGAGAATGGCTTTGGCGTTAAATAACCTAAAAAGAGTTGATATGCCATTAAAACAAAGAAACCAAACTACAATTCATGCTGAAAGCAGGAGGCAAGTGAGCAGAAAACGAATACTTGAAAACTTGCTCTATCCAACAGCGCAATTGCCTTCCTTCTATTTGTTGTAAGTCAGAAATATATAATTGGGAGTTCTCTTAGAAATCATTGTGTGTTTTTATATAGCTTTCCATAGATGAGTCTCAGGTTTTTAAACCTTAGAGCTTTGAACTCCCCACTCCTAACCGAAGACCTTTTCCCTGGAGTCCTGTCTTGAATAATGTTGAAAATGTAAAATATTGTAATATATCATTAAATGACTTGTAAAGTTGTGAAATGACGGGTTACAATATTCTCTATATAATTTAAATTATATTTAAAAATGATAAAATTATATATGAAATATAAAATTACATCATTTTATTGGAATTGTTGGAAGCGAGTTCGAACTCTAGTCGCATTATTATGTTCACTTTTAGAATGAGACCATTGGGAAAAGTATGAACCTGCGCATTTATGAGTTAATTTGTATTATTGTTGTTCTTTTATAAGAACGGCTTTACCTTTAAATAACCCTCGAGGATTAATATGCCGTTAAAGAAGCAACTTAATATAATTTAAGTTAAATAGCCAGCCATAAAAATTACTCAAACATTTTTTCGTGTGCTTTACTTAATAGAAAACTAAAAATGTTTTGCTCCGAAATATCTTACCAAATATTCATAAAACTAGAGAAAGAACTTTACCAAAAGTTTTATTTGTATAATATGATATTAATAAAACTTTTGGCATAGTTCTTTTTTTTTTTTTTTTGTCAGTCTGTAAATTAGCAAAATGAATACCTTTTGATGGTATTATTCTAAATATAGTGTTAAAAAATACAGAAATAAAACCTAAATATGAATAAAAAGTTTTTATTTCCATGTTTATTTACACTTACTTTAAAGGACTATGATTAAAAGGGATTCTTATCACCTATATGTAGACTGACAGAAAACTGAACATCGTTCTCTTTGAATTTTTATTCACACTATCTTAAGAGTAAAACGACTGAAAGAGATTCTTGTTGTGACTGACAGAAATGTAAATACGTTTTAATATTTGAATAAAATGAGAATTTTTTTTCTTAATTAAATATTGCTCATTTACAAATATATTTCTCAGTGTTACTTTTTCAACACATATTCGTTGGTTGGAAATCGATATATCACTGACTAAACTAGCACATTGAATCAAGATCAAGATGAATTAGAGACATAACCACAAATATATTTTTGCTTGGGTTTGGCAGGACTGGTATGAAATTTCAATAATGATCCAAATGTCTTTTGAGTACTCTCATGTCAAAGGTCATTGTTGGCATATATCATAAGCTCGTGACCAAGTGGCAGTTTGGGAAGTATTGTACCGAAAGAGGCTGGCAGACAGGTTGTTTAACCGGGAATCTTTAGTCGTTGCCCGAAGCATTGGTCTTGGTTAAGTTAACTGCACTCTAAAATGTCTACTCCTTATTGTTCAGCATTAGAAATAGAGAAAGATAATGATGTGAAATAGAGAAAAATTGGGAAGAATGAGGCAAAGATAATGAGGAAAGTAGAGAGAGGTGAATGAAGAGAGAAAGAACGAGAGAGAGAAAGATAAAGATAAAAAGAGGTCTGGTGGGAAGTTAGAACGGGAGGTAGGGATAAGAAATAAACAAAGAAAAGGAATTAAGAGAGAGGGAGGGGAAAAGGACACACATAGAAAAGGAGAGGGATATAGAGACAAGAAGGGAGAGAGAAGAAAAAGGAAGGAAGGAAAGAGAAGAGATAAGAGTGAAGAAGGAAAAAGAATGAGGCAAAGAAAAAGAAGAATGGGGAGAGAGAGAGTGGGAGAAATAGAGAGAGAGAGTGGGAGAAATAGAGAGAGAGAGAGTATGTGTGTGTGTGTGTGCGAGAAGGTGAAGGAAAAATGGAGAAATAGACAGAGAGGAAGAAAAAGCTGAGAGGAAAGTAAGAGAGAAAAAAGGGAGTTGGATCTCTTTTTTTCCTTCAGCCTCTTTTTTCTGTCCTGTCTTTCTCTTACTTTAACGACTCTTGTTCTTTCTTTCTTTCTTTCTTTCTTTTTCTTCTAAGAACAATGAAAACAGACAAGTGAAGAAGGAGATAAGAAGAGTGAAAAGAGGATAAGAAAAGAGAAATATAGAGGCAAAGAGAGAACAGTGAATGAAAGGGAAAGAAGAGAAAGATGAGAGGAAGAAAAGGGCATAGATGTAAAGAAGGAAGAGAAAGAAAGATGAATTGAAAGAAAATTTGACCCATAGATGTGGTCCTAACTGGTACATTCTATGGAGAGAAGTTTTAGTCTGTTTATTCAAGACCCCGTTGACAGGGTAATAGAAAATATCAATGGGGATCATATTATCTGGCAATTAGACAGAATGCAGGGAAGATACATCTCATGCATTCCTGGAGAGTTTTAAAAACGAGGAATATAATGAAATTGAAAGAAAAAGAAAAATAGTGAGAGATTAGAAAAAGATGAGGGGACGTCTGTCATATTTGATTATGTGTGTTAAAACTTGGCAGATACTTTGGGGGTGTCCTCGTGGTTTAATGGTTAAAGCGATGGACTGCGGAATCGTAGTACGCGAGTTCGTACTCCAGTCGCGCTATTACGTTTACTTTCGAGGAAATACCCCTGGGAAAGGTATGAACCCCCTTATCCTCCTAGCTGTGGGTTAAATAGTACCACTACTGTTCTTCTAGGAGAATGGCTTTGGCATTAAATAACCTACAAAACTTTGATATGCCATTAAAGAAAGAAAGATCCTTTTGGTTTGTTATATTTAAAAGAAAGGAATTGAATTCCAAATGAATGTTTCACCACCCTGCCAAAAATAAACTACCCTCAATGTTCATGCCAATTGTTTTTGAACAAGTTTTGTCGGTTGCCATGATGCAAATCAAATCCTTGTCTCTAGGAGATCTCGTTACATTGACTCGTTAATTCCACCGTACAGTAACATGAAACGAGACTTTCGTCTGTCGCACTCGTATCCACATTTAATTCGAATAAATATCAAGCGAAGATCAAGTGGAGCCTCTGCCTAGATGAGCTGCACGTGATCTCTGTAGCATTTTTCTATGTCCATTCAATCATTATCAACAAAACTTTAGATGTGTTTCAACACCAATGAATTTGTTAGAACCTTTTTCTTCTTCTTTTGAAAATGATTCATTAAACCGTGTGTTAAAAATCTTAAACAAAACAGTCAAAATAAATAATTAATAAATAATTAAATGAATCAGTCATAAGTAATGAGAAAATAAATCCCGTTTTAAGGGAAAAAGAAGCAATTATTTTTATAGTCCCTGATTCAAAATAAATTAGCAGAATGACATCTAATCATCGGAATCTGGGACGTCTTCGCTTTTGAAACTATGTTAATCATCAAGAAGACTTTCTTCTCTCTTGATAGTTGAATAGTTAGATATATGTAAAGTAAGTCAAGTTGGCGACCGTAGTCGTGGGCGACCGGAAGGCTCCCTTTTCCACAGCTACTACACCGAGGTGTAACGGAGAGCCCTACTCCTTCGCCCGGATTGCTCCACTTTACCCTTGATACGTACCTTATAATGCTGAGTGTTAAGCAAAGAAGTATCAAGTACATTTTTTAAAGTCTTTGGTATGACTCGACCTGGAATTGAACCCTGGTTTCCAGGGCCATTGGTAAACACTCTAATCATCATATTTTATTTTATTTCATTGTTATGCCTCCTTGGGCATCTCCACTTTTTACTATCTTCTCACATCAACCTTTAAAACAAACAACGTTTGCTCAGAACATAACGATTATAAGTAAATTATTTTTTTATAAAAGTCAAATTTGTATAAAGGTCACTTTCTGTTAAGTAATTTATCTGATTGTTTCCAAAACGACTCAGATATTCTTTCTTTTTTTCTTTTTTAATCATTCAATTTAATCTTAAACTCTTGCTGTTTTGATCTGATTAGGCAAATTGTTCCGAAAATATTTTCTTCTAACAACAAAAGAATCAAATTGGTTTGTAGACTTTAGTGTTTTGAAGTCTGTCTTTAAAGTAAAAATCCAGTTCGAGAATAAATATTATAAAAATGTTTACAATAATTAGAAATTCAGTTAATTATTTTGATTCAATTAGATCACCTCACAGTTTTTTGAAGATTGTTAACGCTGATTTCTCTAATCTCCTCCAACGACGAATCATTTTTCCTTTTTCGAATTATTTTTGTTGTCTTTCTGTGTATACCCTATAATATCATTATACTGCAATTACCATGTCACAACACTCGATCCAAAGCCTGAGTACAATCTTCTATTTGAGGTCTTATTAGGGTTTTATATTTGTGTAAACAAGATTAGCTTCCCTTGAAATAAGATTTCTAATCATCTAGCCAATCATTCATACAATTGACAAAATATGATTATCAGCTTTAAATGAATCATGAAAGCGTACTCCTAGATTGTATTCATCATTTTTCTGACTCTAAATTTATATTTTGCCCAGTCGGCTGGGGCTATAGAGTACACCGACTGCACCTCTGAAAAGGAGTAAGACCCACCCTAACGAGTGTTCTGGATATGACACTAAGCAATCTGATGGTAAGCTTCCAGTAATGCAGGAACTCTGGGGAATGTGGGATACCCCTTCATTGCCATCGCAAGTGGCCCGGAGTGGTAGCACCTGATATGGTCCTATCTATGGGTAAAATAGAACTAAACTTTGTACTTATACTAAACTGAATTGTTTGAATTAGAACAGTTTGACTAAACCGAATAACTTGGAATAGACATGTTTTTGACAATTAAACTGTGTACTCATACAAGACTGAATTGTTTGAAATAGAACTGATCATTTGTATAAAAATGGATTTAGCATTAAATAACCTACAAGGATTGATATGCTATAAATCCCATCAACCAACCAACCAACTAAATCAATATTCAATGTTTTTTTTTATCCATTATGAAGAACTTTACATTCTTTTCTGTACTAAATCTTCCTCACAATATGACAATTTTTTTAAAAGTCAGTCTGTGTTATTCATTTTGATAATGTGACTAATAAAAAGGTTGACATAATCAGCAAATAATAGGCAATACATTTTAAAAGTAAAATCATTTACAAAGCAATTTTCATTCTCCCTCTTGCATTGGGTTATTCTGTTGTATTTCCTTTTGTTTAAAAGTTTACGATCAATCTAGATAATTCAAACTAGTTTTATAATTGAAAATTTTAAGAAGCTAGAATATTCACCTATTTAATAGAACATATTTTAAAACTTATTTATGATTAGGTTATTTACAGCTAAATAAAAAGCCCCCAAGGTAACACCCTGTTAGTGTGCTAAGTTTATAATTTCTGCCTGGAATAGAAGAAGGGATTTGAAAAATCAGTTGATCTCAGCATACTTGTAAATCAAGTCTTGAACCTGGCGTAGACGAGTACGTCAACCAGTTGTTTGCTATTTTTGTTTTGTCAATGATAGCATCAGGAAAGCAAGTATTGTTTTGCGCCGAAATTAAATAATTGTCCTTAATGTAACAACTCTTTCGCTGTTTCATATTCCACTATTCGACAGCTCTTACTGAAGCATTATAGTGAAAAGAAACACACACACACACACACACACACACGCACGCACCATAGCCCACTAGTAGTTGGTCGTTTAAACACATACATAAAATAAGAGCAAAAACAAAAAAAAATACAAAACAAACAAACAAAAAGCAAAATTAAGAAAAAAGAAAAAAAAACAAAGAAACAAACAATTGTTTTGACGGAACTACCTGAAAACCTTGAAATCAGCCTAAAATCTTATAAACTGATGATGGAATAAAAACAAGAGCAGAAATTGCTAAAACTTTCAGCTTTGTATGTGTTTTTGCTTTGTTATTTGTTCGTCAATTATTAGTTTCTAGGGCTTAATCGTGTAGAAAAGAGTGTTTCTCTCTTTTTATAATATATATATATATATATATATATATATATATATATATATCATCGTCATCATCATCAAGTCAAAATGACTGCAAGGATTTCCCTGACTCTCTTTCTCTCCATCCACCCCTGTCATCCATCGCTCCTGGCAGGTCCTCAAACAACATCCAATGCCCACACATCACTGAAACAAGTTCTTGCTAGTCGGCCAACACTAGCATGTCCATGTGTAGAAGTCGATTAAATAACGTCGCATAACAGTTCGTCCTTCTTCTCTAGCAGAATCCCGTATGTCTTACTTGGATGGTTTTTGTGATGGGGGTAAGTGGCCATACATCTGCTGTTTTATTGAGTGTTGCTTTCAGAATTTGTTCAAAGCAGCACGTAGAATTCATGCAGAGTTCACATAGAGCTTTTTATCTGTGCGTTTTGTTAGCTTTAATGTGGTGCATCCATACAATAATACTGATACAGACACAGCTTCAAAAATCCCGTTTTATTTGAGATCAGACTTCCATATGATCGATAACCTATCGATGGCAGCTCTCACCTTCCTTAGTATATGTTGACATCATTTTCGAAAGATGAGATATTGTAACCGAATTATTGGAAATTGATTACTAATTTTAGAAGCCTGTCAATTAAAATCGAGATGGCTCTTTATTGTCTGAAACGCATGAACTCTGTTTTATTTACATTAACATTGAGACTAATTCTTCCCGCTACTTGCTCCAAGCTATGCGGCAAGGATTCTATATGGTCAGGTTAACTTGAAAGAAGCGCTTGATCTTCCGTGTAGATTGTGTCTGTTATAATTTCTGTAGATCTATCAAGATTCGAAGTATGTTTTCTAGACATTGTGTAAACAAATATGGTGCTAATGTATCTCCTCGCAAAACTTCACCAACAATATCGAAGAAGTATGTCTCCACCAAGTGAGCGAACAATTGTTTTCATGTTTTTAGAAGGCATCATTATAGCTGTAGGTTTCCTTTTGGGAGAGAACATGTTAATAGTATTTTTTCCATCTTACCTCCCTGTATGGAATGAAATGCCTTAGAGAAAATGAAAAAACAACAGTGTTGCCTCGAGATTGTTTGCACATACTCCTTCAATAACGCGACGCAGAGTAAGAATCTGTGAAATTGTCGATCGATTTCTCTGAAAAACCATTCTGGTTTTTCCTTGGAATTTTCTCAATTTTAGGTATGGGCATCATAAACCATAGCTGCTATAGCAGTTATAATTTTACCTTTGTAGCTATTTGTAATTCCGAGGTTACTTTTCTTGGGTAAGCGGGGGATACAGCTTTTGTCCATTATTATTATTGTTATTATTATTGAATAATTCAAATAGGCAAAGAAGAAAATAATCAATTCAGCAAACACAACTTGTTAAACTGAAATGTGGAATATCTAGCAGATTTTTCATTTGAGAACAAGCTAGCATGCTTAAATACTTTTCCAAAAGGGAGAGGGAAAACTTTGGATGTGCCCTAACCCAAATAACTCCAAAGAACAGTTAGATTATTCATTAATGAACAAGAAGAGAATAAAAGGCGCTATGAACTGAAAGACATAGTCCTCTTTTGAAGGATT
The DNA here is from genome assembly GCA_963585895.1 of Sepioteuthis lessoniana. Classification (NCBI taxonomy): domain Eukaryota; kingdom Metazoa; phylum Mollusca; class Cephalopoda; order Myopsida; family Loliginidae; genus Sepioteuthis; species Sepioteuthis lessoniana. Next base: position 3,787,952 of record OY757931.1, on the reverse strand, counting down.
ATATTTCGATAACCGAATCGTCGTGACAAAGATTCGCTTGAGACGATGTACAAATAAGAAACAAACCGTTAAAACTTCACAAAATGACGGACCCTCTCTTACCAATCATTATGTGGTGAGTGTAAGAAACAAGTTTGATACTCTTCAAGAAACATCTGATAGAGATAATTCGAATGACGAATATGAAAACTTTGTTACCTCCCATATAAAAGCAACAATCGAATGCACTCCAACCAAACGAAGAATCAAATATAAAGTTCCATGGAGGTTTTAGCAGTTAGAGAAAAAAACGAGATAAAATGAAAATAGCATCCTTATTTAATAAAATAAACCCAACAAATGCCAATGCCCTGAAAGATGATAGCCGAGAGAGATGAAACATATACTAAAAAGAACAAATAGAATGCATTCAAGGGTAACCAATAAAATCAAAAACTCAATTGACAATCGACAATCACAGATAGTAAAAGAAGTGAGTGGAAGGAAGAGTACCTCGAGAACAAAACTAAAAGCCGTCAGCCAAGAAGAAAGAATACAAAAGTGGAAAGAACATTTCAAGAATCTGCTTGGAAACATTGATAAACATATCAAAAAGTTTTAAAGCCAACTAAACATCAAGCTAGGAGAGTTTACAAAGAATGAACTTGGCGTTGTACTGAAAAAAATTAAACGCAGAAAATCTGTTGGTCTCGACAAAATACCTTTAGGTTATGGAAGACAAGGAAGCTGTATTCTTCGATTATGCAACTCTGTCTACGAACAAAATACAACATATATTTTTATCATTTAGGGTTTTCGGACTTTTGTCTTCATCTTTATTTCCACAACGCTTCGGCCGATATGTCCTCCGACCTTCTTCAGCCGTTTGCCGAACTCGGGAACCTTCACGGAACTTCGAACTAATTCTATTAGCCATAACGGGTACAAGTGTTAAGTATTCATGTATTATTACCCGCCTGTAGTGAGGATTGAACCTGCAGTTGATTGTCTCCTTAGAAGCTCAGGGAACCAATGCCTATTAGCGTTACACCATGTGTCCTGCTGGACAATTCCGAGTGAATTTTTGGGACTTATAAACTCACTGTTCTTACTTGACTAGAATTACTACTACTATGCATGATTTTTTACCTGTGATCATATTCAGATTTTTTTTTAATATGAGCAGAGGTAATCAGACCAAGAGGATACCATTTAGTGAGTATTCCTTTCTATATTGTTAAGTGTACCATGATGAGTAGGGTAATCTAGTTTGTGAAGAGCAATAGAAAGGATAGCCTAGTTTATAAAAAAGATTTTAAAAAAATGGAGGTGCCCGTGGTGTAATGGTTATCGTCGTAGAAAATGGACTCGGCGACACGAGTTCAGTTCCTAGACGTGACTGATTGCATTTCACATAGCACTAATGTCCTTGGGAAAGGTAGGAATCCTATTATTCTCCCTCCAGCTATGAGTAAAATATTAGGACAAGCTAGATTCTTTTGCCTTGGTGAGGCAGCTAGTTTAGGAGAAGGAAAACTCTGAATTCAAACCTGTTAAAAACACCGCTTAAAAATTGACCTTGTGTCATATCCTGCCCGAGCGGAGGGCTCAGTAAATATGGATAGTCTAGTTTATAATGTTTTTTTTTTTACATCTGCGAATGTATATTGATTTTTTCCCACTGATTAATGATTTTTTATGTAGACATTTTCGTGGTTATGTTATATTGATTTTATGATTTGTTAATTATTTGTTCTGATATATTTGAATGGTTATTATTGTTCCAAGTTCACCAATTATAATTGATATCGACCTCATTTTTATGTTCTATTGTTTTAATTTAATATTATAAACATTATTATCAGTTTACTCTTTTGAGAGTTATTTTCACACCAGCATTAGATGATGATTTCTTACGGAAGTTTGATTAACAGCAACTCACAAGTCTCCAGGACTCTTCTCAGTATTCTGCTCGATCTTAATAACACCGTAGTTTGGATGGTCTCCAGTTGTTCTCTTATTTCCGAGTTTTTCAGTCTTTTTACCAGTCCTTTGGGAATTTTTCCAAGTGCACCATTTATAATTGGTGTCACAGTTACTTTCATGTTCCATTTTTTTTTTCTCTAGCAATGTCTAATTATTAATCTCTCTTTTCGATCTCCTTTATTTTTCATCTGTTGTTTTCCGGAGCGGCAAATTTACTATTCGTAAATTTACTGAGTTTTTCACACCAGTGTTAAATATTCTCCGGAATTTCAGTGATTACAAGTCTCTTTAGACCTCCAAAACTCTCTTTCGTATTTTTGCTGATTTTTAAAGTGCTGTGATTTGGTTCGGTTGAGTTTTATAATGTATCAACCAAAGTAGATTATTTAATGCTAAATCCTCTTTATATGATCTGTAAACATATTTTGTTGTTAACTTTTAGAATTAGCCAAACCTCTTTTTTAGACATACTTAAATGGTTCCAAGTATTGTTAATAGTCACAAATTAATACCAGTTTGGTTGGTTGGGTTTTATGTTGTAACAACCATTGTAGGTTATTTATGCCAAATCCATTCCATACATATAAGGACTTATATCTGAAAAAATTCAGTTTAGCATAGAAAATCAGTTCTATTTCAAGCAACTCCGTTTAGCTTAAGTACACACTTTAGTTCTATTTGAATGATAGATATCAGGTACTAACACTCCAAGCTAGAGTGGACCTGGGAGCACTAGCAATGAAGGAGTTCTCCGCATTCCCGAAAGCCCCAGCATCACTGGAACCTCACCATCAGATTGTTTAGTTTCATATCCAGGGCACACGTTGGGGGAGTCTTATCCCTCTCCAGAGAGGCAGTCGGTGTATTCTACAGCCCCAGCCAAACGGCAAAACTTAACACCGGTCATTTGTTTGCACACATAGTTTGTTCTATTTGACTCTTAAAAACCCTAGCAGGTGCTACTATTCAGGGTCAGAGTGACCCTGGGAGCAATGACATTACCGAAATCTTCAAAATCTCTAACTTTGGAGATTTCGGGAATTAGGAGTACCCCCGCCATCGTATGGTTTAATGTCATATCCAATAGACTCTTTTGTATGTGTCTTGGTTGGTGTATTTTACAGCCTCAGTCGATTGGTCTAAAAGTGCTTTAGTATGGATGGTTTAGATTTTTTGATTTCCAGTTTCCCCAATCCCCTTTCGAGGATTTTGGAGACTATTCCAATGGTAACAACTCCAATTGATATTATGGTCACTTTTATAGAGGGTAGATTTTTTCAGCTGGCATTTAAGATCAAAGTATTTGTCTATCTTTTCGCTTCACTTCCTTTTATATCTTCAATCCGCGGGAACAGCAAAATCCACGAGATATCACTTTCATTACTTCAGGTTAATTTCTATTAGGTCTGGTTTTCAGGCCAGGATTAGGTCATCCGTTTGTATCTCAGGAAATATATAAAAAGTCCCAGATAATATTATGCGTCTAATTCTTTTGGACATATTCTGGCTTCAGCAGGGTCAACCTTTAAGCCCTTGCACAATTCCCCGTGGATGAACTTTCCTACCCACTCATACCTAGTTTTGTATTCCTTTTTTGTCAGGGATTTTTTTTTATTATTTCATTCTAACTATCCAATTGGTTTTTGTCATTATTTAGTAATGCACACACACACACACACACACACACGCACACACACACACACACACACACACACATATATATATATATATATATATATATATATATGTGCAGTAGCGAGCAAAATAATTTTTCGGGTGTTATAGAGTTATTCTTATAACTTTATCTGAATAAATTTATTGAGCTTTTTTCTTTGGAATTAAATAATTTACCTTTATATCCTAATTTTTTCTTGATAAAATGTTCTACGAAGCTTTAAAAAAAGAATTATTACACATTTAGACTTTTTCTTAACATCGAATTGATCTTTATTCTCTCTCATATATATATATATATATATATATATATTGAAAGCAATTATGGTTGAATTCTGAAAGAACTAATTCAATAACAAAAACACTTTTAATCCTACCTTGAAAACACCATCAATATTTATTGAATATGTCTGAAAAGTGAGTGTATGAATCTGTCCGATTTACTTACGATATTCACTTATTTTATTTTGCCCACATTTTGAATTAAGATTATAGCTAAAATTGTCAAATTTCGTACCAAAATGACATCATTCCATTCTCTTTCGGATTAATACCATTTGGAAAAACATAAACTCCCTTCTTCCCCAGCTGTTATTGCTTTAATAGGAGCATAACTGTCCTTCTACAAGGATGGGTTTGACAGTGAATCAACCCCGAAGTTTGATATGTCATTAAATAAGGAACTTTTAACCGAAACCAAAATTACAATAATTTTCTTCCTAAAATTCACATAAACGTTGACCAGCAAAGAGAATGTTGCATAAAATTCGACTATAGTCGTAAACGACATAGCGATCGTAAATCGAACATAGCAGCCCAAATAAGAGAAAGTTCAGTTGTTTCCTGTGTCGAAAGATTCAAATACAATACAGCGTTAGTTTTTCTGTAACTGCTGTTATTTATGTACAGGAATAAAACCCAAGTTATAATTTGGTTGCTTATCTTCATATTTTAGTCGGAATTTTTCTGTTTATTTCGCAGTTCTATTTTGAATATAAGGACCAACTGATTGTTTCTTTTTTTTTCGTTTCGTTTTTTTTTTCTCTTCAGTTGTCGACAAGGTGGAGTCGAATCGATTGATGGCGGTGATCGGAGCATTCAACCCTTTGATTGCTACAGCAACCACTTATCTAAATGTGCCGTACTTCGTTACCACAATTGTTAATCCACAAGTATTGGAAGGCGTCAAGCTGATCCGACTCTTCCCAGACGTTTCCACTTTCGTCTGGGCAATTAGTGATATGTTGGACTACCAAGATAAGAAACGGATTGCGATTATCTACAATTATGCCGAAGGTAAGTATTTTCCAGTTCTTTCATCATTATCTTTCTTACTATCTCTCTCTCTCTCTCTCTCTCTCTCTCTATCAATCTATCTATCTTGGCAGTATCTGTTAAAATATAACCTATAGATCAAATAGATCTGTATGCGGGAATATTCAAAATGATTTTTAACTGCATAAATACATTATCTATTAAATCATTGATATTCTAACTAAGTACGAAGTCTTTTCCGGTTAAAATTATTCGGAAAACATACTTTTTGTTAAACTAAACCCGTCACAAATAAACCCAAGTTTTGAAATGATATAAAACCAAGTAAAAGTAAAAGTAAAGTTGTCTCCCTTTAGTGGAGGGTGACCCGAAGGCTCCCTTTTTAATAGCTACAACACCGAGGTGTAGAGGAGGGCACAACTCCTTTCTCTGGATTGCCCCACTTTACCCTTGATACATACCTTATAATACTGAGTGTTAAGCAAGGAGGTATCAAGTACCATTTGTAAAGTCTTTGGTATGAGGCGACCTGGGATTGAACCCAGGTCTCCCGGACCATTAGCGAACACTTTACCCTCTCGGTATTATTAGCATTAGTTAAGATTATTTCAAACAAAATAGGTTTGTGCAAAGTCTGTTAAAATATAGTTATTTGAAACTCTAATCGTTTGCAAATGATTATTCAATCAGAATTTACTTGAAATCATAAAATTGCTTAATACAATGAATGGTTTCAGGTTCTATATAATCCCTCCCGAGCCTGATTTGACACAAGGTCATTTTATTGTGGGAGCCACGCACGAATTGAGACGCATACACGACCGTCAATAAAAATGCTTGATCCTGTCGGATTCATTTTGAGGGAAATGATTTTCGGTTTATTTCATCCAAAAAGAGTTAAAAATCAACTGAGAACAAACCAACTCAAACCCATCTCTCTCTTTCTCTTTCTTTCTCTCTCTCTCTCTCTCTCTCTCTCTCTCTATCTATCTATCTGTCTTTCTCCCACATAATGTGTGTGTGTGTGTGTGTGTGTGTGTGTGTGTGTGTGTGTGTGTGTGTGTGATTTTAGGCAAATAAAAAGTAAACTTTTACTTTGAAATTTTTATGAAAAAAATGTTCGAAACATTCAAAGCCGATAACTTGTAGTTTTAGTGCCTCAATATAATCATATCAAAACATCATTCAACTATACGAAATGTAAAAATCAACCATAGTAATACAATATATATGGAAATTAAAAGAAAGAAGAAAAAAAAAACAATGAAATCCTGCGATATAATTTCAAGTGCGTACCTATGTAATAATATCTCAAAAAATGTTATGCTTAAAAAAAAAACTTGCAAATTATCATCTATAAACAACATGAAAAAAATTCATTGAAATTGTGAATTGATATTCAAATGTAAATAACAAAACAAATATTAAAACATAAACAGCATTCAAAACTTAAAACACAAAAATAATCTTATTGACTCTTATAATATTAGATTACATATTAGTTTGAATAAAAGTTAAACAAATGCAAATTTAAAAAAAATGGAAACATAGTAATAAAAAAAATACGTCTAATAGTGGCGCATGAAACTAAATAAATCTAAAAAAAATTAAAAGACAAAACTCCAGACGTTGAAAGATCATTTCACTCAACGTAAAGGATGCCAGCTTCGAAAAAAATTGTGTCGTCTGTTCAACCCATCAATGCTTTTTGGTCCATTTTTGTTTAGTTAAATAAATATCTGTATTATTTTAGCAAATACACATATAAATTTTAAGAGGCACTGGATATATTTTTAAATAAAATAGACACAGCTAACCGAGTTCAAATCCTAAATGAGGCTGTTAACATTTCCCATAGTGATACTACCCTTGTAGTATCACTTGTAGTATGAATCCCACTATTTTCCCTCCAGCTATGGGTAAATAGTTGGACATATTAGACGCCTTACCCTTTGTATGACAAACGGTCAAGGAGAAGGAAAACCCTGAATTTAAACCAGGTAAACTCCACGTAAGAATTGTCCTTGTATCTCATCATACTCATGTGGAGGGGTTGGGTGAATACATATATGCAAAACTTTCTAAAACTTAATGCTGTATCATATATACGTATTATCTACGAGCATATGACGCATACAAGTGTAATCACATATGTATACATTTATATGAATATAAATATATCCAGGTGAAAATATCAATGCTAAACAGTATAAACTGATTGATACAAACATGAATAGCATTTTTACTTGTCTACAATGTTTAACAAGATTTATGTAAACGGAAGTCATTCAATAAATAAGGAGAATTTTTGAAAGAAGAAACATTTATTTTTCAGTAATTTTTTCGTGAATGTGATTTATGCATTATTTGGAATTGATTTTTTGCAGAAATTATTTTAATCTAGAAAAAAATATTTGTTTTGAGGCTGTTCAAAATGATTTATATGATGAAGAGTTTTCGGCTTGAACAAAGGTTTGTCATCAGATTGTTGGTAGCGAAGAAGGGCTAATTAAATGAAGTTTACAAAATAATGCGTATAGTGTAAGGAAATTCATGTTTTAGAAAAAAAAGAAGAAAGAAACGGATCACAAATGGACTTAAAATGTATTAAGAACCTGAGTCAGTTCAGAGCACAGCGGGTAGTATCATACTGGCTATGTTCTGGGACAAGAAATGACCCATCACTATGGATTTTCTTGAAAAAAGTGACACTGTGAACAGACACTCTTTTTTTGTCAATTCACGAGGCAAAATTCACTTTTATTGAAACCCTCGAGTATATATATGTATATATATATATATACTCAAAAGGGTGTCTCAGTAAAGGTGAATGGGTCTTGCAGAAGAAAAAACTCTTAATGGGAATCTCAAACACTGCTGAAAAATTTTATCTTGTGTTGCAACCAGGTCATTTTGGTTTTTTTTTTATGTCTATGAAGAAAGTGTTGTACTACATCAAGATATGATTTAATACTGATCACTTCTATTTTTATAAACATGACAAACTGCATATATATATATATATATATATACATATATATATATATATATATATATATATATTTAATAATCTAATATCTACCAGTATTCACAGTACCAGAAAAAAACAAAAAAACCCTGGTCAGGAACAAGAGAAAAAAGTATCTCGAATCACCGCCCAGGGGAAAAAGAAAAAAATTTCGGTCAAAAAGAAAGAAAAGACCAACCTCGTCCGACCCCTTGAAAAAAATCAAGGGATACGCAGTCAGTGGTCAAAAGAAAACCAAAAAAAAACCCAAAAAGTGCTCAACACCAGACAATGGAGCCAATTATAAAATTAACCGAAATGGCGAGTCGAAAATCTTCTACTAAAGTTTCACCTTAACGGATCATCAGGAAGCCTAAATTCGACTGAATTCTAGGAGAAATCGCTTTCTTTTATTCACCAAAAACCCACCTAGCTTAAATTTTTAAAAAAAATGCAAATGTTAAGCTAGGTGGGTTTTTGGTGAATAAAAGAAAGCGATTTCCCCTAGAATTCAGTCGAAGTTAGGCTTCCTGATGATCCGTTAAGGTGAAACTTTAGTAGAAGATTTTCGACTCGCGATTTAGGTTAATTTTACATATATATATATATATATATATATATATATATATATATATATATATATATATATATATATATAAAGTAAATAAGGACTGAGAATATCCAAAGAAATGAAATGGTTTTCCATTTCCAATCAATGAAAATGGAATACTATTACTAAATTTTTGTTTTTTTAAACAAATATATATATATTAAAGAGGGAGAGAGAATCTATATAAGTATCTCCGCTAGAAATTGGAAGCAAAAATTGTATAATCACAGGCATTCTTTTTCCAATCCAAGACTTAGAAACCAGACTGCCCAATCAAAATATTTTTGGGGCCTTAAAGATCGGGGGCCGTCTCCACAAATTAAGTGGAAGATAATCAGGCACTCTTCTACCGCAAATAGCTTCAATGATAGATGTAACTTATGTATAGATGAGAAATATAGTATTATTAATTTCAGAAATCGAAGACTACTGTTGAACGAAAGAAATGAGCTCGTGTTTAAATGTAGACATAGGGGAAAATTCAAATTATCCTAACTGAGAGCCACTGAAACACTGATCCCTATGTAAGTGAAAGGATAATGATGAGGATTTATGAGAAATTAATAACGATCAATTCAATAGTGGATATCACCGAAGCAGAGAAATTTAAAGATAGATGATGATCCGATGAACGTAGGATATTAATCCAAAAATTAAAGCTTTTGATTCTTAAGTAGTTAATTCCCCTTGATCATTTTTAGGGTCAATTAAAAGCACTTGATTGCTACGATAAAAAAATTTCTTTACCTTTATCTTATTTAACTATCTTGTTCCTAATTAAATTAAGAGGAATATCTAGGATAACAACAGCTGAGATAATTAACAAATGTATTAAGAGTAAATGTAACATATATTTGGGGATAGTCATTCGTTCTATGATCGTAGATTGTTTAGAAAATCACACCTGCTTCGGGACCACCCGACAAGTACGTAAATTAGGATGGGTTGACCTCCAGAGAAATCCCACTCCTGTTTCTTAATGCTTCTAACACCTAATATTTTGACCCCCTCTGCTCTCACCTGTGAATTTAAATAATTTTTATTTTTGTCTTTATTTTTATTTTTTATCTTTTTATTTTTCATTTTTTGAATACAAATTGTAATTTCACATTTGCTGTTCTGCAGCTGCGAGAAAAGCATGTAAAAATCATCTGACGAGACGGGGAGTATTGTAATATTCTACGCCGAAATAAATTTATAATGACGTATCAACCAAGTTTGAGTCTCCATCCAATTACACTATATATATATATATATATATATATATATATATATATATATATATATATATATATATATATATATATATAACGTTTGCCACGTTTATAAAATATAGTGCTCTGTATTAGAACATATCTAGATGTAGTACAGCACTTTCTACATACATATGGGACATCAAGGATTTAACAGACTTGAATTCAGACTTTTTCTTCAGTAAGACCCATTGGTAAAGAAGAGCAGAGTCTGTCCTACTTTTCACCCAAACCGAGGGCATTAACACTAAGTGAATGGAAACAGCCACGTCCAAGATTTGAACTCTGTTTACCTTGTCCATTTCCTATGGCGATATCCATTTATCCATGAGCGCCCACCATTATATACAAGTAGATATTTGATGAAAGACTCGTTGTGGTCACGATATTTTTCGCTTGCGAAATTGATAATGATGATATGTTTTGGCGGTGAAACGATATTTTAAGAAGTTACAACAGATCTAAGAGAGGTGCTCAAATTGTTGGCGATATAAAGAAAGGTTTTACATAATACAACTATAAATTATGCTTTTTTTATGAACAAAGAAATACTGGAGGAAATATCATTTTTATGTATTTTTTTAACAAATTCTGATTATTAATGTCGTCGAAAATGAAAACGAGAAAGAAATTGTAACTCAGCAAGAAAAATATAGCTAGAAAAATGAAAGTCAGTTGATTCTTCAAATTATTAGAAAGATTGTATTTTATGCCCGAGTAATAAAATGACATGTTTAAAACTTGTTTCCAATATTCCACGTTTTGTAGATATATTTTTTTTCAGTAATGTATTGGAAGTAAACACTAGACAAAAGTGATGAAAAGTTACAACTCCTATAAAAAATAACAGAAAGAAAAAACAGAAAAGTTTTTGATGCAGAGAGGAAATCATTGAATTTATTTCAGCTAAAGCATCTCTATTTTCCATATTCACTTTTAAACCAAATTAAAGAACTATAAAAACTATAAGTTATTTAGGTTTGGTTAATTTTACTGCATGTCAACATTGTTGGGTTACTTCATATCAAAGTCCGTCTATTTTATTTTGTGTAAGTAATTGTATGGTTTGGTTTCTCTATTTTAATGGCCTATCAACCTTCATGGGTTATTTAATTCCAAAGCCGTCTTTGTCGAAGAAGAGTGTTGGTGCTATTTATCACAGTACACGAAGGATGAAGGGGTTCAGTAACTTTCCGATGGGCATTAGTCTGAAAGTGAACGTAATAGCATAATTGGAGTTCGAACTCACAGAGTACAATGTTACCATCCTACACATTAGCCTTTGCATCATGACGGCTTCCTCCAATTTAATGGTTTCAAGTAACTCATTTAATAGAAAATTATAGCTTCAAGTAACTTAATATAATTAATTTGTATTCATATGGTTTTAACTATTCCTATCCCATAGTACTAAGTTCTATGCAATTCAAGTATTCCTACGTAATAATAATAAAAATAATAATAATTAAATAATTTAAAAACATATCTACTTAACCCATAGATAGGAACCGAACAAGTCCTACTACTTCGGTTTAGAATGGGCCTTTAAGTACTCGTAATCAGGCGTTGACTTTACATTCATCAGAGCTCCAGAACTGGAGCCTTCCCAATGGATGCAGGATAATAATTAAGTAAAGTTGGCAATCTTAGTCGAGAGAGACCCGATCGCTCCCTTTTCATTTGCTACTACACCGAGGTGTAGGGGAGGGCACTACTCCATTCCTTGGATTGCTCCACTTTACCTTTGATCCTTACCTTATAATGCTGAGTGTAAAGCAAAGAGGCATCAAGTACCATTTTTTGAGTCTTTGGTATGGCTCGACCTGGGATTGAACCCCGGTCTTCCGAATCATTGGCTATCACTCTACTCATAAGACCAATGATAATAACGGAGTAAATTTTGCAATCGAATAACAGAAAGAAGAAAAGTGTATCTTTACATAGAATAGTGGTCAAGTCAATAATAAGAAGATACATTGTAATCAAATAATTTTACGAATAAAGAATGAATCACCCCAGCGTATTGTGATAAAAAGCAAGATAATAAGATGGAGTAGAAAAAAGATAATTATAAAACAATGGTAGAAATATGCAATACAGATATATATATATATATAGTTTATTTGAACTTCTACTCTTAAGATCCAACAGAATAACAGATTTATCTCAAAAAACAGTCCCACCTCCAAGTATAAGGAATGAGACATAGTTTTTCCTGTTACTACCTGGGCCAGAGCTTTCCTCTCGGAGAACACCAACATTGCATGAATGTTAAGGTCATATTCAATAATAGATAAATCACAATGCTGACTGGTCTAAGAGATTTTGGCTTTATCTACCTGTACGTTGTGGGGTCTCGCCTAAGAAAAAGCAAAGAAAAAAACTTCCATATATAAAACATGTCTTTAGCTCAGAAGATAAATAAATACTAAGAAAGTGGTTCTTTATTTCTTATTTACTGGTTTTATTTTAGGGGATTTTGGGGGATAAAATGGTTCACAAGCTAGATAAGCCTGGCATTATCAGTGAGTTCAATTCTCGCGAAAAACCAAACTAAACTGAATAAATGACTATATATATATATATATATATATATATATATATATATTACGTGTTAGTGTCTGTGACCCTAGGTTAGGAAGCAGCGTATCATCAACAGAAAAGGACATCGACACGCGGCTAACGAAGGCATTGACAGCCATCGATAGGCTATCGATCATATGGAAATCAGACCTGACCGATAAAATGAAACGCAGTTTCTTCCAGGCAGCGGTCGTATCGATACTGCTGTATGGATGCACTACTTGGACGCTAACTAAATGGCTGGAGAAAAAGCTAGACGGCAATTACACAAGAATGTTGCGAGCAATATTGAACAAGTCCTGGTGGCAACACACAGCAAAGCACTAAACGGCCACCTGCCTCCCGTCACGAAAACTATCCAAGTTAGACGAAACAGACATGCAGGCCATTGCTAGAGAAGCAGGAACGAGATCATAAGTGATGTACTCCTATAGACCCCCACATATGGCCGGGCAAAAGCAGGACGACCAGCACGAACATACATCCAGCAGATATGTGAGGATACGGGATGTAGCGTTGAAGATCTGCCAAATGCGATGAACGATAGGGAGAAGTGGCGAGTGAGGGTCAGGGATATCCGTGCTAGCGGCACGACAGGATGATGATGATGATGATGATGATATATAAAAGCTCTATCATTGATATTGATCACTATTGAATAATAATACAAAATTTGGTCCACTATTAACTCACCAAGTGAGCTAGTCACAACCATAAACCACTAAACTATATCTATCTTTCTACTTATCTATCTATCTATCTATCTGGTTTGGTTTCTTTGATTGCACATCAATATTCATGGGTTATTTCAACCAAAATCATCCATATACATGATCAGCAATGGTAGAATTTAGACCATAGTTCCAGGAATAAAGGAGCTCATAACTTCCCAAATGGTACTAGTCCAAATTAGACTTGAGTTTGAACTTATTTTCTACGATATATATATATATATATATATATATATATATATATATATATATATATAAATATACAAGGTGCATACGATAAGTTTCCAGACTATTTTTGTACAAGTATTTAAAATTGTTGTAGACACTTGAAAATTCACTATGTTATTGCTACAGGCTGTTGTCCTGAAGACGTACCTAGGGCGATGAACGATAGGGAAGAGTGGCGAGAGAGGGTCAGGGATATCCGTGCTACCAGCGCGATATGATGATGATGACCAATTTTTGTGATTTCAGGTTTAAATGAACAGCTACACCAGCAATTGGAATACACCCTACTAAATCCTGATTGTCACAGCTGATGAATTTTAAAAATGCTATTTGATACTTTAGAAGAACGATATGCAATAAAATTGTGTTTTAAACTTGGAAAAATACCACAGAAATGTATGGAATGCTTCAGACTGCTTTTCAACCATCTTGCATGAATCGAGCATCAGTTTTTGAGTGGCATAAGAGATTCAAGGAAGGCAGGGAATCTGTGAGGGATGATGTGGGAGGAGTAAAGAAGTCAATACACCAGAGTTGATAGGCCAAAGGGTTAGGGTTAGGGTTACTATTTTGAGGTTTTAAGGGAGTTCAGGAAGAGATTCCGTCGGAAGAGGCCAGCACTCTTCAAATCGGCTCAGTCTCATTTCCACCGGGACAATGCACCAGTACACAACTCCATTCTTGTCACAGACTATGAGACCAAGATGGGCATCAAGACAGTCCGTCACCCTCCCTATAGTCCAGACCTTGCTCCATGTGACTTTTGGTTATTCCCTGAGCTTAAAGGCTGTCGTTATGAGACAAGTGAGGAGATGCAAGTGGCTGTGAAGAAGGTCATTGACACGTTCACTCAAGAGGACTTTGATAGGGCCTTCCAGAAGTTGTTGGAACGGTACAACAAGTGCATTGCAGCCGGAGGAGATTACATCAAAGGGACTAGAGTTTCATGTGTGTACTATCAATAAAAGTGCCCATACGAAAAAAGTCTGTAAACTTATTTAATGATCCTCGTAGTTCTATTTAAAATAAATCATCTTATCGCATTCACCTCGTATATATATTATTAATGTAATGCTTTATGTAATGCTTATCGACTCATATAAGTAGACAACGGATAGAGAATTCGATTCTCACTGAGTTCCCCAGACTTCGGCTTTGTTCTAAAATAAGCTAGGCATTGGAAATAATTATGCTTATTTAACAACCTTGGCATAAAATTGCTCTGGACGGCTTGACATGTTGTTAAAATCAATCGATTGTAATCTAATAATTTTGCATTAAACATATTGTCTACCAATGATCAAACATTAATAACAACTACGATTATTATGACTCGAAAAATCTTTTTTATTGATGATAAAACGATCATACTAATGATGTCGGTTATTGGCCTACAAACAAAATTTAACTCGTGTCAGTCTGGTTTCTAACTGATCGTGATTTGTTCTGTCGAGAACGTCGTTTGTCTGATGTGATGAAATCAGGTTTACTTTAGAAGGCATTGATCATTCAAATTTCATATGTCTGACCAGGGTATAAGTTACAAATGTCGCCAGTTGATATCAGAGGCCAGCAAGATCGATATGTCCATTTACTTATAAACCAATCAGGAAAATCAATTAGAAGGCTGAGAATTAGATGTTATACGAGTTTATATTTATACCCGAGACACCCCTTTAAATCATTCAGTACATAATAACTTCGACCCATTGTTGGTAGCCTGGATGTTTTCTGGAATGTTTTGCCAAAAACAGGGTCTTTTTCTCTTTCACATTTTTCTTTTCTTTTTCCTCTATAGTCTTATGTCTTTTTCGACTTATCAATATAAATAGAATTTTTAATACACACACACACACACACACACACACACACACACACACACATATATATATATATATATATATATTAAAATTAGTTGGTCCACGAAGAGATTTGTATTTTTTCAGGGTTTATTTATTTTGTTCTTACTTATGTGAATGTTTTCGGCATATATGGCACAAGGCCTTGGTAATGGGGTATTCAATGAGACTTGAACTCACTCGTGTTTGCAATTTGAATGGCTTTCAGTTGTTTATGGGTTTTTATGGAGGTTACTCCTCTCTTAGAGTGTGTTTACCTTAGTCTGCTTTACCCTTTAATTGCTTTTAATATTTGATACATTGTGTGTGTGTGCGTTTGTGTGTGTGTGTGTGTACGCGTTGGAGTTGCTTCGGCTTTCACTTACAGTTATTTTTTCTGAGTGAGAGTGTGAATGTATCACTTAAGATTTGTGTGTGTGTGTGTGTGGTAATTTACAAAGCTCTCTGCTTCGATGTGGCTCAAGGCCGAATGAATGGAGCACCCAATGAGACTTGAACTCACTCGTGTAGGTTCGCTAGTCTAGCTTGCTAACCGTTACACCACCAGTGGTGCCCTGCGTGTGTGTGTGTGGTAGTGTGGTTTGAAATATACTGGTAATTATTTTTTACTAATAATTTGTATATATATATATATATATATATATCTGTATCCATTTGCGTATGTTTATGATTCATGTTTTATTTAAATTTATCTATACATTTCATTACCTTTATTTGAAGTAGTCGTTAGTTTGGTATATGGACATTAATTTAAATTCCCTTTGACTACATTTGTATAGGTGTTTCGATAGATCTAATTTTATGTTTTCTGTTATTTTGGTATTGCTCCTGTAAAGTGATTTCTTTGTATTAAGGGTCTATGTTGACCCTGTGTTGAACCCAAAATCGACAACATCCTCAGAAAAAACCAAAATGGCTTCCGAAGAAATAGAACCACAACCTCACAAATATTGACCCTCCGTAGAATCCTTGAAGGCATACGGGCAAAAAAAACCTACTGGCGACATTAGTATTTGTCGAGTTTACCAAAGGCCTTCGATTCCATACACGGAGGGAAGATGGAACAAATCCTACTAGCATACGGCCTACCAAAAGAAACCGTGGCAGTAATAACAATTCTCTACAGAAACACCAAAGTGAAAGTACGTTCACCTGATGGAGACTCAGAATACCTCGACATTGAATCAGGAGTACTACAAGGGGACACGCTAGCCACATACCCCTTTATCATCTGTCTAGATTACGTGTTTAGAACTTCGATCGACAAAATCAGAGAAAACGGCTTCGAGCTGACAAAGGAAAGAATCAGAATGTACCCCGCAAAAACAATTACCGACGCCGACTACGCCGATGACATAGCGTTACAGGCGAATACACCCAACCAAGCCGAAACACCACTGCATCGTTTGGAACGAGTCACCACAAAGCATTGGACTCCATGTCAATGCACACAAAACTGAATATATGTGCCTTAACCAAACAGGCGACATTTCCACACTAGACGGAACCTCTCTGAAACTAGTTGACAAATTCACCTACCTGGGAAGCAGCGTATCATCAACAGAAAAAGACATCGACACACGGCTAACTAAATCGTGGACAGCTATCGATAGGCTCTCGATCATATGAAAATCAGACCTGACTGATAAAATGAAACGCAGTTTCTTCCAGGCAGCGGTCGTATCAATACTGTTATATGGATGCACTACTTGGACGCTAACTAAACGGCTGAAGAGGAAGCTAGACGGCAATTACACAAGAATGCTGCGAGCAATATTGAACAAGTCCTGGCAGCAACACCCCACAAGGCACCAACTAGACGGCCACTTGCCTCCCGTCACGAAAACTATACAAGTTAGACGAACCAGACACGCAGGACACTGCTGGAGAAGCAAGGACAAACTCATCAGTGATGTACTCCAGTGGACCCCCGCATATGACCAAGCAAAAGCAGGATGACCAGCTCGAACATACATACAGCAACTATGTGAGGATACGGGATGTAGCCGAGAAGACCTGCCAGAAGCGATGAATGATTGGGAGAAGTGGCGAGAGAGGCTCAGGGATATATCCGTGCTAGCGGCACGGCATGATGATGAGGATGATGATGATTGACCCTATGTAGATATTTTTTTTGCACTTGCTACATTCAATTATGTAGACTACATTTTTTGAGGTGCAGCTTAAGTTTTTATTTATTTTGAATTTTGTTTTCGGGTTTTTAAATGTACAAGATTTCCTTTCTATAATTATATCCCATATTTTGCATCGTTTATTATTGCATTTGGTAGCTCCTTGTGTTGTGTTTTCTCCGAATGTAGAAGAGGTGAGTATTCTTTTAAGAGTATTGGTCTGTCTCTGGCTTTTAATGATTTTTGTTGCGTTTTGTATTTCTTTTATTTTTTCATTGTTTTAAAGTTCTTTCAGAGTTTTTATTATTTTTGTGAATAGTTCTGGGTTGTTATTGTTGAAGGTAGCGACGAATGCTTGGAGTTTCTCGTTGTTGTGCTTTTTCGGGTTCTTTTATTCTCTTTGTGGTATTTTTTCTGCTAATTCGGATCCCTTATTCATTAGTGTTCCTTTAGGGTGATGTGTAATTCTTTAGGGCGAGTGTTTTAGCTTTTTATCCGAGATTATAATGTGTATTGTAGGTGTTAGAGTGTAAGGGAGGGATCTTATACAGTTTTGGGCGTGGAGACTTTTGAAGTGGAGGTATTGTTGGGTGTCTGTTGGTTTGTGGTATATATCTTTGATGGTTTCGCCATTTTGTTTTTTTTTTTATAAGGATGACTAAATATGCTATTTCTTTTGAGTTGTGTTCCATTGTAGATTTTATTTTGGGGGGTGTAGTTTTTGTAGTAGGTTGTGTAATTCGTTAATGTCTTTCAATGGGCATTTCCAGAATATGAAGCATTAATCTAAATATCTTTTTTATGATTTGGTAAATTATTCTATTATGTCGTTGCCGTATTTTTTACCGGTTATTTCGAAAAGGTTTTCTTCTAAATATGCTAGGGTTTGAGTAGCGTATGTTGGTGCCATTTTAGTTCCCATAGCTGTTCCTAGGGTCTGGATATAGTTAATGTTATGGAATAGGAAGGAGTTATAATTAAGGGTTATTTCTATACCCTCTATGATAATTTTTTTCGTTAAATTTTTGGTGTAATGTCTGGGTATTTATCTATCCAAAATGAGATGGCTTGTTTTCCTAATTCATGAGGGATATTGCTATATAGGTTTATGACATCAAATGTGGCTGTAAGTGTGCTGGGATCAATCTTTTCTAGTATCGAGTTGAAAAAAAATCTATGTTGTCGTTATTATAGCTTTTTATTTTATTTAGGAAATTTTGTAGTAAGATGTCTATTAGTTTGCTAAGTCTGCTAATCGGGCAAGACGGGCCTGCTACAATGGGCCTTTTTATTTAAGATGACTACGTCACTTGCCTTTTCTGCTTCTTTTATAATTATGTTTCCATTTTCCTTTACATTTTTAAGGATTGTTTTTTTGTTTTTGTGAGAGTTTATTTTTTGTTGTTTTTTCTTTTGGGTTGATATTCCATAATTTATTGAATGTGTTTAATTCACTATTGTTATTTTTGTCTGGGAAGAATTTGGTGTTATTACTAGGGAGTCATCTGTTCTTTTTTATTTTTGAATTTTTCAGTTTGCTTAAATTTTCTTTCAAATTATTTGAGGTATTTTTTAGTTCTCCTGTGTTGCTTTTTGGAGTGGGGCAAAATTGAAGACCTAGTTTGAGTAAGTTTATTTGGTCTTTATTTAACTTATGTGTAGATAAGTTTATAGTTTTCGGTTTAATGTTTCTTTCGTTTTTAATATTGTTTTTTACCTCCGGTTCGTTTTGTCTAAAAAATGATTTTTATTTGTATTCCTTAAAAAATAGTAATTTTTGTTTGCATAGTCTAAATAAAATTTTTTCGTGTTGTCGTTTATTGGGTAGCTTTTATTATATGAGAATGTGTTTGGTTGTTTTTTTCTGGAGTTGTATATGAATTAGCTTGACCAATTTTGTGGAGTGTAATAGTATATTAGGGGATTCTTTTTATTATGTTTTTCATTTGGAAAGTGTTTTCTTACTGGTTGGGGGTGTGATTGTTCTTGGGTGTTTAGGCCAATTTGTATGTATTTGGTATTTCGGAGCGTTAATTCTGCCATTATTGATATATTTGCTCTGCATGTCAGTTTTATTGTATATATCTATATATTCTTATATGATTATAGCCGTACAATGAGCACTCTTTGAATATATTAATATTATATATTCTCTATGGATTGTTCCTTTTAAATCTATTCATAGACTTGACGTGTGTGTGAATGTGTGTGTGTGGATGTGTGTGTGTGGATGTGTGTGTGTGTGTGTGGATGTGGATGTGTGTGTGTGTGTGGATGTGTGTGTGGATGTGCGTGTGGTGGGGCGTGCGTGTGTACATTCCCCTTGCTATGGATTAACTAGCTGGGTAGACCAGGTTCTCTTGCTTTGGTAGAGTGACCAATCTAGGAGAAGGAAACTCTCTGAATTCAAAATATACATGTTATAGGGATGTAAAACCTGATGCCTAATCCTGATAATCAATGAGTAGCTGTCAATTTTAAGCAGAATGACAGCATGGCAAAGGAGAATTGAGATCTTGCAAAGAAAATGATGTCAACGACAGAGCACAGCCATTCAAATTAGTAGAATGCCATTATGAGAGGAAAACTCATTATATCAAGCGGTGTTTGTGATTACTGGTTATCTTCCCTTGGCCTGTCACTGAAGTATAATCGCATTCACTCAAAATTCTATTCCTGTTATTCGTTCGTTTGCCATTTTAATCCTCTGATGCACAGATGTTTTCTTTTTTTTTTTCCTTTATGAGAATCAAGAGACGGCAATCATCTGTGAAGTCGAAACAAGCACACACCAATATGTATATATATATATATTGTCATCCCCAGACAGACTGTTTCGTCGTATCTCATCTTTTCAATGTGGCTAGACTCGTTTGACGTTTCAAACTGGGGTCTAAACCCGCATAACTCTTACTTTAGATCGATAACTTACAGCTCAGCCATTCCGGTGACCTACGTCAGCTCGGGAATTTAACACATTTTGTATTAACTTTCGTTTATTTACATTTTAAGCAATTGGATACCGGAATGCTCAATTCATTTGATGAGCTTAGCATTACAAGTGTGTGCGTATGTGTATTTATATTTATAGGGTATTCATAATGTCCTGCAGCAGTTTTGAATTTTAAAATCTAAAAAACACGCTTTTTACCCATGATAAAATCATTTGATAAAAATCATATGAACATTCAGCACTTAAAATTTTATTCTTGATGTACTTTTGCTTAATCAGATTTCAAAATGTCGACTTTCAATGAGACTGAATTTTGTATCTTTATTAAAATCCTCGCCTTTTGAGCGGAGAGGTACGATGCAGAATAGTTTATTGTAATCAATAGAATATATTGTGTCTCTCTCTATATATATATGGGATTAGTCGTTCCAACATTATGTATAAATCAATAGAATAATAATTATTACGTTAAAATTTTGAACGTTTAATTTTGATAATATATACGTTATTCGTTTATGCAGGATATCAACATCATATCACAGAATTTCAAGTGTGATAGGGTATATTAATTATCTAACCATGCCCAATTGAGGTAATATAATCAACCTGATCTGTCACCCCAGTTTTTATCTTTATACATACAGTAAATCTGTCTGTTTTTTTTTATAATTTCAAAGTTCTTTACACAGGCAAAAAATCTCATAGATTTCCTTATTGTCATAAACTAAAATGGAAAAGGAATACACATGGAAGAAAAAATCTAGATAATTTCGCATCTTGAGTTAAACTTGACTTACGAGTGGTCCATCGGCATGTAACCCTAATATACTTTTTTTGCAAGCCAAGAATTTAGTGGCCCAAGGATAATCAGATAGCTACCTGGACAAACTTAGACCAGGAGCTTTCTTTATACTCACCACCCATCTTGAGGGCCCATTGATCAACAAATAAAATCTTTTAGCGGAATTATATATGACGTTTGTCTCGAGTGCTTTTGGGCAGTAACGCATAAATGAAAGAAAACGAACCGAATAGATAACGGTTATAGAAAGGATTTCAACATGAATGTTATACACGCGGAGCCACCTTTCTCGTGTAATTACGCAAAATCAAGAAACGGTTGCTATGACATCTAACGGCCGTAAGTAAACGCTTTTTTAAATCACAAACTGCACCAAAATGAAGATGAACGAACGTCCAATGTAATGTCCGATTTTAGTTGATCTTGTGTATACATAGATATATATTTCTTTTAAATACCCTATCCGGTGGCAAAAGCTGCTCGGTAGCGCCAAGAGTGGCAGTACCGCCTTGAGCTACCGAAACTGTGTTATCACCCTGGTTGGCGGCTGATGAGGGTAGGGTATCGCACGTGCCTTCACACGTTGTATGATGAAAAAAAAATACGTAGTCCAGATACAAAAAAATCCACTGAGTATCAAACAAGAAGATAATCCCGTAGTCTAGTGGCTTATGTACTGATCTATGACATCATAGTACTTATTTATTTGTACTTGTATCGGCTTTCACCCAGGTCGGGTTGAACTGGCTTCCTCCCGAGCAAGTACAGCATCTCAAACCATCACAGCCCACGTTCGTCGATCCTGAGCCAGGTCACACGAAATTTCGAGCCAATCGCGATTCCATCGCCGAAGACAAACTACTCGGGGACTTGATAGTGCTGCTACGTCATCCTTGATTGTGCTGGCCCACATCTTCAGCTGCCCACCGACACGTTTTCGCCTCTTAGGAAGAGAAGAGAGGAGAAGTACATCGCGGATGAGCTCTCCCTCTGGGCGTCTAGCTGCGTGCCCGAACCATCGGAGACGACGCTGGAGCAGGACGGGTGGAAGAGGACGGAGGTTCATGAGACGGCGTAGAGTAGTTGTGGTCACACGATCGATTCAACGGCATCGTAGAATGTAACGAAGGCAATCGTTGTAGAACACTTTATAGTAAGAAAGTTCAAATTCACGTCAAGATAAAACGTTCACATTCAGTCAATTAACCTTGGAAAAAGTGTCATCTCCCTTATCCCCCATTTCAGCTATGGGAGTTAAATAGTACCATTGCTATTCTTCCACAAGGAATAGTTTTGGCATCAAATAACCCATGAAAGTTCCTATGCCATAAAAGAAAAGAAAGACTCCACAGTGATTTGATATTCTTGATTGTCAACCATTAAATTCTGCTAGGGTCAAACTGTACCTTAAGTAAAAGAAATATTGAATTTTGGGTGAAAAGCCTCAATTTTGGGCGTAAATTTCAGTTTGCCACATTGTATGAGTAAAATCTTTGACACATGTACTAAGAATTATTCATGACGACCCTCCGTGTAAGTATGATGCATCTGATAGTGAAGATTTATTTCAGGACTTTTTGGGAGTGTGAAGTTACATGTTTGTTGCCATTACTCCTGGGTCCACTTTGACCTGGAGCGGTATTAGAATAATATCTATGGGTCGATAAGGTTTAAAATGGTTCTGAACGAATTTAACACACATCCTCTTTAAAATATTGATATTACAAATAAATGAGAAGCACTCACCTGTTTTGAATTAATGTGAAATTTCTTAATGTATTGCTTCTTAAGAAGTTGATATTGCAACAAAATATCAATTGTTTAGCTATTTAAAAAGGATGAGAATCACGTTAATACTTTAGCTCTTGAAACATCTATTTTCCAACGCGAATGTACACCTTTTGGGGGTAAGTCTCTCCTCCAAAATGATGTGCCCTAATTATGACATTAAACTGCTCAGGTGGTGAGTTTCAAGTTCTGTCTCAGGGGAGTGTTATTCACTCTTACATTGACATTACTCCTAGCTTCATCCTGACCTTGAGATAATAAAGTGTTTGCTCACTTGAAATACATTTGAAGTGAAGATATATTTTTGTACCGTGTATAATTAGAGATTATAATTTTTAACAGGTTTCCCCATTATACAATCAAATAAGGTTTGATATAACTTAAAACCAACCACCCAATCAACTTTGATACAATCTCCGAAACTATTTTGAGTTATAATCCAAAGGTAACATGACCAAAGTTTTGTCCGTTTAATTATAGAAAAGTAAAAACTGCGTTGGCGATCGTTTATTGGCAAGAAGCAGTCATGCGGTATTCGAGAGATTTAATCATGTTCTAAATGTCTTCACTTGGATGCCAGACTCGAAGGGTAAAGTAAGCAGTTTTGGACTTGAGTGAAACCGTCTTCCATAGATAGGTGGGATTGCAACAGCATATACATTAAAGGGTGTTTCCTTTCTTTCATTGACTTAGCAAAGTTACATTACATTTTCCCTTTGTAAACGACCCAAAGAAGAATATAACATCTTTGAAATAAAAGTGAATGATTTTTTTGACTGTCATTTCTTTTGCTCACCACAATCGAGTGACCCCATTGATTGGGTGAGTCAAAAGTTTTGTAATATTTTGGTTACGTGAGGTGCAGTTTGGTAGCTTAAAAAGCTTTAGCCAAAGTTGTGAAGGTAACAAACCACAATGCTCTGTGTGATGCCGAGCTCGCCTGATACTCTTTGATTGTTAATCGGCCGATTTTTCACTATAGCTTGTTATAAAGCCTCAAAATCCTCAGTTTTAGATTTACCTGACCTTAGTTGATTGTCAAGGATTTAACAACCTGAGGGAAATTTCTTCAATAATCTGGTTACTGTACTTTGATCATCTGTTCCTTCATCTTTTGTCCAACAAATATCACTTTTTTCGTGGCTTTATGGCCCAGTTCAATCTCGTAAAGCATAAATTTTTAAACTAGACGACATTGCACATTCATCTATGAGGCTTTAAAGTCACACACGGAGTAAAGCAATGCATAACTTGTCAGCGCACTAACTATCATGATACTAGCAACTACAGCGACTACCAGTCACTTTTTAAACTGTTGCAGTCACATGATATAGGTACCGCAAAGTAGCACGCGCGAAAATATTGCAAAACTTTGGACTCACCCAAGCATTAGACAATGAACCATACCATACGTTTGAAATTTAACAAAGTTAAGATTATCACTCTACAGAAGATCAAAAACATTCTGAAACAAACGTAGAAGCCCGTAGATCAATAACCTATCACTAGCGATCATTGTCGTTGAAAGAAGCGTAGCAAGAAGAATTGTTGATTGAGACGTAGTTTCCATTGATTGCTGTTCTGGACTTGTTCGACAGACGATGTCAACAAATTGAACAGATGTCACTTCAAGTATCGAAATTCACCAAAAATCTGTCAGGTATTACATCGTAAGTGGAAGCGATTACAGCGACGGCGGTCATATTGTGAGTTATTGGTCTTGTTCACGAAACAGAAGTTATCTAACCGCCGCTTCTTGGACAACAATGACTTTAGACAGAAGAGGCTTCTCATTTGCATAATATCTATCGATCAATCCATCAATCCTAATCTATCTATTTATCTCTCTTGGTACCGATACTATTCTTCAACAAGGATTCCTTTGGCATTATATAATCCACGATGGTTGATATGCCATTAAACAAAGAAACAGAGACAAAATGAAAAAACGATTACTTGTGCATCCATTAAGGGTCAATGATACACTTTTAAGTAACAATGATTAATATTAATTCTCCTTGCTTCATCTAAAAACCAGGGGGTGTCCTCGAGGAGTAATGGTTAAAGCGATGGACTGCGGAATCGTTGTAAGCGAGTTCGTACTCCAGTCGCGCTATTATGATCACTTTCGGGCAAATACCTTTGGGAAAGGTATGAACCTCCTTATCCTCCCAGGTATGGGTTAAATAGTACTACAAGGAGAATGGCTTTGGCATTAAATAACCTACAAAGGTTGATATGCCATTAAATAAAGAAACCAAACCATCATCTAAAAACTATTGCTCTATTCAAGTAACAGGAGACATTTTATTGAATCACTTGATATCAGTAAGAAGGAACGACCCTGAACTGACATCAAACTCCTAAGATGAATTGCTTTTTATAAAGCTCAATTCTACCCTGATATCTCATAACCATCTTCAGCTGAAATTTGAATTCGGCTCACCAATTCCATTTTCCTTGCCGTAGACAATTTTGAAGTATAGCCTGCGTTATAACTTCTTTCATTTTGCGTTTTGATGGAAAGCCTTTTCCGGTTAGAAATCAGAGAGATTGGAGACGTTACACTGCTTTCTTTTTTTAAATTGATTTTGGTTGTTATCTGTAGTTGTCAGCAAGCAGAACATTTTCCTCAAAATATCAATTTCTTTGGTTTTTATTACTGATAAAAATATGAAAGAGGTTTAGGATATTTGATTGACACCCAAATGAAGGAAGCCTCCCTGGAAATTACTGATAACGAACGCCTAAACCTTTAAATATATTCCCATTCTGTGCCGGTCCAAGTAAAATATTGTCGACTTAATGTCGGGGCGATGAGCCTTTTTTTTTTTTTTTTTTTTTTACTTATATCAAATTTATAAACTTCTTTCTTCCTTTTTAACCAGAAAGTAAGGCAATCAGTAGGTGTCTCACGATGAAAGGTTCTAATTCATAAATAAGATCTCCCACTACGTGACACTGCTAATAATGCATGCAATTCTCGTGATAGTGAAAAGAATAAACTAACTTCAGTTTGATAACAATTTGATTATTCTATCTGGTTTACAATTTGCCTTTATTAGATAAACTTATTTACTAATCAACTCATATTGTCTCCGTAGGGTTTTATACGATGGTTGATTTATAAATAATATCTCAAATCGTATAAAACAAGCTCCTTTACTGCGTTCCTTCCCCCCTCTCTCTCTCTCTCTCTATATATATATATATATATATATATATATATATATATATATATATATATATTTGTAAATACAGTTGCGTAGACACACAGTCATCAGCTATTGATGACATTCAGTATGTCGCCTAACAACGCGATCATCAGAACAAAAACTCTATTTTACCTTGCATGTACAAATAGTCAATCATCAATATTAAGCACTCTTCATTCATGAATAAAACAAACTACAGTATATATATATATATATATATATATATATATATATATATATATATACATGTGTGTGTGTGTACATATATATACATATACATATATATATATGAATAAAGTTTGAATCTGCTCGATACTATGATAGCAGACCAAGATTTCCGTCTTCTGAATGTGCTGATTGTACAAACTACTTGAAAATTCAACTAACCTATTTCTAATGTATATATATATATATATATATATATATATATCAGAAATTTTATGAAAGTAAATTACATGTCTATATCAAAGCGGGAAGACTGCAACTTTCAGAGAACAGTTGGTATATGGAGATTGTTCCCTCTACATAAAGCAAAATTGACAACGGTATTGGAGTGAAATTGTAAACTTTACAATGATATATATATACATATATATATATATATATATATATATATATATATATATATATCGATTAATGGATAGTTTTTGTATATTCACACGTGTATAAATGAAACCAGTTCTTTGTTAACTGTACCGACCGTCATTATGAGAGGCAAGAATACGATCAAGTCTAAGATTTTTTTTTAGAAAACTAAGTGCAATTCTATATCATTTAGCGTTTCACAGTTGACTAAGATTAAAACGAAAAAGGAAGCAATGCGTGCAGTTATAACTCTTAATTTCGCTTAAAGGAAAGTTCAAAACACAAATATTTCGAATGCACTAAACATTTTGAATTTATAGCCGTTGTTAAAATAATTTACAAAACATGGAAGCTTTCTTAGCAGCCAAGAGTAGCAAAGATGGCGATCTGCCAGATTTGGTTGACTATCAAAAGCAAAATTGGCTTTATCTGACATGAACAGAAGGATGAATTATTGTGAGTGGGAAGTTATGGGAATTGGGAAGTGGGCTGACAGTTTAAAAAAAAAGGTGAGAGGAGAAAGATTTAAATAAAAACTGAAGACTAAAGACAAAAGAAAAGAAGATGGGTGATTGAAAATTAAAAAAAAAGAAAAGAAAAGGGGAAAAATGAGGTATAGAATAAAAAAATCATACAATATTTGACGGGAATTGGTGTAAGATGTGTAAACGCCAAGATAGAAAAAAAGAAAGAAGTAAAGCAAGAAAGATAAAAGGAAAGAAAAAACTGAGAGGGTGTAAAAAGGAAAAAAAAATCAACTAAAAGTATAGAATATATTTGAAAAAAATCAGTGAAATATTAGGAACAATTTAAACAAATAAATAAAAGAAGACGCAAAGATTAAATTGGAAGAAACAATAAAAAAAGAAAGAAAAAAAGCAAATATCAATATGCGCTCGTAAAATGTAGCGACACTTTTCAATCTGTTTGCTGACAAAAATATATTTGCTATTAAAGATCTAACATTGGTTTTTCCTTGTAAAAAAATTGATGTAAATAAAGTTTCAGCTGCGTGTTTAACGTGATTTTGATTTCGTTTTGTTTAAAGACATTTCAACCATCGTGGATTATTTAATGCCAAAGCCATCCTTGTAGAAGAACATTAATGGCAATATTTAATCCATAGCGGGAAGGAAAAGTGGTTGATACCTTTTTCAAAGGATATTTGTCCGAAAGTGAACTGAAGTTCGAACCCGCTTACTACGAAGTCGCAGTTCATTACATTTATCTAGTACTGAAGGGACCAGAAGAAAAGGGGAGAATGCTAACCATCACGCTACTGGAGATGCACGAAACATTTTCACTTGGAATTGATCAGAAAAGTCTAATTCACCCAGAAAACAAATAAAACTGTAATCAGTGTTTATACAATTCTTAATTTAGGTATATATATGCTATATCACCGATATTGAGTACTATTTGTCAACAGATATAGCAACTTAATATTTTGTAATAAGTATTGTAACATATTTTTAAAGTATAACACACATTATAAAATACCCCATCCATATCACTAAAATGAAGACGAATTAAATCAATTATCTTGTCCTGGGGACTAAACTGTCGGTAAACTTATACCATCTCAGAATGTAGTACTTAACTTGTAAGATAAGATATTTCATTCGTAGTTTGAGTAACAACTAAAATTAGTAACTTGCAAAGAGTTAAATAAAGGATTGAGTAATTTTAACCAACCCATCTCAAGTTCTTTTATGCCTAGAGGTTAGGGAATTGCTTACATTTTACATTTATATATTTGTGTATTTTCTTGAGAGGTTTTGTACATAGTTATATGATGTAAGTATTCCTATCTAATACGAATGTTTTTAAACAGATCTATTTTACCTATTGATTGGAACCGATTAGGTTCTATCACTCCGTGTCAGAATTGCCCAGTCGGCTGGGGCTGTAGAATACACCGACTGCACCTCTGCAGAGGGGTAGCCCCACTCCCAACGAGTGTCCTGCATATGACACTAAATAATCTGATGGTGAGGTTCCAGTAATGTTGGAGCTTTGGGGAATGTAGAACACATCTTCATTGCCATCGATCCCAGGTCAACTTTGGCCCGGAGTAGTAGAGTCCAATCAATGGGTCGAATAGAAGTAAACTGCGTACTAGTGCTAAACTGAATTGCTTGAAATAGAACTGTTTTACATTTAAACTGCGTACTTATGCTAAACTGAATTGTTTTAATTAGAACTGTTTGACTAAACTGAATAGCTTGAAATAAAAATGTTTTTGACAATTAAACAATGTACTCATGCTAAAATGAATTGTTCAAAATAGAACTGATTATTTATAAAATAATGAATTTGGCATTAAAAAAACCCAACCAATCAACAAACCAACCAATCTGTGTCAGAGCGAATGTTTGCATTGAAAGGGTACTGGACATTCATGTGATCTTCAGGACTGGAACCTCACCACCAGGTGTAGGTTAGTGTCATTCTAAGAACGGCTCTTTTTTCACAAGGTCTTAGTTATCTGCTGGGGGTAAAGTCAGCGAATTCTTAGCCACACTGAATGAGTGGTAAAAAAGGCTAGAGAAGAGTTTTGCAATTGTATTCGAAATTCTTTGATTAAACATGGTCAGTTATAATTACATTTTTGTTATTTCGGCATTTTTTTTTATGTCTGACTTAATAGTTTTATGAAAATGCGTAGTTTGCTATAAAATGCATCAGAAATTAAGAGAAAATAAGACAAGGAGAAATCAATATGCACTTCATACCATAAAACGTTATTGATTTTAACCTAGGAAGGTAAGCTTACATGAAAAATTCCTCTAATTAGATGTAAGGTTTTCTTGGTATTAAGTTTCGCAATGAAGAAAGAATCGAGATAGTTCAAACCTTTCTTTAAGATTGTCAAATTAATGAAAGAAGACAGTTTGGTATCTTAAAGAGTATTTCTTACACATGTTAATATTTTTGGTTTGTCTTCAGTTAAAACTCAGAATTACTTCGGCTGATTTTCAAAGTCAGTGAATCCTCCCCACCCGAAACCTCATCACAAAACATTCTCTCTGTCGAAAACTTTAGTCTTGTGCTAATAAATAAATGTGGCAGTATATTCTCATGTAGAGACCGATTACCTAAAAATCTAAGAGGTAAGGGGTTTTATTACCCAACCTCACATTATTTTAATATTTTCCGATTTGGGGCGTCCTCGTGGTGTAATGGTTAAAGCGATGG
Source organism: Sepioteuthis lessoniana (assembly GCA_963585895.1). NCBI lineage: Eukaryota > Metazoa > Mollusca > Cephalopoda > Myopsida > Loliginidae > Sepioteuthis > Sepioteuthis lessoniana. The sequence continues at coordinate 3,758,094 of OY757931.1, read as the reverse complement.
ACTGCGGAATCGTAGTCGTGCGTTCGTACTCCAGTCGCGCTATTACATTCACTTTCGGGCAAATACGCTTGGGAAAAGTATGAACCCCCTTATCAAATATCCATATAGTGGGTGATTGAAAAGTAAGTCCTTTGATACCCCGAATATGGAAATGTACCTCACTCTACCGTTAGATTTAATCTAGTCAGTTATCAGTATTCAAGAGAATATTGAAGATTTTATTTTCATGCAAGATGGTGCTCCATCAGACGTTGTTTTTGTTGTTCGTAAAAGGCTGAATACCCACCTTCCTAATAGTTGGATGGGTCATGGTGGTCATCATGAGTAGCCAGTTAAATGCCCTGACTTAAAACCCTGTGACCTTTTTCCTAGGGAGTTGGTTTAAGAAGCAAATCAACTCTAAAATACCAACGACTTTAAAAGAACCCGAAGAGCCAATACGGGAGGTTATGTCTTTCATCCCATATGTGTTACTGGTGAAATCAGTTGATGCTGGAGGGTGTCCTCGTGGTGTAATGGTTAAAGCGATGGACTGCGGAATCGTTGTAAGCGAGTTCGTACTCCAGTCGCGCTGTTACGTTCACTTTCGGGCAAATACCCTTGGGAAAGGTATGAACCCCCTTATCCTCCCAGCTATGGGTTATATAGTACTCTTACTGTTGTCCGAGGAGAATGGCTTTCGCATTAGATAACCTACAAAGGTTGATATGCCATTAATACAAAGAAACCAAACCATCAGTTGATGCTGTTCCTGGGGGATTTGAGAAGCTGATGGCGAATTCCAGTATCCATATAGAACTTTAAATAAAATTCGATGATATACTCTTTTTTTCATTTTCATTTATTGTCAAAATGATAATTAAGACATCAATTATAAGAATTTTAAAATAGGGAGTCATTTTTCTATTACTCTGTATATATTTGAAATTGTATGGAGTACCACATATAGGGAGTACAAAAACACCATTGGATAGAACAAGTTTCAGCTACAAAACAGTATTTTTCCTTTTTTTCTTCGAAATTATATATATGTAAAAAAAATAATACATATAATATCTTCAACTTTTATAATTTTTTCTTTTTTGATATATAGATAAAATAGGTTATTTTGAATTTAATAAAAATAAAAATAAAGATTTTTTTCAAATTCCATTCTCACCGGAAACAATATGAAAACATCTAGTTAAAATTCTGAATATCTCCTCTAAAGAAGGATTTTATATAAAAAAAATGCTTAAAAGTTAAACTTATTAGAACTTGTAAGAACCTGAAATAGATTTATAATGATACCAAGAAAGTAATTTTATATATTTATATATATATATATATATATATATGTATATATTACTTTTTATAGATATGTATATATGTACATAATTTTTGTCTTTTCCTTGGTTCAACGAGAGAAAAGAAAGATAAATCGTCACTATAAAAAACCCAAAGACTGCTCTAACCTTTATTAGCTTCCTGAAGATGACTGTAAGGCCTAAAACACGTGTAGAGTAAAGTTATAAAAAATAATTTAAAATAACAAATTCACTTGTCAACCTATTCATTTTTTTATATATATAGTCAAAAGTGGTCGACTCTCTCTCTCTCTCTCTATCTCTCTCTCTCTCTCTCTGTATATATATATATATATGCAATTAAATCCATCTATTTTTCTGGTTTATTTTTAACAATTACACTTCAGCTATTGAATTTACGAGAGGAATATTTCTGTTTAGAAAGGAACGAAAAATTATTTCCGCTCGAAGCAGGTATATTGCATCTTAATCAAAGTTCTATCATATGCACAATGAAGCAGCTCTCTCTCTCTCTCTCTCTCTCTCTCTCTCTCTCTCTATCTATCTATCTATCTCTCTCTCTTTCCGAGGCACTGTATTAAAAAATAAAATGCTGGGTATCTTTCAAGGACTTTCAGAAGAAATAGACAAGAAATCTTCATAAAAATATCTCAGGGGTTCATATTAAGGTTTTTTATTCATAAAACATTCTCTCTCAACTTTTAATGAGCCATATTGAAGTTTCAAAATATTTCTCCTTGGGTTTAAAATCGAACTTTAAACATAAATCGAAATTTAAACGTAAAAAAGGTTAATTTTGCATAACTTTCAGTCGAATTCAGGTAGCTTATTACTTTTTAAATTGATTCTTTAATCATTCGTTTTTAAATAATCAAGAAAAAGCCTAATTTTTTTCATGAGTTCAATGAATATTTAGATTCAGTCCGATCAGTTTTTGAAGATCAATTTTTATGTTCATACCTCGTTGAAAACTGATCTCCAGTTTGTGAATCAGAATTTTTTATAACACTGTCACATCTTTAATACCATTTAATGAATGCTGATTTTATGAGACTTCATCTGTTAGTAAACATGTCATCTTGACATTTTCATTGCCGCAAAATAATCGAATTAAAATATCTTTAGAAAGTACAAATTGAAGTTATTCTTTTATTCTTTTTATTTAAAAGTGTTGTTTAATCCTAAAGGTCCCCAATTACATACAACACTATTTGCTGGGGGTGATTAGAATACGCTGACATTATCCCCTGTTGGGAGTAATGACCTGCTGATAAAAATAAAGGTTTCTTGGTTATAATATTAACATCCAAGATGAAACTCCAGTTCTGTAGATTGAGGGAGAGTATAATACACCTTCATAGCCACTACTCCCAGGTCCACTTTGACGAACTCTTTAAGAACCTATTCGGCTCCTTCTATGGTTCAAATAAATATTTTTGCAAATTATTTGCTTTGATATGTTGGTTGGTTGGTTAGTTGTTTTTTTAGGGTTTTATGGCATATCAACATTGGTAGGTTATTTAATGCCTAATCTATTTTTATACAAATAATCAGTTCTATTTCTAACAATTCAATTTAACGTAAGTTCGCAGGTTAAATGTAAGTACACAGTTTAATAGTTAAAAACCTTTCTAGTTCAAGTTATTCAGTTTAGTCAAACAGTTCTAATTCAAACAATTAGTTTAGTATAAGTATAGATTTTGTTTACAAACAGTTAAATGTCAAAAACAGTTCAATTTCAAACAATTCAGTTTAGCATAAGTACGCAGATTAGTTGTATTCAATGCATATAGAGGGCCCTATTAGGTGCCACCGCTCCCGGTCAGAGTGGACCTGGCAGCAATGGCAATGATGAGGTGCTCCAGATTCCCCAAAGCTCCAGCATCACTGGAACCTTACCATTAGATTGTTTAGCGTCGTATCACTCGTTGGAGGTGGGTCTAACCCCTCTAGAAACGTACAGTCGGTGTTTTCTACAGCCCCAGCTGACTGGACCAGCTTTGATAGAAATACTGTCATGAAATGTGTGAACATTATTTATATTAAGACAGGTTACTTGAAGTTATAATTTACAAAGGATTAGTTACTTATTATCATATAATTGCGGGCAAACAAATATTTATTATTATATAGAAATAATTACTTGAAACTAAACAATATGTAGAATTAGATAGGAATATCTGAAACTATTCAACTGTGTCCAAATTTTTTTATATTAGTTTGTGGAATCTTATAACAGTGTAAGAAAACTTCTGAAGAAAAGACTACAAAGAAATATAAACATAAAGATACAATAAACGAGATTGTCTAAGCTCTTAGCATAAAATAGCCCAAGACAGTTTGACACGTCCTTAAAATCAATCCCTTAATGAATCATTGACATCTGCATTGGCCCAAATGATTGTATAAAAACTTCCTTAGAAAGCTTAGATCATTTCCATTATCTTTATTCATCGTATTTACAAGGTTTGATAAAAAACCTTTCTAATCCTAAATATTCAAGTTATTGACCAAGTAGAATAACATCTCTGATTTTAAAAGCAATAAATAAATGATTTTTTAAAGTACATATCTTGCATTACCGTTGTCATTTATTGCTTTTAAAACGTTTGATCTAAACATCTATTAATAAAAAAATGTTTGATTTACACATTCATTCCATCTATGAAGAAAGATTATCGTTTACTCATGATCTGATTTCGTAAAGAAACAGGAATTCCAGCTGCAAGAGAAAAACGGTGACCATTCAACACCTTCTTAATTTCGAGAATGACCAAAAGTCTGATTGTGCTAAACAGGATAACAAGTATGGATTATGTGAAGAGTGAACGGCAAGACAAGTGAGAAGTCTGAAATTTACACTTGCTGCGTGCCATTTCCACTTAGCACCATCAAGCGTTTTGGCTGATCTTGAGACTGAAAAGTGTGATGACAAAATTAAAATTGCTGAACTTAACTGGGTCAAAAGTACAACGAACAGAATGAAAACTAGATCCGATTTTATGCCAAAGTCCCCCAGGATTTTGTGTATCTCATGTCCCAGGAAAGATTCTGGTGTATCATTCTACACTTAAAACTTTCAAGTTCACCGAGAGAAAAAATGTCCTATTCATGTTAATTGTGTGATTAGAGCTAATTGGACCATAAACTCTCTGCGTTTTTTATTCTAAGAAAAAAATATAAAGTTTGTTTCCTTTCATATTCCAATTCGATGTAGAATGATTACCCATTTCTGGAATAAGAATTATAAAAGGCACCTCCACAGCAGTAAAAAAGAAAAATCAACATATTCAATAAGTTTCCAGACTGTTTTTGTACAGGCATTTAAAATTGTTGTAGACTCTTGAAAATTCACTGTTATTGCTATATATCTGATGAAATGACGGACCAATATTTTATGATTTCAGGTTCAAATGAACAGATACAGCAGGAATTGGAATACACCCTACTAAAGCCTGATTGTCTCAGTTGGGGGATTTCAAAAATGCAATCTGACACTTTAGGAGAACGATATGCAATAAAATTCTGTTTTAAACTTGGAAAAATACCACAGAAACGTATGGAATGCTTCAAACTGATTTGGAGCATCTTGCATGAATCAAGCATCAGTTTTTGAGTGGCATAAGAGATTCAAGGAAGGCAGGGAGTCTATGAGGGATGATGAGAGGTGTGGGAGGAGTAAGGAAGTCAATACACCAGAGTTGATTGGCGAAAGGGTTAGGGTTAATATGTTGAGGTTTTATTGAAGTTCAAGGAGAAATTCCGTCGGAAGAGGCCAGCACTCTTCAAATCGGGTCCGTGGCATCAGTCCACAACTCTATCCTTGTCACAGACTATTTGACCAAGATAGACATCAAGACAGTTCCTCAGCCTCCCTATAGTTCAGACCTTGCTTCCTGTGACTTTTAGTTATTCCCTAAGGTCAGAGGCTGACGTTATAAGACGAAGAGATGAAAGAGGCTGTGACGAAGTTCATTGACACGCTGACACAAGATGACTTCCATGGGGCCTTCCAGAAGTAGTTGGATCGGTACAACAAGTGTATTGCAGCCGGGGGAGATTACTTCGAAGGGGACAAGAGTTTCATGTGTATACTATAAATGAAAGTGCCGATACGGAAAAGGTCTGGAAACTTATTTAATGGTCCTCGTATTTCGATTTGCTTTCTTTGTTTAATGGATTATAACCTTTGAGGGTTGTTTAATGCCAAAGCGATCCATGAAGAATAGCAATGATACTATTTAACCCACAGTTGGGTGAAACTATTCTTGAAAAAGGATCGCAGTGATACATTTTAACCCATTGCTGTCTGAATAAGGCGATTGATATCTTTATTTAAAACAAGTATATATTTACACATATTTGTTTTGACGCATGGAACCTTTTTATAAGGGTTTAACGAAAGGGAAAATTGTGGTCTGTCCTGTTACATTAAGAAGAAAGGGAGTATAGGAATGAGGACGAGAATATTGATGAGTTTCATGAAGTTTAGTGACTGCCAGAAAGACAGCCCTTGTGCTGTGAGTTCGTACATGGAAGAAAACAGTTGCAAATGATAGAGCCGGAATTAAACGTCTAACCTGAAGTTTCGAGGATCAGTTGATCTAGGAGGAATGAATAAATGATGAAAGAATGAACTCCAAAAGGAACAGTGACCCAAAAGGTGAATGTGCTCATCTCATGTTGTGATGGTCTGTTACTGCAGCTGAAATAATCAAGAAGAGTCAGTGAAGAAGAGAGTGAAAGCGCGTTTACACAATTGTCCGGAGAGGTCATCCGGGCAGAATGGGATAAATCATCCTCATTGGTTGAAAATATGAGGTCGGGATCACAGCAGTCAAAATAACTAACGTGCCAAATAATGAGAATTAATTTTTTTATTTATTGCGGACTTTTTGTCCTCATCTTGGTAGTTTTTTTTTTTGTTTCTTTCATCTCACTACGTTTCGGCCAAATTTCACCTCTGGCCTTCTTCAGGTGATTAACCGCGACTTCAGATAGGAAAGCTGAGTCTTGTAACCGTATCCCCTGTAATTACTGCCTTCCATAGTTGTCTATCGCATCACGTTTTTGACCAAGTAAACCTCTGGCCGGCTTGGGTAGGAATTGAAACCACTATCTTCTGACATTGCTCACCTGGGACCGTAGAGACTCAACGCCTCTATCCGCTGTGCCACGGGCAATAGATAAAAAAAAAAATTAATTCTCAGAAGCCTCATCTCAAAAGGATTCCCAATAAGGACAAGCGCTAAATAATAATTTGAAATTATTTCTGCTACAAGTGGATTGATCCCTTTCCTAAGAGTATTTGTTAAAAATGAACATAAGAACTCGAACTGACTACCTTTGAAGCCACACTCCTGCCCTTTTAGCCTTTAAGCTTCAAGTACGCTCCTGTTGCTATGCCAACTTATATAATTATAAACTAAAAGACAAATAACATTTTTACATTTTTAGGACAGTTTCATTATTATATTTGATTTACAACTTGTTTTATAAAATTGAATACCAGTTTTATTATTCTCTCTGCTCTTAAACATTTTTTATTGATTAGTAGATTTTTATGAAACAAGCCTTATCATTCTAAATAGAAAATAATCTACTTTGTATTGATACCAGTATCAAGCTAGTTTTATTGGATTGGATATCTTATTTATAAATCATTTCTCCTACTAAGCCTGTCTTCGTATAGCATAGGTCTTTAAAAGATGTTCAGCCGGTAAATATTGGACTAATTTCGAGAGTAAATGATTTCTGTTACAATCTTCCTAACAATCCGACCAGTCAAGTGTCATGATATTGACTAAATTTAGCTTTGAATCGAGTAAATTCAGTTTAGTCGGTGCATCTGTGAGAATCGATCTAATTTATGAATATATTATTAAAATGATTGTTTTTCTGGTATATATTGCCAATTTCACCTCAGCTTACCTTGATAATCACGTTTTGTCGACAGCAGAAAAAAATATCATCAGACGCAAGTAGTATTTTTAAAGCTCTGATACGTTTGAACTGTGATTTTTAAAGCAAAAATATCGAGCGATGTCATGTCGTATAGCTAGATAGCTCTAAATAGTGGTAATATTGCTTCCATCCTGAAACTATGGGCTATCATCTGCCGAAGATTTTTTGATAACGCTACCGCAGTTTACTTAGTAGTGGTAGTCGTAGTAGTAATATATATATATATATATATATATATATATAACTAAATATATATTAATTTTTATGTATATCTAATAACATGGAAGCTTGTCTGCGACAATAAGTTTCATGCCGTCTAAACGACATTCACCAGGCAAAAAAAGAAAGACATTGGCGAAATCGAAAAAATAAAAAATTACAGTCAAATGAATGTTAGGTTTGTGTACAACTCTCTATGTGTGAGTGTGTGTGGGTGTGGGTGTGTGGATTATATTTGCGTATAATTGTGTGTGGTCATATAAGTAATATTTCGTGTGTGTGTGTTTGTGTGTGAATGTGTGATTTTAACTAAGGATGTTTATCTGCGACTACTGGTTTCATATCGTCTTTATACGACAATCATTTGGCAGAGAAATGATTCTAGTTTTCCCTCCTGATTATTGTCCTATAAAGATGGTAAGAAATCAGTGGTCGCAGATAACCATTCATCCTATTGATTATATATAAAAGATAATATATATCTATGTATTATTATATATATTAACTATATCAAAAATATTGAGCACTCTCCAAGTTATACTGCATTTGGTCTGCTACTAACCCACCAAGTGAGATAGTGATAACCATATACACTTGTAATATATATATATATATATATATATATATATATATATATATATATATAAATTGTTGTTAATCCAACGCGTAAAAGTAAAGACTTTAAAATGAAAAGGTCCACAAATGATTTCAAATTGTATTTAACTTTTATTATTATTAGTATATCAATCCTTGTGAGTTTTTTATTCTTGCGTTAGGTGGTATTCTTTCAGTTGAGGTTGAGTGACAACAAATCTCCTCAGGTCTCCCGGACTCTTCTGAGTTTTAGTTTGCATAATCTGGATTAATCCACTGATTTCTAAATATCGCAACTCTCTTCCCAAGCTTTCGGAGATCGTTTCAAGTACTCAAATCACAATTGGTATCACTGTTACCCTCACGTCCCACTAATTTTTCAGTCTCCTGTCAAAGTCTTAGTACTTGTTTCTTTTTACAATATTGTCTGCTGGGACGGCAAAGTCTACAAGAAATCTTGTTTTCTTTTTTTTGTGACTTATCACTAAGTTTGGTTTCTGTTTTGTATCTCATAAACCAAGAGAATTTTATGCGTTTCAGTCTCTTAGATGATTTCTTGTTTGTGCATATACCGTTTGGTTGTAATATAAAAATTTCAATTTTTTGCACACTTCTAAATGGATTATCTTATGGACCCCCACACATGGCCGTGCAAAATCAGGACGACCAGCACGAACATACATTCAGCAGCTATGTGAGGATACGGAATGCTGTCCTGAAGACCTGCCAAGGGCGATGAACGATAGGGAGAAGTGGTGAGAGAGGGTCGGGGATATCCGTGCTACCAGCACGACATGATGATGATGATGATGATGAAATGGATAATGTTCCAAATCGAGCCTCATTTTTCCTGATTTTGTATTTGTCATCATATAATCAATCCTTGCTATTCTGTTGTGCTTAATTGATTCTGGCTTTAAAATAATTGGTCCTTATGGCATTATTTTGGGTTGTCATTAGGAGAAATTCAGTTTCTCTTTTAAGGTTTCCCTTTCGTTGTCATGTCTTCCAGTGAGAAATTTCGCTTAGTGGTCGTTTGAAATATTCATACAGGTGTTGTCATTTGAAATATTCATACGGCTGTTTTCCAGGCAATTTCGGTTTCCTATATTTTGTGGTTGTTCTTTTTGTTATATAATAGCCGTGGGATTTCGGTTCATGCCTTTGAGTTTAGTTAGGCTGAGAACCTTTCGGCTCAGCACATGGGTTAGTTGGGTGCAACATTGAGGCAGGTGTTAACGCGGGCGCGCTGGCGGATTGAGGTGTCACTCAGATGTCATAATAGTCCAAGACGAAACGGGGTGACAGGGTGCGGGTGACGTCACGCACCGGAAGCGCGCGAAGGTTTGTGTGAGAATCTGAAGAAAGTTAGAGTTGAGATTAGACACGGGACGAAGACGGTCGACTTTTGAAGCTCGCAGACGCGAGGCGAACTTTGCCCTATGGGGGCCGCTCGAGTTAGGGGCCAAATGAATAGAACAGCATAGAAAATTGTGTCTCTCCTCCTTGTGTCGAAACCTTTAACTCAAAGTTAATAAAAAGTTTCGTACCTGAACAAGAAGTCGTTACGTGTTTTCGAATTCCGGGATTCCTATGTTCTGTATATGTTCTATTGTTATGAACATTATATGTCTATTTCGCACATGGCGTTAATTGTGGATATGTAACATTTTTACGCTTATGCTATCAGTGCTGTTACTTGAAGTTCTGACTAGTGTTTCTTTACTCTTTTCGATTTAGTCATCGAGTCACAATATTTATGCATCTATGCAATATTCAATGCTGGCGTGTATTCTACCCATTCTTTTATTGACACATATAGTCTACCTCTATCATCTCTCAGTTGTTACATCTCGGATATAAGGCATTGTGCATCGTCATCAACTTTCTTGTCCTTTGGTCTATAACTTGAAGTTCTCCCCTTGTATTTTTAAGAATGGTCTCGAGTATCTTATAAGGGGGACAGCCCAGGTGTTTATCCTTTCGGTAAGATTCCTCCTGTAGGGATTGACTTCGAGAAGTTGTCTTGTTCGTCTGAGATACTCTTTCTTTTAGATTTTTCTTTTATCTTACTTGATAATGTCCGCTTCCAATATTCCCAAGTTGTTGTAATTTTTCTTTTCTCCATGCATTTTGATTCGTTTCGAATTTGATAGTTCTATTCCTTTCATCATTTGTCTTTTTTCATTGTTCATTATATGCATGATACATTTTTATGCCAAATTCCATTCCTATGTTTTGGATGTATATTTTTATTGCTTATATCAGTCTTCAGTTTTTCATATTTAAAAAAAAATAGTTTGATGTCGTCCATATTCTTATTATTACTATTATTATTTGTGAACTTTACGTGTTTGTAAATTTCCCATCCTCTTCAAACAGTTTGACTACTATGTTCCTGTGAAGTTGGGGTTATTTCAAAAAAATTGTTTTGATAGGTTTTCATTTTGTTTAATTCCCGTTTTTGTGTCTGTGAATGTCCCATTGCAGCTAATTGTCTGTGAAGACATCTCGTCTTTGTATTAAATATTTTCTTTTTGTGTTAATATAAGTATGTATTATATATGTGTATGTGTGTATTATGTATAAGTATGTATTATGTATGTGTATGTGTGTATTATGTATAAGTATGTATTATATATGTGTGTGTGTGTATTATGTCTAAGTATGTATTATATATGTGTGTGTGTGTATTATATATAAGTATGTATTATGTATGTGTATGTGTATGTATTATGTATGTGTGTGCGCATGTATACATGCATGTACACTCGTAAACATGAATCTTTTCTTGGATATTGATTGTATTTTTGTCCTTCTTTGTTCTTTCACTTTCCTTTACCTTTAATCTGTTTTCCTTATATATATATATATTTTTTCATCATACAACGTGTGGAAGCACGTGCGATACCCAGGCCTCATCAGCCGCCATCCAGGGTGATAACACAGTTTCGGTAGCTCAAGGCGGTACTGCCACTCCTGGCGCTACCGAGCAGCTTTTGCCACCGGATAGGGTATTTAAAAAAAAAAAAATCTATGTATACATAAGATCAACTAAAAGCGGACATTAGATTAGACGTTCGTTCATCTTCATTTTGGTGCAGTTTGTGATTTAAAAAGCGTTTACTTACGGCCGTTAAATGTCATAGCAACCGTTTCTTGATTTTGCGTAATTACACGAGAATGGTGGTTACACGTGTATAACATTCGTGTTGAAATCCTTTCTATATCCGTTATCTTTTCGATTCGTTTTCTTTCATTTATGCGTTACTGCCCAAAAGCACTCGAGACAAACGTTATATATAATTCCGCTAAAAGATTTTATTTGTTGATCAATGGGCCCTCAAGATGGGTGGTGAGTAAAAAGAAAGCTCCTGGTCTAAGTTAGTCCAGGTAGCTATCTGATTACCCTTGGGCCACTAAATTCTTGGCTTGCAAAAAAAGTCTCCAGGACGCTGATGGTCAGCAATGGGCTTGTGAATACTGTGGGGGTAAACCTGACTCATAGGCCCATCATATATGTTTGCGCCTAAACGTATATATATATATGTTCACTTATGTATATACACACATATTTTTCAAGGGCATTGGGTGGATTTAATCTATGTGATAATGCATTTGACCCCATACAAAGATGTGTTTTAAAGTTCGTCAATGAGTGTGAATACGTATTTGCATATTGTTAGGCTCTGTTTAAAGTTGATTTAAATTTATCTATGAAGTTTTTTTTTACTTTCATTAGTAATCATGAGTAATCATCGCTCTGGTATATTGACATTATTTCAAAGTTTCCATTGCTGCATTCATAAAGGCGTTTTGATACATAAAGTTTTCTATTTTCTAGTAATTAAATGTTTTTTTTTTTTTTTGTAAAGAGACTTTATTGTTCAGTGCTTGAGAGTGTCGTATGTACACATTGTTAGAGTTAGAACATTCAATAATGTAGACATGATTTGAATTGCAGCTTTAATTTCTATTTACTATGAATACTGTTTTCGTGCTTTCGAAGGTCAGGATTTTCCTTCAATAATTATATTACATAATTCACATCATTTAATTTTGCATTTTGAGATTCCATACTTTGTGTCTTCCCCAAATTTGTTTTGGTTAGTTTATTGGTTGTCATTAACTTTCAGTGATTTTCTTTTTATCTAATGTTTTTAATTGTGTCATTGTTTTGGGGTTGATCTAGATTATTTAATATTTCTGTAATTAGCCGTACGTTGTTTTTGTTGTATGCTGAGACATATGTTTAGGGTTGTTCGTAGCTATGTTTTTTTTTTGTTCTTATTTCATCTAATCATATTTTTTCTGCTAATTCTAATCCCTTATTTATTAGTGTTGTGGGTTATTCTGTCTAGTGGATAGTTTCAAGTGATTCCCATTGGCAACTTTGTAGGAAGTTTGTCAGTGACTATGGTGCAAACCCAACGTGCTAGGAGGGTAAGGGATGGATTTTAGGCAGCTTTTGGGATGATGGCACTGAAAATTCAAGTATTGTTGGGTGTCAGTGTGTTGGTGGCAAATATCTGTGATAATTCGACCATTCTGCTTTTTAATGATGTCTAAAATGGAAGATCCTTAAAGATGTTTTCTTTGGTGTTGGTTTCGATGTTTGTAAACCGTTAATGAGTATTTCCAAGATAGGAAAAAGTTATCCTGGCATCTTTTCCATAATCAAATAAATTCTGGTGTCTTTTCTGTTATCTAATAAATTCTATTTCTATATCATTGCTGTATTTTTCTCTGTGGCTTCATATAGATTTTTCTCTAAGCATGTTAATGTTAGGGTGATGTGTTGGCACCATTTCAGTTCCCATACCTGTTTCTCGGCGTTGGGATGTAGTTTTTGTTAACGAATCTGAAAGGGTTATTGTTTTGGATGAGTTCTATACCATCAGTGATACTTTATTGTTAAATCTCGGGTCGAATGTTTCTAAGGATTTTTCTATCCAAAATGAGATGGTCGGTTTTCCTAATTTACAGAGGAATTAATATATATTAATATATAGTTTTGTGACGTCAAATGTAACCATGAGTATATCGGGGTCGATGTTTTATGGTATGGAGTTAAAAGAGTGGATGTCATTTCTTATGTAGCTTTTTATCTAATAAAGGAATTGTTGGAGTAGAATATCTATTAGTTTTCTGAGTCTGTTGGTGAGGCATGATAAGCCGGCCACTATAGATCTAAATCTGAGGTAATTTGGGTTTGGAATTTCTATGTATTCAGATTTTTCTGTTTTTACAGCTATCTTAAATTCCTTGGTCATGTGGAATTTTTGTATTCCGTAAATATTGCCAGTTCTAGGAATATAGAGCAGGGTTTTCTAATATTTGATATATCATTGTCTACGTTTGTATTAAGTGAGTCATTATTGATTTCATTCCTTTGTAATTTCTTGGATTTTTTTCTGTAATGTGTTTTATTTGAAATGAATACTGCGCTTCCTTTTTCTGCATTTTTTAAATAATTATGTCGTTGTTTTCCTGTATTTTATTTAAGGCTTGTTTTTGTTTGAGGGAGAGGTTGTTATGTGTATTTATTTTATCTTGTAATTCATTGTTCCAGAATTTTTTTTTGAAGAATGTGTTTAACTCACTGTAATTACCTCTGTCCAAGAAGAATTTGGATTATTTTTTTTACCAGTGAGTTGTCTGTAATTTCTTTGTTATGTAATTTCTCCATCAATCTCAATTTTCGTTCAAATTCTTTAAAATCTCTTTTTAATTCTTTAAGAGTACCTTTTTGCGTAAGGCAAATTTTTACACCTAGTTTAATGAATCATTCTAATCTTGTTTAATTTATGTGCTGATAGATTGATTATTTTAGGATTTATTTAGTTAGTCTTGTTCAGTTTTGGTCTTTTTGTTCAATCTCCCTTGCCTAAAAATGACTTCTTATTCTGTTAATATTT
>OY757931.1:3609092-3739092 GCA_963585895.1 Sepioteuthis lessoniana | reverse complement strand
ACAACAACTTTTTAAATAGTGATTCATTATTTTTACACAACAATGCAACCACCAATATTATCAAAAAAACTTTAAAAAAACCCTTGGAATTAAATCATTTACTTACCCTCCAAAGATAATTAGGAATTTAGTTATGGAAAAATTCCAAATATCCTCTTGGAATTCTGAGCTGGGGTTTATGAAGCTTCATGTCTGAATTGTATTAAAAGATGTACATAAATCCGTGTGATTTATTAAAAAAAATGAATTTACCACGATACATAAGAGCATAAATTATCTATAAGAGTAGAGTAAAGTTGCCTCCTTTTAGTCGAGGACGACCAGAAGGCTCCCTTTTTAATAGCTACTACACCGCAGTGTAGGGGAGGGCGCTACTCCTTTCCCTAAATTGCTCCACTTTACCTTTGATGCATACCTTATATTGCTCGGCTCATTGGTCTAGTGGGTAGAGTGTTGGGCAATGGTCCGGGAGACCTGTGTTCAATCCCAGGTCGCGTCATACCAAACACTTTAAAAATGGTACTTGATACTTCCTTGCTTAACACTCGGCAGTATAAGGTACGCATCAAGGGTAAAGTGGAGGAATCCAGGGAATGGAGAAGCGCTCTACCCTACACCTCGGTGTAGTAGCTATTGAAAAGGGAGCCTTCGGGTTGCTCTCGACTACGGACAATCTATAAAGGAATATAGTGCATAAGTAAAGTTGGCGATGGCAGTCAAGGGAGACCCAAAGGCTCCCTGTTCAATATCTTCAACACCGAGGTGTAGAAGAGGGTGTTACTCCTTTCCCTGGATTGCTCCACTTTACCCTTGATACGTACCTTATAATGCAGAGTGTTAGCAAGGTGGTATCAAGTACAATCGTTTTGAGTCTCATGTATGACTCAACCTGGGATTGAATCCCGGTCTCCCATGCCATTGGCAAACACGCTATCCACTAAGTTTAATTATTTCCTGCTATATTTGTTGCCTTTCTTTAGGGATATCTTTACGTTAGCTAAGTATGACCCATGGCCGAAATTATTTTAGTTCGAATTGAACCCCGTCCACTCATAATCATCTTTAGTTGCAGATCTTACAGCGAACTCTACGTAAGTTTATGGTTAAATAGTTTGGCCGGCTGGAAGTGCAGTGAACATAATAGTTGTCGTCGTAGGAAATGAAATTGGTGATCCGATTTCAAATCCTGGACGAGACAAGACTCGACGTTGGGCTAAAACCTTTATGAAAGACACGAATCAATATATATCTCACTAGCCACGAGTAAATAGTGGAGAAGACAAGGTTCTTTAGCTTTGGTCAGTGAGAGAGAGAGAGAGAGAGAGAGAGAGAAAGAGAGATAGAGATAGAAAGAGACAGAGGCAGAGAGAGAGAGAGAGGATATCGTTAAGTGGGATTTTCATCCGATATGTAATAAATTATTCAACAGAACTTCATTATTGAATGAGTATTTCAGAGTTCAAATATACCATTTATGGATGCTTATATTGGTGTTTAGTATATTTGGTGTAAGTTTTTCAACATAACCATCATCATCAAATGTCCTGAGAACCCGGAGTTCCCTAACTCTCTCTCCCTCTTTTTCCATCCGTCCCAAGTGTCCATTGGTTCTGGCGGGGTTCACCATATTGTCATCAGTATATATATATATATATATATATATATATATATATATATATATATATATATATTATTCAGTCTAGTTAAACCGGAGTCGGGAATAATTCCGTCAGGACAAAAAATCATTTAACTATGAACGTTTAAAGTTACCTCGTAAAGAGCTCAATGTAACTGACGTCACAGAGCAATAATTTCTTTAAGAAATATATATATATATATGTGTATGTGTGTGTGTGTGTGTGTGTGTGTGTCCCAACATAAATGAAAAAAATTACCTAAGCTTGTCAATTTTTTGATCATCAGGTAATTCAAAAAAATATAAATTGTGAGTGGGATAATTTTCTTTCTTCTTTTAATAACATTAGTCTCTCTCTCTCTCTCTCTCTCTCACACACACACACGCACACACACACAAACACATACACACACATACATATAGCCTAGTATGTTGGGGCTGTAGAATATACCGACTGCATATCTGCAAAGAAGTTACAGTCCCAACGAGTGTACTTAATATGACATTAAAGCTGATGGTGAGGCTCCAGTACTGCTAGAATTTTGGATAATGAGAAGTGCCTCTTCATTGCCATCGCTTCCAGGTGCACTCTGACCTGGAGTGGTAACACCTGATAGGATCCTATCTATGTGACAAAAAGAACTGTTTGAGATTTAAACTGAGTGCAAAAAATGACATGCTAATTTGAATTGTTTGAAATAGAACCGTGTTATCATTTAACTAAGCCTAACTTATATATGCTCTATCACCAGCATTAAGTAGTTTTTATTTATTAACATGGCAAACTGCATTATATATGTTGTTGTGTTCTGGTTAGTGAACACAAGTAGTAGTAATAATAAGACAAACCACGATATGTGAGGAAAATAGTTATATTTACAGGAAAGAGTATTTACAAGAGAGAGAGACTGTTAGTAATAAGAACATAGGATTAGTGATAGAGTAATGATATACTTCAACAATAGGAACGGCTCTTCTGGTCTGACTCGTAGGCTTATTCTCAGACTGATCTCCGCTACTGCCATATATGGCAGATGAAACAGCTCATTATGCTAAAAAGGTAGGTGATACCCAACATATATATATATATATATATATATATATATATATATAATTTTTTATGTCTATCGATTTTCTTTTTCTCTTACTCTCTCGATATACCTCGTTATATATGTATATATAAATATATATGTTTTACCCATATATTTTTATTTATCAGATAGTTTTTATTGGATATATAATAGCTTCTATAATACAGAACTGGTTATTAACATGAAAGATGTAGTTTTGTTTACCGATTCTCATCATGTAATTGAAAATCTCTGATTTTCCTCTGGCAGCACAGTCACGACTAAAACCCATTTTAAAATAACGTCAACCTGCTGAATCTCCAAGAGGATCATTCTCAGAACTGATTAAAATAAAAATAAAAATACTTACAGTATTAGATCAGTAATAAAAACAAAATTTAAAAAGTTCAAAGGAAAGCAAAGGCCATAATATCTTGATTTACTCCTATCTATCTATCTATCTATCTATCTATCTATCTATCTATCTATGTTAATCACTCACCGACTATTCGAAAGATGATGTGTTTAGTATCTTTCACCATAGTAAGGAATTGTCTATTAATGGAAAACGGGGATTTGTCCGCGAAGTGATTGAAAAATCTTGCCCTACGGGAAATCAGTAGTAAACACCATTCTTTTGATCCCTTCTTTCAAAAGATGCGTGCTTCTTAAAACTAAGGATTTCTGATAACCAGCGATAGGAGAGGAGTTTGCTTATTGTTTTTCGGAATGAATCGATATACAATTTAGAGAAAAGTAGAACTGTTCGTTTCACTGTTTTATTATATCCATGGTATTATCGGTAAGACGATGGAAAGAGGAATCGATTCCGTTAGTTTTCTCGGATGATTCTTCTCTTTTCAGGAAAGATTTTTCTGGACCAATAATCATTTGATTATCAAGAAAACCTGATCAGGGCACAAGAACTAGTTTGAGAGTTTTAGTACAAAAAGACTCTTTACATATTTAAAATGATTGTGACATAACAATTTCATTTTATATATTTACGAACGTATTAAAAGAAATCTATCAATCAAGCAATCAATTCACACACACGCGCTCATATATGGCTCGTCCACGTGAAGGGATCCACTGGAGAACGAGGCTTATGAGTTTCTCTTTGCTTCTCTAGCAGTGTCCCTCATGTCTTGTTCGTCTTATTTGAATGGTTTAAGAGATAGGAGGTAAGTGGCCGTACAGCTGTTGTTTCGTGGTGTATCCCGTTCAAGATTTATTCAATAGAGCTTATTGTATTCTTGTGTAGTTTCAGTCCAGCTTTTTTGCAATACGTTTTGTCAGCGTCCATGTGGTGAATCCATTTAGTTGTATTGACACAATCGCTACTTGAAAGAAAATTCCTTTTTATTTTATCGGATAGATCAGACTTTCATATGATCGATGGCCTATCGATAGCAGTCGACGCATTCGCTTGGCGCACATTGATATCGCCTTCAGAAGATGAGACAATGCTGCCGAGGAACGTGAACTTGTCCACTAATTTCAGAGGATCACCATTTAAATATCTCCACTTTAAATGGGCTACTTTTGGAGCATCTTGCATGAATCGAGCATTAGTTTTTGAGTGGCATAAGAGATTCAAGGGAGGCAGGGAGTCTGTGAGGGATGATGAGAGGTGTGCAAGGAGTAAGGAAGTCAATACACTAGAGTTGATTGGCCAAAGGATTAGGGTTACTATGTTGAGGTTTTAAGGGAGTTCAGGAAGAGATTCCATCAGAAGAGGCCAGCACTCTTCAAATCGGGTCAATGGCATTTCCACCAGGATAATGCATTAATCCACAACTCCATCCTTGTCACAGACTATTTGACCAAGATGGGCATCAAGGCAGTTCCTCACTCTCCCTATAGTCCAAACCTTGCTCCCTGTGACTTTCGGTTATTCCCTAAGCTCAGAGGCTGTCGTTATGAGACAATCGAGGAGATGAAAGAGGCTGTGACGAAGGTCATTGACACGCTCACACAAGAAGACTTCCATGGGGTCTTCAAAAAGTTGTTGGAATGGTACAATAAGTGCATTGCAGCCGGAACAGATTACTTTGAAGGAGGTTTGAGTTTCATGGGTGTACTATCAATAAAAGTGCCGATACGAAAAAAGTCTAGAAACTTATTTAATGATCCTTATACACACACACACACACACATATATATATATATATATATATATATATATACGAATGAAATCACCTGGATTTTCTCGCCCTTCGTCCCCTATCACCCTTTCCTGCTGGTAGGTCTTATAGACTGCATCCAGTGTTCATACAGAGCTAATGTATTTAAGACTTTGCTGGTCGGCGAACACTAGTGCGCCCATAAGAAGCAGTTCATTAGAAAGCGTCATTTATGAGTTCGTCCTTACATGCAGGATATATATATATATATATATATATATATGTGTGTGTGTGTGTGTGTGTGTGTCTGTGTGTGTGTGTGTACAAATTTAATTAAACATAAAATACATTTTATGTCTACACATTTTCTTCTGGATCCGTTTGAATTCCCGTATTACTTTTATCATATTCGGGGGGAATTGATTTTTGTATTGTCCACAGTTGTATGTATCCCTAGTACTTTCTGCCCGACTTTGGGCCATTATCAGGGGAGGATCTATTACAAAAGTGATGTAACTTTTGTTTTAGCATATTACAACTATGTAAGAGCGTCTTTACCGTTGAAGATTATGGCGTTTGCTTTTAAATGGGTTTCTATGAATAGTGTCAGTAGCTAAAGACATTTAAGTACATTAGCACTGGTTTGAAAATTAATTCTATTAAGTGACGGTTACATGTTTCTAATATGTAATGCTTCGAGAATCTGTATTTTTTGTTTATATGTAGACATAAAATGTCTGTTATGTTTAATGAAATTTGTATTAACGAAGAAATGCTGCCAATATATATAAATATATATATATATATATTGCTTAACAAAAAATCAGCATTAATATTGAAATGTCGTCTCGGCAGTGCTTTATTCTTTTACTATTTGCCTCTAGATTAATCTATATTTCATAATTCATAGTTATTACTTAGTATTAATTGAATTTTGATTTGTGTCTATTTGATCAGTCAATTTTCATGTCTCTCTTGTGTTTATAAATTGTTTTATTTTATTGAATCGGAAGTTTCACACATATTCCTTCTTAGATCGAAAGAACTGGAGAGAATAACGCCCGCAATAAATTTGAAGGATTACAATCATTTGAAATTTGATACAGGCGTTATAATTATTGTTAATCTTATCATTGATTATATTCTTAACAGTTTTGAAGAGTTGTAACTATTTTGATTCCATGGTTGTTTAAGTTTATTAGATTTAGCTTATTCTCTCTCTCTCTCTATATATATATATATATATATAAAACCAAGCAACATACTATTATAAATGAACATTCAATCGGACCAGCCACATACGATCACAGAATACATGGATAAGTCAGTAGCACAAGGCAGGCTAGTAATTCAAACAACGGAAATAGATTCAATAAGTTCAAAATGAAATTTGAAACGGGTAAAAAATAGTGTAATATTTGATAAATGGACGTATAACCCAAACAATAGAAACACTGAATCTAAACTCAATAAAAATAGAAATATAATATAATTGAACACCCCTTAAAGCAAAACCAAAAGAACAGAGAGGTGAAAACATCTTTCCAGTTAATAAAAAAACATTTGAAAAATCTGCCGCGATTAGTAATTTTCTTTTTAAAATAAAGTAATTTAGATGCACCTAGATTTAAAAAAAAATTACAGTTAACACGTGTTAAATAGTCATCTGCTGATTCATGCAGAAATATACATATATATGCTGGATACATACCGACCCAATAATAATTAAGACGCACGATGATAAAGTCGCAGGAATAAACGACGCACACAGAAAGACGCAGGAAGACTTCTTTATAAAATATTTTACCTCTCACTTTATTTGTAAGTTTTGTAAGGGTTGTTCCAAGTTTGCGTGTGAGAGAGAGCTGGAGACCGAACATTACTGAAATATTTTGACCCCAAAGTTATGGCCGTCAGCGTTGTGTCTTTCTCGTTCTTCATGGCTGCTCAAACGGACCCTGGAGTAAACTCTTCTGTGTGCTGGCTTTCCCTACTACATCGTGTCTACCTCCTTCTTCCACTGTACTGCTTGCCCTCCTTCTCGCCTATCTCCAACTGTCCTCAATTCGTCGGCCTTATATTACCTTCAAACTCCCACGCAGTAATATAGACACGCCTCAACGCCTGCGCAACCTCTTCCGATTTCCAGCGACCGGGATGTGTCACTTCCTTCCGGTGCACCACCTTGAATGGCATTTTTGGCCGGGTCAAAAGGTCAAAACATAACACACGTCTGAGAAATGTTTAATGAAATAGATACCCAGAATGCCCGATGCAACCGCAGAACTAAAGAGAGGTGCCCTTTGAACTGTAATTGCCGGATAGATTAAGTCACATATAAGGCCGCCTTTAGATAGGAAGATGCCAAAAATGATAATAATGATAGCGATGAAAAGATATACACGCTGCAACAGAATATAATTTTAAAAAATCGAATGTGTAATGACAACCTTATCTTTACTAAAAATACACTAATACCAATGTATGGCAAATAAAACATGAATCTGGTAAATCTCCCATCGTAAAATGGAATTTTGTGAAAAAAAAACAACTCCTGCTTAAAGAGGATTATAAAAATTACTGATAATACGTAGAAGGAAAAGTATGTATTCTAGTAGAAACTGAATATAATAAATTGCTAAAGAAAAAGAAAACTAATTTCTAAGTGTCTTTAATTGGAATTATTTTGAGATGAGGCTTTTTAATCTGAGAATTATTTTTTTATTTATTGCGGACTTTTTGTCCTCATCTTGGTAGTTTTTGTGTTGTTTCTTCTTTCACTACGTTTCGGCCAAATTTCATCTCTGGCCTTCTTCAGGTGATTTACCACGACCTCGGATAGGAATGCTGAGTCTTGTAACCGTATCCCCAGTAATTACTGCCTTCCATAGTTGTTGTCTATCGCACCACGTCAGAAGATAGCAGTTTCAAATCCTACCCAAGCCAGCCAGAGGTTTACTTGGTCAAAAACGTGGTAGAATAATGAACGATTTTCTTTTTTCTTGCTTGCAACATAATTAACCTCAAGATGTATTTCTCTTACATTTCTAAACTCTGAAAATAGTTCATAACATAAAAAAGAATAAATAATTTTGTATGTTACCTACTGGAACATCATGTCACGTGAGAAAATCCACATACTTTAAATTATGGGTGTCTTCTATCTTATTTTTCTTTTTTGGCTGATTATTTTGCACTCTACGCGAAACTCTGAACGGATTTAACAGGAAACTAATTTTGATATTTTAGGTTTTAGAATTGCTGTAAAGTTGAGTACTTTTTGTGTACTTTTTCTTATTTGTATCTGTTTTTGTTATCTAACTGTCAGGATGGGAAAAGGTCACGTGGCTTAGAGGTTAACGTTTTGAACTGTGACATTGTAGTAGCTCCGACCCAAATCATGCAATGGTGTTCAGTTTCGGACTAATACTCTTGGTAAGGATATAAAACTCAAATCCCTTCTGTTATGGGTTAAATAATACCGCTACTGTCCTTTAAGAAGGATAGCTTTGACATTAAATAACCTATGAAGGTTAACATGTCATTAAACAAAGAAACCAAATCAAGCCTATCTATCTATCTATCTATCTATCATAGACCTTCCTCCATTCATCAAAGAGTTAAAGTAAAACTTTCCTGGACCTCATTCATGGTCCGTCAAGACTAACACATGTCATTGACATTCTCCAATTAATCACCACACCTCTCTCTCTCTCTCTCTCTCTCTCTCTCTCTCTCACCCTCTCTCTAAAAACCTTTTTTTGTAAATTGTATTCTCTTTTCTTCTCATTACGAAACGCAACGGGAAGCAACAACAAGAAACAAAAAGCGAAGCAGTGATATCATTTACTACCAGTTACAAATGAAAATAACAATAACATGAAACAGGGTTTGTTCTTGCTTTTGTATTTTGTCTTTTTCGACTATTAAAATAGAAAGAAGAGGAAATGACTTTCTTACTGTCAGGCAGAGAGAAATTAAGTGCGAATGAAAGACAATCGAAATATAGTCAGTGTCTGCATTCTTAACATCGTAGTCAATCATTTTCGCAATTCAATTTACCAATTTTACAGGAATATTCAATTTGAGACATTTACCGCTGTTTGAAGAATAGAAGAAACGGATCATCGAATGCAGAGACACCAACAAGAAATTAAAATCTTTTAATTAAAAAACATCTTTCTAAAATCCTTTCCTTTTTTATTGATACAATTACACTGACTTTACTTCTCATATTTTACGCTATCCAAATATTTTATGACAGCAATTTTTCATTAATGCCCGCAACAACATGGATTGCCTTTTCTCTGAAAAAAAAAAAGCCCCAAAATATTGTTTCATTCGTTTTCATTGTATTTTCAATCACTTCCCAGATTGAAATGATTATGGATATCATACATCAATTTTCTGGTACCCAGTGTTCAATACCCGTGCCGGATTATTCATTTCTATCAAGGTCATGTAATAATAATTATTCAATGATACACTATTCATATCTTTAAAGTATGTATTTACACATCCTATCGTCTACGAGTAAGCTGTGACACACGGACAATTTTTTAAGCGTAATAAAGTTGGTTGGAATTAAGGATTTTCCTTTTCTTAGATGGGTTGCTTAACCAAGGTAAATAAACCAGTATACCCAACAACGTAACCAGATCTGGAGAGAAGAGATATATTAATGGTTTTCCAAAGAGTATAAAGGTTAATCGAAACTGGAGGTGCCCGTGGAGTAATGGTTATTGTCGTAGGAAACGGACACGGCGACACGAGTTCAAATCCTGGATGAGACTTGTTGCATTTCACATTGCACTAATACCCTTGGGAAAGGTATGAATCCAATTATCCTCCCTCCAACTATGGGTAAATAGTAGGGCAGACTGATGTCTTCAGCCTTGGTGAGGCAACTAGTCTAGGAGAAGGAAAACTCTAAATTCAAACCTGTTAAACTCTGCTTAAAAATTGACCTTGTGTCATATCCTGTCCGAGCGGAGAGGTTGGTAAATATGATAAGCGTTAATCGAAACGCAAACAACCACATCCAGGATTTGAACTCGAGTCGACGATTCCATTTTCAACACTAATAACCGTTACGTAAACTGCATCTCGTGCTCATATCTTTATAGTACCAGAAACATTATAAACTGAAATTAGACGTTCATTTTTTCTTTGACAGTTTTGAACAATGTCTCTCAAATTGCATGTCAGAATTTACAACATTTAAAAAACAATTCGTCAAACGTTGGCGACTCTTAGTTTTTACAGAACAAAATATAAATTGGTTTATCTGTTGAATAAAAGATGTAGAATTTGGTTATAATAACGCTGTAAGTACAATGTATATACATTCATACACATGATGACATGATTTGAAATCATGGACGGACTTGTTTGAGTTAGACTTCTGGCTAATCCACTCGGGAAAAGGAAAAATCCATCTTTTCTCCAAACCAACCATGGAGTAATAGTTTAGCACGTTAGCTTCCCTACCATTGGTCAGCCAAATAGTTTAGGAAAAATAAAAGCTGATGTGATTGATATGATCCAAGGTAGATATTGCAGACTTATATATATATATATATATATATATATATATATATATATATATATATATATATATATATATATATATATTATTTCTAGACATCTATATCAAAGGCGATATGCCAAATTACAGTTTAGATATTAATATTAAAGTCTAAGTATCTATATTACCATGTTGACACCTAGAGAGAAATCTAGATATCTTGACATCTATTTCGATATCAAGAAATCAATAGTGCAGCATAGAGGTCAATATTGAAATTTAGACATCTCAATTACGGTGAAAACGTCTATATTGAAGTCTTTAGATCGATCTAATCGCACAGAACTCTCGATACAATCTAAACTTCTATATTGTAGGCTAGATGTCAATATTGTCTATTTGGCTATATTTTACTTTAGACTTCTCTGTAGCAGTCCAGTCATCTCTTTTGCAGTTTAGATGTGTAGAGGAGTTCTACTTGAATCCTGATATTCTAGATAGTTTTTGATGAACAAATTTTATATGAATCCCATTATTCTACAAATGCAACAACCATTATACTTACCGAATTCGGCGCTTTTAAAAACTATTTTCTATAATAAAAATCTATGTTTGATTTAAAATTACGAAGTACGATGGTGCAACTTTACATCATATTGAAAGAGATGGTTTAAAGGTATACTGAGAATTTCGGTCTTGATAACTACAGCTTTACTAGAATAAGTTTTAACCACTTCGTTTATGAAAAGGAATTGATATATATATATATATATATATATATATATATATATATATATATATGAAAACAAAGACAGGTATATACATACGTACACACACACACACACATATATATATATATATATATAGTTATTTAGTGACAGACTGTTTCGTTGTATCACAACTCTTCGGTGTAGCTAGACACACAAGATGTTTCAAGCTGGGATCGTATCCCGGCTGACTTTCCGTCAGTTGGATATCTTATCCCAGTGCTATCGTCATTCTCTGCGTTAGTAATGGAATTTTTTTTACGTATACTTTTTTTACGTATACGTTATCGGTTACCGGGAGTGATCAATTCATGAGAAGAGCTATTGTGCTTCAGCTTATGTGGTAGCCGGCAAATTCCCCATATGAGTGCTCAACTCACGGGGACGAGTATATATATATATATATATATATATGGGTGGGTGTACTCCATTTGAATTTAAACTATAAAGAGAAAGAGAGGGAGGGAGGGAGAGAGAGAGATAATAAAAGAAAGACCACTGACAGACAAATACATTGACTGATTGATACATACATAGAATATGAGTTTACAAACAAGAGGCTTTTACACACACACACACACAGCATATCGCTTATGACAGCTTTCTTTATCTCATTATATATATATATATATATATATATATATATATATATATAATCCGTAACTGAATAAGGACTTGATATATATATATATATATATATATATAGAGAGAGAGAGAGAGAATGAGAGAGGGAGGGGGAGGAGGAGAGAAAGAATTACCCTTATAAACAAAGTTAGATATATATCACGACAGACGCTGCAAAAGTGAAGAAAGGGAGATCGGTAGAATAGAAAAGAATGCGGAAAAAATAAAACCCGTAAAGATTGAATGAGATAATGGGGGATAAAATTATGAGGGAGCGGAAGTCAGTCAGCAAAGAAGAGACAAGAAAGAATAGGAAAGAGAGAGAGTGAGAGAGAGGGGTAGAGAGAGTGAGAGAGGGGTAGAGAGAAAGAGAGAGAGAGAAAGTGTTTGAAAGAGAGTGGATGAGAATGGTAATAAAGAAAGGTGAAAAACAAATTAAGAGCTAGTTGCTCTTAGCCAAGATGTCTTCTCGATTTGAGTGCGCCAAATGCAATCGCAGATGCTATCGACATCAAATTGGCTGAGGGTCTTAACAGAATGTCATTGATTACTCATAAGCGCTTCGCTTTTACCATGATTTATTTATGAGCGAGACGAAAAGAAGCGTTGATGCAATCGAAGATAGGATGTTTGAACATTAGCCGTACACAACACAGCCATGGGGTCTACTGTTGTTAGGTCGGATAAGATGATGGAGAGATAGAGATAGGTTTGCAGATAGCCGGCCCTTTGCTTGTCATACGTGCACGGAAACATATGTGTACAACCTCACCTTTTTAGAAATGTAGAGAAATAGACACACATGACTGTGTAAATAAAGAAATTGATCGAACGCTAAAAATCGGCAACTAGGATTACAAATGTAAATAGGGAAAAAAATCACAAAAGAAAATTATCTCACCTGTACAAATTCATTATAAAGAAAAGCAGTGTGTTCATATCTATCTATCTATCTATCTATCTATCTATTTATTTCGAATAATATGATCCCCACAAGCAGAGAAACCCGTACACACTTTTCTGCTGGGCTTAGTAACGCTTTTTTAAGCGAGACAAGTGACTATTCCAAAGTACGTTGTAAAATCAAGTGTTTAGGGGGAATATTTTAGTTTACACACACACACACACACACACACACACACACACACACATATATATATATATATATATATGTATATATATATATATATACAGATAGATAACAATGTTAAATTAGATCTAAATCAAAGATAGCGGTGAATGTTTTAATGGGATATTACACAAATAGATATCATTCGGTATTGTTTATTTTCAAATGCAGTTGTACTGTAAATATGCAACTAATAATACAAAAAGTCAGATTAATTTGAAAATTTACTTACTACAATGAATTTTTCCGAGAGAAGAAATTTTTTTCTTTTTTTTTTTTGGGAAATATTAAAATTCTAGTTTAAAGTTTCTTTGTTGTCGAGTTTAGATTTAGACAGTGCCGAATAATATATGTTTTGTTTGTGTAACGTCCCACTAAAACAATAAAATCCCGATATTTTTTTAAAAAGTTGGTAGAGGTATTGTTATTAATCGACATATATATTATTATGTCAAAACCGGCTCATTAGCCAAGTGGATAGAGTGTTCACCAATGGTCCGGGGGACCAAGGTTTAATCCCAGGTCGCGTCATACCAAAAACATTAAAAAATGATACTTGATACCTGCTTGTTTTACACTCAGCCATGTAAGGTACGGAACAAGGGTAAAGTGAAGCAATCCAGAGAGAGGAGTAACACCTTCCCCGACACCACGGTGTAGTAGATATTGTAAAGGTAGCCTTCCGGTCGTCCACGACTACGGTCGCCAAATTTACTTTACTTTATTATTATGTAAAATGTGTGGTACGATGTTGGTTTCTTTACTTGATGGAGAATGAAAATATTGTTGCCGTTGAGATTTTCTATTCGATGAAAGCAGTTGTAAAACGATGTCATATTTACGATTAATGGTACCCCCCAATGAACAAAAACAAAAAAAACAATGACAAAAAAATAACAAAGGAAACAGAACACCTGTGCTATCTTATGGAAAATGAGGAATATTAAATTCTATAAATATCTTTGCATAAGGCGCTCTATTTTTTTACAGATTTTCCTGAACAAACGATATAGTTGCGTATTGTATATGATAATTTTATATTAACTTTTTGTCGGGTTCGTGGTCCCCATATTCGTGACGTCAAGACGGCAATTACACAAGAATGCTGCTAGCAATATTGAACAAGTCCTGGCGGAAACACCCCACAAGACACCAACTATACGGCCACCTGCCTCCCATCATGAAAACTATCCAAGTTAAATGAACCAGACATGCAGGACACTGCAGGAGAAGCAGGGACGAGCTCATAAGGGATGTGCCCCTATGGACCCCCACATATGGCCGGGCAAAAGCAGGATGACCAACTCGGACATACATTCTGCTGCTATGTGAGGATACGGGATCTGGCCCTGAAGACCTACCAGAAGCGATGAACGATATGGAGAAGTGGCGAGAGAGGGTCAGGGATATCCGTGCCGGCGGTACGTCATGATGATGATGATGACACTATCTAATGTGTATAAAATAGGTCCTGTTGTATACCGCTACTGAGAAACAACCACTTGAATGCATCTTTGTTTATGATTTGTCTTTTCTATTGTGAACTTATTTTTGCCGAAAGTTTTCGTATGAGTCTGTCATTGCCTTTGAGATAAATACTGTGCAAGATTTGTGTTTCGAAATTTCATATAAATGTGGATGGTGTCTTACAACTTTGAAAATGATGCAGTTATGTAGTCTGGGCACTACAGAAAGCACCATCCAAAGTGATAAATTTTATTATGTTGCATTTTTGAGCTTGCAATCTGTAACCGTATCAGTACTAATGCATAGCTGCACCATTTGGACTTTAACTAATAAACACGCCCTACAAAACTGCAACTGTACTACAACTTACCGCCAATCTCACAAAGCATACAAGTAAAAGCAAGGTATGCTGGACACTGCTTGAGAAATAAAGACGAGTACATAAGCGACGTTATCCTTTGGACTCGAACTCATAGAAACACGTATTGGCTGAACCGCAAAAAACTTACAATTATCAGTTCTGTAAGGATATTGGACTTGACAAGTGCGAAATCCGATAAAGACGGATGGTGAGAGAGAGAGAGAGAGAGAGAGAGAGAGAAAGAGATAGATAGAAAGAGAGAGAGAGAGCGAGAGAAAGAGAAAGAATGAAAGAGAGAGAAAGAGAGAGAGAGAGAGAGAAAGATAAAGAAAGAGAGAGGGAAAGAGAGAGAGAGAAAGAGAAAGAATGATAGATAGAGAAAGAGAAAGAGCGAGAAAGATAAAGAAAGAGAGAGAGAGAAAGAAAGAGAGAAAGAGAAAGAGAGAGAGAGAAAGAAAGAAAGAGAGAGAGAGAGAGAGAGATAGAGAGAGAGAGACTGCGTGTGTGTGTGTGTGTGCTTGTGGGTCTTAAGGAAATCTGTGCTGTCAGTTTGTCTTGATGATGATGATGTTTTTATAAATAATATTTTGGCAGTAGGAACCTTGAATAAGTAGATGATTAAGAAGATTTGCTACTTAAAATATTCTGTTCAAAACATTACTCTAAAGTTCAAAAGAGAGAAAGCTGTTGCACATAAAATTGGTGAGGTAAAAGAAATAGTCAGCAAGATCCTGCAAAATGTGTAGGAAAGACTATTTTGTCTTAGGTTTTTTTCTCTTGAAAAAGAACAAGTTGCTAAGTAAAAGTTGATGATATAATAAAAGATTTCTTGAGAAATATTCTATGTCAACGTTGGACACAAATAGATGAAACTATGAAATATTAAAAGTCAAGTTGAAAGTTTGTAAGAAATCTGTAATTGAACATTAGGCAGTGGTTTATGCATGACAATGATGTAAAAGATTACACAATTATTATCATCATGACGTGCTCATAAAACGGAGTCCGTTTACTCTCCTTTCATCAATCATTTCTCTTGGCAAGTCCTCTATACAGGATCCAGCATTAACACAGAGACGATAGATGTCAGTTTAAGCCGGTCTGCTGATAATGCTGTGCCTATGAGTGTAAATAATAATGTCACTGATGAATTCAGTCTTAATTCTTCAGATGTGCATAACAAATTTTGCTCGTGTAACTTGGACGGTTTGTGAGGATATAAATAAGTGACAGCACAGCTACTGTTTTGTGAGCTACTACTTCCATGATTTAAAAAAAAATCAACGCGCACTATTCTTATATATTCAGAAATATGAGCAGGATAAGAAAATAAATGTTTTAACTTGGCCTTCTCAATTATAATTCGATTAATAATGTACAGATTTTTAAAAAAATCACGATATGAAAAACAAATAATCTGTCACAAGAGAATATCTCAGGAGATTAGAACTAATTCTAATCTAATAAAAGATAATCGAAAAAAATAAACCTGAAAGTTCTAAAAAGAATCTACTATTAATCATGCTGTTCGATTAATTTTGAATTCGATTATTCTTTCGTGTTTTCAATTATTAGAAATAAAATATTCATTTATTTTATTTATATCGCATTATCTGGATAAAATAATTCTAAAACACAAGAGTTGCACGAGATATAAGTGAGATAATTAAATAACATTAAACATTTACCTTTATTGATATATTCAAAATGAATCTATTGCAACAAATATTTGTAGTAACACATTTTTCTAGATGAAAGAATTTTCCCTTTTATAATATCACTTTAAAGTATTTTAGAAGTTACTTACTCAGAGCTCGCTGGATAAAACAGCAGCATTAACAAGACTTCATGGGAAAAGGAACAAAAATTTCTCATTTTAAGAAATTTCAGTAACAGAATATCTCATTAAAACTCACCATGTCACAACACATTAACATATGATATATTGAATAAGAGTATCAATATCTTTTTCAGCAATTAAACATCATTATAATTTTGTGCTTGTAAAAGCCTGCAGGATAAAAAGCGAAATATTTCACTGGAAATATATAATACTAATACCACCTTACAAAACACACACACACAAATACAGACACATTCACTAAAATTCATAGTCACATACACATATGTATGTGTTTATATGTGTGTGTGTACATAACACCCACAATATTAAGCTTTTTAGTGTGGGAATAACGAATGTATGTCGCAAATTAATCTGAAAAAAAAACAAAAAAAAAAACAAAACAAGATTCATTTAGTTATTTGTATATTGCATCTGCTATTCGCATCTTTAAAGTAATCCTGCAAAATTGGCTGATTATTGGATTTAATAACATTTTAGTTAAGAAATAAAAGATGTGGTTTCTTTCAAAAGAAACTTTAACTCCAATTTTGGGAGGCAACATGCTTTATTCAAATAGATTTTTTTGTCATGTGACAGCCCTCCTTTTTAACCAGAGAATTAATTTGCTTTATTTAATGAAATTGTAACGGAATGGTTTGTACATTTTGTTAAGGATAATTCCATCAAGAAATGAATTCTCTTTATTGTTTTATGAAGAAAACACTCAGTGTTCGCATGAATACCTTATTTATATTTATAAAAAAAGAGAAAATGAAGTGTAACCAAGTTTTTTAAGGCAATTTTTAGGTCGTTCATTTTCATAAACTTAATTGCAAAGAGAAAACAATCGTGCCATTTTTTTACTTTTTAGAGTAATGGTAGAAATATTCAAAATTGAGCGAAGATTAAATTCTTCCATCAAATATACGTAACAGAGATTTTATCATTTTAGGTAAAATCACTGAATAAATGAATATGACTGTTATTGTTAAAAAGTATCGTATTTCTGTTTTTAGCATATGGTTTTTATAAACCAATTTTTTGTTTCGGAAGTAGCCAAGAGAAGACATAAAGGAAGTGTCTTTTGATAATTAAGTGCTTGATTTTTTTGTTTTTTACCAGCAAAAGATTTTTCCTTTTATATTTCTTTATCGAGATGCTGGATAACCAACTTTAAATAAAACGTTGTTGTGAAATCAAGCTCTAGTATCTGATTTCTATAGTTTTTTTTATAGCGTATATATATATATATATATATATATATATATATATATACGAATTTGTGTGCGTGTTTTTGTGTGTGTGTATGCATTTATTGTGTGTATTTATGTGTGTGTGTTTACATTGTCATGAAGTTTATATTAGAGCCATATAATTATCATGCTTAACTCGAAAAATAAAGCATGATATTTAATCATTATATTAATATATATATATATATTAAATATTTAATATTTAATCATTATCTTGCTTTAATTTGGAAAATATAATGATATTTAATCATCCAAATTATCGATATAATTATCAAAATTTAATCAGAAAACTTCACTCCTTCCTAAATAGAAGTATCATTATCATCAAAGACTGTCGTTACAACAGGGAACTTCTTTCTTTCCAAAATAGTTTTCTTTTTTCTTGATATGATTTTGAAATCCTCATATAGTTCTATTTTTATTTATTCATTTTTTTTCTTTCACTGCAACAGTTTTGAGCAGTTTTTTTCTTTCTTCCTTTTTTCTTCACTCTATTTTTAAATATTTTCCTTCTTTCTTTGTACGATTTTGAAGCAATAATATTGTTCTTTCTTTCTTTCTTTCTTTCTTTCTTTCTTTCTTTCTTTCTTTCTTTCTTTTGTTTCTCTTCTTTGTTCAAGTCTTTCATTTACTCTTTCGTTCAAAGTATTCTCTAAATGTAACCATTTCTTATTTGCCATGCTCCTTTATTGTCGGAACTACACGCGCACACCCGTATCCACCCTACATATACACATGAGTAATTTACGGGTACATATTGGGAACAAAAGAGACGTACATTAACCGGAGTGATGGATGATAAGAGTGAAAGAGAGAGAAAGAGAGAAAGAGATAGTGTGTGTGTGTGTGTGTGTGTGTGTGTGTTCGGTGGTGGGAGTGGTTGATTCAGGTACATTAACAGTCAAAATAGTATAAATATCCTGACATATTTATCGCCTTTATCGCATGTAACGCTTCATTACCAGTTTGAAAGTAGAGAAATAAATGCCAATGAATTCAATAATTTCTTTGACGTTCCCAATAAAAACTTTCATAAATCGCTCGTTTCAATTTCGGATGTTCTTGTTGATCTTCATTCGCTGATAATTCTTCAAGTGAGAGAGAGAGAGAGAGAGAGAGAGAGAGAGAGAGAGAGAGAGGAAATATTTTATGAGTTGTCTAATTTTATATAAAATCGTAAAAGATAGTTGTAGTTTATGACCGACACTTGGAGAAAAACACTGACATTTGTAATAAAACTGTTCACTTTTGTTTTTAGCTTTTAAATTATGTTGGTATATCGATATATCTTTATGGAAACTTATTTTCCTTAAATGAAAGAGGCGTTCATCTTATACAAAAGATCTTCTGTTTATATAAAATCTATAGATTACATGTAATAATGGAATGGTTTGTTTAGTTTGCTTGCTAGTCAGTTATTAATTCAGAAGTCAATCTTTTTCCCCCCAAGTAATTAACATTTAAACTTTAGTATCATCCGATATTATCCAGGACAATTTGTTGATTTTTGCAGATAGAAATTATATACCATAGCCATGATATGGCTATGTGTGAAACGTACATCGAATGTCCATAAAGATAGAACATAGGAATCTCGAAATTCGAAAAACACGTAACGACTTCTCTGTTCAGGTACGAAACCTTTTATTACCTTTGAGTTAAAGGTTTCGACATAAGGAAGAGAGATACACATTCTTTCTATTCTTGCTTTTTCCTCTGCACCCCACCCCAACATGTGTGGCACCCGCCACAAAGGTCTCTGCGAGCAAGCGAAAACAAGCCGTCTTCCCCCGACGCAGGTCTCATCTCAACTCACTGACTTTTTCAAAATCTCCCCAAATCCTCCGCGCTCTTCCGGTGCGTGACGTCACCCGCACTCCGTAACCCTGCTTCCAATGTGGGCTATTGTGACATCTCTGAGTGACCCATCCGCTCCACCCACGCGCACGCGAACACCTGTGTTAATGTTGCACCTAACTAACCCTTGTGCTGAGCCGAAAGGTTCTCAGCCTAACTAAACCCAAAGGCATAAACCGAAATCCCTCGGCGATTATATTACACTTGTTGGCCTAGCCATAGCCAACTATTTACACATGCAAAGTTTGAATCTGACTTAGATGGTACCAGCTGATACGAAGCTAAAATTTACATCTCAGTAAGTGGCATGATACAGGAGTATATACAGTTATGGTTTTAAGTCGCTAGCCTTCTTTGATAAATATAATCATTTGTTTGTATACGGTTTCAAGTGTTTCTTTCTAATATTTATAATTTTCAAAATGTTGTATGGCTACAAGAATTCCTGTGTAATAGTAATAGGTTATAGTAAGTTGTAAAGTTGGCGACCGTAGTCGAGAGCGACCAGAAGGCTCCCTTTTCAATAGCTACTACACCGAGGTGTAGGGGAGGGAGGTACTCCTTTTCCTGAATTGCTCCACTTTACCTTTGATATGTACCTTATATTTCTGAGTGTTAAGCAAGGAGGTATCAAGTACCATTTTTAAAGTCTTTGGTATGACGCGACCTGGTATTGAACCCAGGTCTCCCGGACCATTGGCGAACACTCTACTCACTAGGCCAATATGTTATACACGATCATATAGTTTCGAGAAACATCTTCAGTTATAATAATCATTTGTTTAAAAACAGTTATTTAGTTTTTTGTATACCTATCTACGCCAAGACTTTGCACGGAATTATATGGTTTAAGATAACTGATAATCATCATCATCATCATCATCATTAAGTCGGACTGATGGTACGGATTCTCTCTCTCTCTCTCTCTCTCTCTCTCTCCATCGGTTCCTATCGTCCACAAGTCCTGGTAGATCCTTTAGACTGCATCCTCAGTCTGCACATAGCTGATGCACTGGTATGTCTATATGAGGGATTCCGCAAGAGAATGCCACTTATAAGTTCGCGCTTACTTCTTTAGGGATATCAAGCATGTCGTTTGGTTCGGTTTAGGTTTCTTTGTTTAATGGCATATCAACTTTTGTAGGTTATTCAATGCCAAAGCCATTCTTCTAGAAGAACAGTAATAGTACTATTTAACCCATAGCTAGTGGGATAGGGGGTTCATACCTTTCCCAAGTGTATTTGCCCAAAAGCGAACGTAATAGCGCGACTGGAGTACGAACTCGCTTACTACGATCCCGCTGTCCATCGCTTTAACCATTACACCACAAGGACACCCCCTGACCATGTCGTGTTCGCCTTATTTGGATAGCTTGTGAGATAAAAGGCAAGTGACCGAACAACTACTGTTTTGTCGGGTGCTTCTTCCAGTATTAGTTCAAAGCAGCACGTCGTATTCCTTTATAGTTGTTGGGTATCACCCACCTTTTTCCACACAATGAACTTGTCCATCAGCCATATATAGCAGTAGCTACTAATACCAGGGCAGACTAGAAGGTGAAAAGCAGCTTCTTATTGGAAAAAGTATTAGAGCGTTGGAGACTTGAGATCGCACTGGATCACCTTACTTGCTACCGTAATAACGGAAGCCAATACTGTCGTTGGACTATATCTTTATTCTGTATTCACTAATCCTATGTTATTGCCGACTAATAGTCTCTCTATTGTATATACTTTTTCTTCTGAGAATATATCTCTATTTCCTCTCATATCGTGGTTTGTCCTTTATTTAATACTACAAGCGTTCACTTACCAGAACGCAACAATAGTTCTCATCTCGCTTTTTTCTATGTGTTTCGTAAGACTCCAAATGTGGCATTAACACGGTAACACCTACACGGCTTTGGAAGAAGAGTCATTGGCCTCTACCTGAATGCAGATGAGATAGAGCTCATGTGTAATTTATAAGAAAGGGCTATCTTCACTTTAAGTTGCAAACCTCAGCATTTAGTTGACCAGTTCGTATAACTCGGTAGCAATATCTCATCTACTAAAAGTGATGTCAAGATAAACATAGGAAAGCGTTCACTCTTGTTCATCGGTTGTCAATCATACGAAGATCTGATCTCTCTGAAAATAATTTATTTTTAAATTACTAACTTAATAAGAATGATATATTCATAGTTAGATGATATTGGTGGATATCGATTAGAAAATTCTTTTGACATACCGCATATGTTGCGTGGGTGTCATAACTGAATAAGTACCTGTTTCCTAAAGTAAATATGATGAAGATGTCCCAGCGGAAATGCTGCGTAAGTTGCGTGGGTGGAATAACAGAATATGGACCAATTTCCGAAATTAAACAGCTCGCCTGTATTTCCTCAGCGGAAGTGCCGCGTAAGTTGTGTGGGTGGTATGCTAGACAGGATTACGTGAACGTCCGGAAAATTATATTAACCAGTGAATATTTTGACCCGGCAGACGAAGTAGAAAGACAGAGAGGTTTCTCAGAAAAACCTTGCTGTCATACAGGGGTGTTGTTGATTTTAGTCATTTCTGACTCTTTCTCACTCTACCCCCCCCCACACGTACATTTCGGCTAATAAAAGGAAAAGAAAAAAAGCAGAATGTATTTTTATACATCAGCATTTTTCTCTTTCTTTGCTGTGTACAACTGTATCAAGTATTTTTTTCTAATATAAATAACTTTCAAAATCGATTTCTTTGACCCATAGATTGACAGCAGTTAATAATAATAATAATATTTATAATCATGTTAATTCTTTTCCACATTATTATAGTTTCACGTATTTCTGCAGGATGAAAATAATTTTAAAACAGATCTATATGAACCATAGATAGGACGCTACCACGTACTATCACTAAAAGTCAAACTGGTAATAATGGCAACGAAGAGGAGACTTCCAATTTACCTGATCCGTAGAAATGAACCCTGTCACTGGATCCAATTTGTGTCCTACCCATTTCGGGGAGTCTCAAGTCTTGGTAGTTGATAGAGTCGCTTTATTCAAACACTCACCAACAGCGAGTGAGAAGTATAGGTTAAAAAGAACGAGAAATACAGACAGAACCTTTGGCATATATATATATATATATACATATATATAAGAAAAAACCAAAGACCGGTTAATTTAGGATTATAAATTTATTTCCATCCTGTTTTTCAGTTTCTGGTATGAACCAAAAACACGAAGAAATTTTTTTTTTTAATACAGGACTTCTTAAGATCCAATGGATAATTAATTAAAACAGAATAGACACGTGAGGTTGAGTGGGGGGGAAGAGATTCAGGAGTTACCTCCTCGTTTTATTGAATTTCCGTTTTATTTTAATTTTCAAATTTCTTCTGTCAGTTATAATTACGGTAATTTAACTTTTGTATTTATTTGTTTAATTTATTTTCTTTTCATGTTAAGTTCGATAATTAACTTTCAAGAGAGATATTAATGCTTACATTAATTTCGATACCATTTAATTAGCTACCTATTTTTTCCAAGTGTGTATGTTGGATACGTTTTTTTTCCTGGTTTCACTATTTATTTCTATGTTTTTAAATTTTTATAGTTTAAATTTAGTCTTATGTCTACATCTAGTTATTAGTTCACTTCTCTATTTAATAACTTATTTAATATGTTTATTATATATATATATATATATATATATATATATATATATATATATATATATATATATATCCTAGGATAAAAAACACGGATGCAAATATATATATATATATATATATATATATATATATATTCGTTATTATGAAAAATTGTTTTTCTTATCATTTAATGTAAGATGAGAAAGAAACTGTAAGGAAATATGAGATTTTGAATCATGACAATATGTCTAAAATTACAAGAAAACGACGCAATGAATATTTTGCAAATTGCAATTTGAAAATAAATTTAGTAAAAAAGAATGCTTGAAAAAAAAAAAGTAAAATAAATGGCTTAATTAGAGACTAGATTATTTTACTCAAAGTTTTATTTAGGTGTATATTAACACGGAAAAAAAAACTTTTCTGACAATGTTATATCACTTTTCTGGTCAATATATCATTAAGAAAAAAACAGACAATAAAAGAATCATTAACAAGAGATATATTTTATACTTTTAATCTGAGATACAAATGTTGAATGAAGTTAAAACTGAAAGATTCTGAAGAAATCTGAAATATATATATATATATGAGATGCTTACAAAATAAAAACGAGGAGTGGGTACCCCTGGGGTAATATTTGACGTATTCGACTAGGAGGTCGACGTAAGCAAGTTAGAAAACCCGTTACGCTTTTACGTTCGCTTTCGGAATACTACCATCGGAAAAATCCTAATAGAAGAACCCGTAGCTCGAGGGATACGAAGATTCATCCCTTTTGCAAGAGTATTAGTCTGAAAGTGAACGCAATACCGCAAATGTAACTCGAACTCACATCCTACAATATCCCAGCCCAGCACGTTAGCCATTACACGATGGGGAATTACAGAAAATTAAAATTGGGAAGAAAAGGATAATACTAGTTAAACTATTGATAAATACTTTTTATCTAGAAATAATTGTCAATTACTTCCAGTTGTGTTCTGCCATGTCGTCAAGTCTTACAATATGCTGCATCTTTTGTAAATCGTTTAAGTTCCCCCAACACCATCAAAATAAAAAAAAAAGGTTCACGAGCAAGTAAGGAGAGTTGCAAATATGGCAGTTGATTTGAAATCATCAAATTTCAAATTTGGCAATTAGTAAATCCCTGTGAATAGAAGTGGATTACAGCTAATTGCTTTTACATTCACTTGGAATAGAAGATTGGAGAGGAAAAAAATTGCCGACGACCCTTTTTCTTTCTTTCTCTATTACTTTATCTCTCTCTCTCTTTTTCTCTCTCTTTTTCTCTCATTCTCTCTCTCCTTATCTCTGTGTTTCTCGCTACGTCATGTGCGCAGTAAACCTATCAGTCCATCATTGACATTCAATACATGATCTAACATAATCTACTCTGCATACTTGATTACCAAACATCTAATTAGAACCCGGCCTTCAAAATTGTTCGGATTATAAAACATCTTCATTTTCTTGTCAACCAGCACATTGTAATTATAAGTTTCAAGAAAATACATTTATAGAACGTAGAAAATCGAGAATTTTAAAGGTTTATCGAGATGCGGGTCGTTGATGAGCACTCTGATTGGACGCATCTAATGAAAGATTCTATCGTCATATGAATCACGATAGTGACACCAATAAACGTAAGCATGGCGTTATATTAAGGATAATGACCGTTTCATTACTTATTTGTATACGTAAGACTTTGAGCGCCGCTGACCGCTCGTTAAGGTAAAATTGTTTGATTAGCACTTCTCATGTGACAAAGGATGATGGAAAATGTTCATCTCCTTTTTAAAAGATATAAGATTTGTTCCTAGGTGATATGTTTCTCAAACATTTCTGTTTCACGGTGATATTGTTTTTCTCGTAAGTAAGTAAAGTTGGTGACCGCAGTTGAGGGTGACCTGAAGTCTCCTTTTTCATTAGCTTCTACACTGAGGTGTTGGGGAGGATGATACTCCTTTCCCAGGATTGCTCCACTTTACCCTTGATACTTACCTTATGATACTGAGAGTTAAGCAAGTGGGAATCAAGTACGATATTTTGAGTATTAGGTATGACTCAACCTTGGATTGTATCAACATTTTCCTGGCCACTGGCAAACGTTCTACCTGCGACATGGACTGTGTACTTAGAGTGATTCCAGCCTTTTCTCATTTCAAGCCCCATCATTAGGGATTTGGATATGCTAATTGTATCCCATGAAGAGAAGTAAGACCCCCGGATTCGCGTGCATAGAAAAGGGGTGTCCTGGATATGACATTAAACTGCATCTTGTTCCAGTTCAGAAAAACTGAAAACTGGGGATTACCCCATTGTCGCCATTCCTCCAAGTTTCACTCAGACTTGGAGTGGTAGTACCTGTTAGGGTCCTATCTTATATACGAGTTAAGTAGATCTGTTTAAAACTTATCTGGTTTGTTTTGGTTGGTTGGTATTTTTAGCCTTTGTGTATTGTTTAATGCCAAATCCTATATATACATATATATATACGTATATATATATATATATATATATATGTCTGTGTGTGTGTGTGTGTGTGTGTGTGTGTGTGTGTGTGTGTGTGTGTGTGATTTGTAAGCTAATAGTTTGTGGGTACTTTTACTTTTACTCACGCACAGATCTGATTCTTGGTGATACGTTAATTGCTTCTTTTGCAATGGCAGCTTTTTACTGGAAATAATTCCACTCCTTCAAATATTTCAAACAAACTGCATATTTTTGTGTAAGTGTAACATTATTTAGATTGACATACAGACCTAAATAACTCAGACTATAAGTTGAGGACAAGTCTATTCTTGCCTTTTTTGCGAGTAGAACAAAAAACAAACCCAATCAATCGCACAAAAAATGGAACTAGTTTCGCTGATTCAACTTTCCTTGTTCGTATCCTCTTTCATTCTTTGATTTTCATAGATTAGCGTGTCTCATAAACTATTAAGATATCTCAAAAAGTATTAAGAATTTCCTCTGCAAGTAACATATGACAAGTTATACTGGGTTACATGGTACCAGAAGTAAGAAACTATTACTGACCTGCCCTATTATCCAACATACGAGGACTAACCCTTTTTTTATTTAAACAACTTCAGCAAATAACAAGCACAAATTTTTTAGTTGAGCGATTAACAATATCAACGATTATTTTCTGAAAACTAATGTCCTGTCTGTGAGGCTGACATTACTCTGACTTCAGGCCCTGCATAGCGGTCATACCCCGCTCTCCAACTACACAAAGGGTGTCCTCTGTTTAACATTAAACTGAATCTAATAATAAGGTTCCAGTCCTGGAGGTCTATGTTGTGTCGAGACATTCTTTCAAGTCAATTATTTCCAGGTTTGCTCTGACTTGAAGTGGTTGTGTTTGTCAGTTTCCCATCTATGAGTCAAATAGATTTGTTTGTTAATTATTTGTCTTAGATAGGAATACTTGAAATTATATAACTGTGTGCAAACAACTTAAGAAACTATACAAAAAATGTAAATATAAATGTATAATGTACGCATTTCAGTTCACACTTGGCATGAAATAACCCAGTTTCGTTGACATTTCGTTAAAAATCAATCGAGCAATCAATCAATCATTATTTACATATATTACATTTGTAACAACAGAGTCTCATTAATCTGAACCCATTTTAAACGTCTTTATTAAAAAGCTAAGTAAAGTTGACGACCTTTGTCGAGGGCGACCCGAAGGTTCCCTTTCAATAGCTACTACACTGAGGTGTAGGAAAGGGCACTACTCCTTTCCTTTGATAATAAATCCATTTTCTTTAATTGATATTCAAAGTATATAATCTTGGCAGATGATAAACAAATATGGTGATAATTTGTCTCCTTACGAAACCCCAGCCACAATGTAAGTGTCACCCTCAGATGAGTGAACCCTTGATATGTACCCTATAATGCTGAGGGTTAAGCAAGAAGATATCAAGTACCATTTTTTGAGTCTTTGGTATGACTCGACCTCGGATAACTTATTTTGGGCAGGAGCTTTTTAATAACTTATTAAAAACCTACTGCCCAAAGAAGTCATCATCATCATCATCATAAGGAGGTGCCCGTGGTGTAATGGTTATCGTCTTAGGAAATTGACACGGCGACACGTGTTCAAATCCTGGACGACACTGATTGCATTTCACATAGCACTAATACCCTTGGGAAAGGTATGAATCCAATTATTCTCCCTCCAGCTATGGGTAAAATGTAGGGCAGACTGGGTTCTTCAGCCTTGGTGATGTAACTAGTCTAGGAGAAGGAAAACTCTAAATTCAAACCTGTTAAACTCAGCTTAAAAATTGACCTTGTGTCATAACCTGCCCGAGCGGAGGGGTTGGGTAAATATGATGATGATGATCATCATCATCATCATGTCGCGCCATCAGCACGGATATCCCTGACCCTCTCGCGCCACCCTTCTCTATCGTCCATTGCTTCCAGTAGGTCTTCAAGGTTACATCCTGCTTCGGCACAGAGCTGTTGTATGTAGGTTCTAGCTGGTCGTCCTGTCTTTGCTAGTCCATGTGAAGAGGTCCATTGGAGTATGTCACTTATGATTTCGTCTCTACTTCTCCTGCAGTGTCCTGCATATCTGGTTCGTCTACCTTGGATAGTTTTCGTGATGGGTGACCGTACAGCTGCTGCTTTGTGGGGTGCTGCCTCCATGACTTGTTCAATATTGCTCGCAGCATTCTTGTGTAGTTGCCGTCAAGCTTTTACTCCATTCGTTTTGTTAGCGTTCATGTAGTGCATCCATACAGCAGTATCGACACGACCGCTGCATGGAAAAAACTGCGTTTCATTTTATCGGTCAGGTCTGACTTCCATATGACCGATAGTCTATTGATAGCTGTCCATGCCTTTGCTAGTCACGTGTTGATGTCTGTCTCGGTTGAAGAGACACTGCTTCCTAAGTAGGTGAACTTGTCTACTAGTTTCAGAGAGCTAAAGTTTAGTGTGGAGATGTCACCTGTTTGATTAAAGCAAATATATTCCGTCTAGTGTGCATTGACACGGAGGTCCATGCCTGCAGTTGGTTGTTCTAGACTATGTAGCAGGTTTTCGACTTGGGCGGGTGTACTTGCCAGAAGCGCTCTGTCATCGGCGTAGTCTGCGTCCGTAATTTTTTGTGCGGGGTACCTTCTGCTTCTTTCTTTTTTCTTTGATTTTATCAACTGATGTTCTAAACACGTAGTCTAGACAAATGATAAAGAGGTATGGGGTTAATGTGTCTCCTTGCTCCACACCTGCTACAATGTCGAAGTAGTCTGTGTCTCCTTTCGGGGAGCTGACTTTTACTTTTGTGTTTTTGTATATAGCATCATTATGGCTGCGACGGTTTGTTTGGGTAGGCCGTTGGCGAGTTGTATTAGCTCCATCTTTCCTCTGTGTATGGAATCGAATGCCTTGGCGAAGTTGGCAAATAATATTGTTGCCTCTAGTTTTTTTTGTACATACATCTTCAAGAATTTGGCGGATAGTCAAAATTTGTGACGTCTCCGAAAACCATTTTGGTTCTTCTTAAGTAGGTTCTCAATTTTGGGTTCTATGCGGTTGCATAGTAGAGCGTTCAATATCTTGGCCGCTATGGATGTAAGGGTTATACTTCAATAGTTCTTGGCTAATCTGAGGTCGCCCTTTTTAGGGAAGGGGGATCCATCACTTTGTCCATCTGTTTACTGTGTTTTGATTATATACAGCATTACTGTGTCGGAGCAATAAATCGTCAAATTGCCTGGTCTTCTATACTTCTGGAGGTATTTCTGCGAGCCCGGATGTTTTTTTTATTTTCAATTTTTCTTAGTACCGAGTCGAGTTCTTCGAGCATAAACTGTCCTAGTTTTATAAAGATGTTATAATGCAAATCAAATGAGCCTCAATTACTCAAAAAGTTCCTAACCAACATTTATCAGATTCGAAACGCTCATTTCTATCTGTTGTAAAATATGTAACTA
Organism: Sepioteuthis lessoniana; assembly: GCA_963585895.1. Classification (NCBI taxonomy): domain Eukaryota; kingdom Metazoa; phylum Mollusca; class Cephalopoda; order Myopsida; family Loliginidae; genus Sepioteuthis; species Sepioteuthis lessoniana. The sequence continues at coordinate 3,709,844 of OY757931.1, read as the reverse complement.
AATCTTTTGCCATTTTTAATAGTTAGTTTTTGAGATATTTGGAATTTACACAAATGAACTGATTCAAGTCAGCATGCAGATTAATCTAATTTTAGCTTAATACCATTGTAATTTAATACAATTATTTTGTTCGTAATTTATGTTGAGACAAGAGTAAAGGGAAGGAACTAAGAAAATTGAAAATAACACTTTGGAGATATCAAAGGAGCTTTGCTAAGATCATCAAACGATAAAATAGGATGTTAGAACATAAACTAAGTTAAGAAGTCCAAGTAAAGGAAAAAGGCTTTATGAACTTGTTTCCTTGAGAACGTAAACTAAAGCGAGTTATTGCACTCTTTTAAAGAGAGCTTTAATCTTACAAAAAAAAAAAACGGAAATTGAAGATAAGAACGAAAAAAGGTGTAGATTTCTTTATGAATTGGAATCTGTTAAAAAAATCTCCTAAACAACCATCACTCAAAAAAGCAAATATTTTAAAGCATCAATATTGGGTCAAGAAATACACGAATGTTGATATTTTTCAAGTAATTTTCATGGACGATTCTCAAATGACATTTGATGTACTTGATGGATGAGCCAAAGGATTGATTTTAGCCAATTCATACGTTCCTGAAGCTAAAAGAAACCGATATGGAGATCGTAGAATAATGACATGGGCTGGAATCATCAATCAGACCATAATTAGACCATTCAAAGTCGATGAGGGTTTGAAACTGAATAGTGTGAACAATTGCGATTTTATGGACAAGATTTTCTTTGCACGGTACAAGTCTCAGTCTCACAGTTTCAAAGTGAAGAGTATATTTTTACAAGACAAAACACCTTCTCATACATCTAAGCTTACTCGTAAATTCTTTGAGCATGATATATTTTTAGGAAAGAAGATAATTGAATCGCCACCATCAAGTCTTGTTTTGAATCAAACAGAAAATCTACGGTCAAGTGTGTTGATGAAATTAACTGAGGGGGTGTCCTCGTGGTGTAATGGTTAAAGCGATGGACAACGGAATCGTAGGTAAACTAGTTCGAACTCAAGTCGTGCTATTGCGTTCACTTTCGGACAAATACCCTTGGAAAAGGTATGAACCCTCTTATCCTTCCAGCTATGGATTAAAAAGTATCACTACTGTTCTCCTAGGAGAATGGCTTTGGCATTAAACAACCTACAAAGGTTGATATGCAATTAAACAAAGAACCCAAGAACCCAAGGAATCAACTGAAGGTAGCCATCCATATAACGGCAAAACAGACCCGTGGGAAACAATTTAGACTAAAAATGTATAAATTAAACCTGCAGAAAAACAAATAAGTAAATAATTGGATTATAGATTTCTATTATTGAGAAGAAGGGTCTCTATATTAAAATGTAAAGGTGTAAAAGACTTATATGTTTGATATTGTATCTTATTTGAGGTGTTGATCGGTTTTGAATGATTTTTTAAACATTTTATTGAAAGAAAATGCGATTATTTTGTTTTAACTGAAAACTTCTAGCTAAATTTTTTTTTTATAATGCATCAAATAACTTCAATATCAGTAAAAGTAAACTGACTCTACCAAAAATTCAAAACCAGGCTCTCTTTCGGTATCTAAATTGAGTGTTTATAATATTATCGCTCTCCAGTTACTAAATGTGGTACTATCCTGGTAACAGTTCTTTATTGTGGTACTATGGGTGCTCAGCAACAACACCAAATGCGATACTATGGTTTGTACGACACTAAATGTAGTACAATATTTGTGACAGTACTTTTACTTTGGTCTTATCATGGTAACGGCGCAAAATGTGATACTTTGGCTTGTAACTGATACCTGTGCAAAATGTATTACCATAGTGCACGACAACAACGTACAAAATGTAACACTATCGTGATCACCGTACTATTCTGGATAATGGTGTCAAATGTGGTACTATGTTTGTCAGAGTACTTTATTGTGGCCTTGCCTCTGTGACTACCACATGCGTTTCCAGGTAGTTTGTTTATCAATCCCCTCCATGCTCACATTGTATTTGAAATATCCACAGAGAGGGATTCACAGAATCCATCCGGAACTTCTCACGGTCGGGTTGGTTCGTTGGAGCAAGTTTCATGGGTGTTTGCTACTCAAAGATAAGAAAAACTCTCTGTTAACAATTAACAATTATTTATTGGAAAGTATTGTAGAAAAAATTAATATTTCCAATATATTTATAGAAATTGTCATTTTTTAAATCTAGATTTGAAGGTGTTCATTGTTACGCAGATATCGAAGCACAAGAGAGAGAGAGAGAGAGAGAGAGAGAGAGAGAGAGAGAGAGAGAGAGTGTAAGTGTCTATGGACAGAGACACTCTTGTCGTTACATTGAGTCACCTCCACACTCTCTGTGAAGGTAACGTACCTGGGCATTCGAAGCGCGCACGAACGTGTCTGGCTTGTCGAAGAGAAACCGATATGGCTGCCGCGAGCATATTTGACGAGGGGAGATCTCGAACCAGCAAGAGGTAATGTACACGTATGCAAATTAGTGCGAGAGCTTACGAACATACAAATACGCACGGTAACGGCTGAAAGGCCGAAGCATTTTAAGTGCAGTTGCCCGACGAACGCGTTACAACTCAACGAACGAACGAACGAACGAAGGAAGGAAGGAAGGAAGGAGAACTAGGGAGAAAGCGAGAGAGAAGGAACAGCTACCGAGAGAGGGAGAGAGCGCTCAACTCAATACGCCCTGAAACCAAAAATAGTGGTCTCTGTTGGATTGATACAAGAATCAGTTTCCTATTGCCTTTTACGCCCGCTCTGGACAACACTGTCACTGCCGCGAAGGGCTCTGTGAATGTCAACTCAACTGACAACCGACTCCCATCTTCTCACTGCCCCAACTGACTCAACTTTCAAAATTCGTTAATTTTTATGCATTCTAAATTCAGTATATCATTGGTGTGATGTCATATCACGAAGTTATTGCGTCATCTCATCACGATCATCACAAGTCTCCTTAACTTTCCATGTTTTCATTTGTACCTCAGTCAAACTCGTGACATGACATGAATCTATTTTGTTTACATTTTGGTCTTCCTGTTTAAACATGACAGATGTCTCCTATCATATTCGCTGTTGCACGCACTTAATCTTTCCAATTTGATTTACATTTCCACTCAAAAAATGTAGATAACTAAATAGCTAACTGAACAACTCGCGGCCTAACCAAACAGGATAATGAAATATTTGATACAATAAACCATCACATTAATTAGTTCACTGTTTAAAATTATACAATTTCTTTTCAAACCAAATTTGAATTATTGAAGTTTATGTGATTTACTTTAAGACAGAGTGTATCAAAATCTAAGATATCGATTATCATCGGGCTTTTTTCATAATAAAACATATTCCGCAAATGATACTCATCTTTTAAGTTCGAAGAAATCGTCTTTGAACTTTTGTGTATTTGTTGTCACATTGTCATACTTCGAAGTACGATGTGTAAGGGGCACCAAAATCACCAAAATCACTGTTATTTACTCATAGCTGTTTGATAAGAATTCATTGGTATAAACTTGGAATTCGTTTCACCAATTCGGTAATACATACCGTTAGACCGATAAATCGCTTCAATTCTATACTACATAAAATATGAGCTGAAAACTCTACTGGCACAATATTTTAAACAACTAAAGAGTCCATATTAGCAGTATACGTCTATCTTTTATCTTCGAATCAATCATCATCCATTATCAGCATTTTCTATGCCGCATACGCGTTCAGTTGGAAATCTATCTCCTTAAATTATTTCTGGAGGGTTTTCTCAATCAATTGCATTCTTATCGTTTAGACTTCTAGGCAATCCATCGCTTCTTCCAATTAATATATTCCTTTTTCGTTTTGTTGTTATCATTTGTTGATAATCAATTTCTCTTTCCACAAAACTGAAAGCATTCCAAATCAAAATTGAAAAAAAAAAAAAGAAAAGAACAGCGGATTAGGTTTTTCTAAAATAATTATTTACATGTAATTAAGCATTAATAATTAGGTTTATAGGTAGTTCTTCCTGTTGGCGATGTAAAATAATCATAGAGAATCATTTTCGATTCATTACAACTAATAATCTTAACAAAAAACAGATATGTTCAAACTAATAAATTTCGTAAGTTTCACTCAAAGTGAAAAACTTAGATACGTGTATACGAAATTGACGTAGACAAGTATTTCGGCGCGCGTGCACACACACACACACACACACACACACACACATATATATATATATATATATATATATGATAGATAGATCGGGAGCGAAAGAGAGATATCTAATAGCGTAGACAGACTATGATTTCATGGCCGAGAAAATAAGTCACCAAACGCCATTTATTCGGGGTCAATTTTAAAAAAGAATAGATCTTCTTATGCTCTATCACCAGTATTGAACACTCTTTTTTTTTTATAAAGCATTAGATTACCAAAGTATTGTGACAAGCTTCATTTTTTTTTTAAATTGCTCCTGACTCAGACGTTAGGGAATCGCGTACATTGTTGATTCATATTCAAATTTTTGTGTCGTTGTTTCTTAAGATTCATATGATATGAGGTACTGCTATCTCGTTCAAATGAATTAGAACCGAGATATTTGGCTTCTAAATAATATGGTGTCAAGTAATTATTTCTGCCAGCTAATAATTACACACGCTTATATAATTTCAAGTGATATATTGTTATATGATACGAATTACTATTTTCTAGTTCAAATAATTTAAACACAAATGTTTGGTTTAAATAATTCCTTAAAGAAAAATTCGAGTAATTATTTCTGCTAAATAATGGTTACATGCAGTTACATCATTTCAAGTAACTAATGTAACATAATGGCTGAGGGATTTCGTTTTATACATCTTACCTTTCGGTTTAGTTAGGCTGAGAACCTTTCGCTTAGCGCATGGATTAGTTAGGTGCAACATGAGCGCAAGTGTTCACGCGCGTGCGGAGCAGCCGTGTCACACAGAGATGTCGCAATAAAAATCCCAGATAGAAAAATATGACCGGGGTATGTGAATGACGTCACGCACCGGAAGCGTGCGCGGAGGATTTGGGGGATTTGAGAAAAGTGAGTTAGTGGAGTTTTAGCGTCTGAAGAAGAAGGTTGACTTTCGAAGCTCGCCGAGGCCTTGCGGCGGGTGCTGCATGTGATGGGGAGGCAGATGGGAAAGTCGTCATAGAAATATTGTGCCTCTCTCTTCCTCATGTCGAAAAGCCTTTTAACGCAAAGGTAATAGAAAGTTTTGTAACTGAACTAAGAAGTCGTAAGTGTTTTTTGTGCTTCGGGATTCCTATGTTATCAATATATGAGTTATGAACATTCTATGTACATTTCACGTAGCCATATCATGGCTATGTAACACTAACAGAGAAAAATCGATAAACAAGGTGATCCAAGAAGAAAAAAGCATTTAATGTGAAAGAAAGTAAGTCGATGTTATGACGTTTCGGTTCTAAATAACCATTATCAAGACTAGGAACGATGATATCCAGTGATATTAAGTCACCGATGGATGTTTTATAAAATACAAAAAACAAGGAAGTACTATTAACATCACTAGATATTGTCCTTCCTTGTCCTGGTGATGGTTCATTAGAACCGAAACATTATAACGTCATTTCTTTCACATTAAATTCTTCTTCTTGGATTACCGTGTAAATCAATTTTCTGTACATTGTCGGATTTACTTTTATTATTTACTTCCTAGTAGCTAATAATCGTTAATAAACCATAATAGTCTGAAGTATCTATTCTTAGACACACAAGATGCAGCATTATGGTATCAAGTATTCCGAGTCAATAAATTTGAAATAAATCTATTTGACTCATTGATTAAACCTGAATAGCAACTAACATTCCATACTTGGTAGTAATGGTCATGAAGATGTATTCTTTACTAACCAGAACTAAAAAAAATGGAGCTATTCATCCGGTGCATTTAAATGTCATGTCCAGGACATATTTATCATTCACGTTAAAAATCTTTTTGCTTCTTTGAATTTGGTCTAGCATCGCGAAACAATCCTAAATAAGGTTCAGACTATTATCATTACAAGAGTCAGCGAGATCAGTTTATCATCATCCTATGGATTTCAATTTTAACCCAATGCTGCAACAGACTATTAAATATTACAGATTATTCTTTTGTGTTAGGAAGAAGTCGGCAGAAATTTAAACCTCCCATAAAAAAGCAAAAACAAGAACAAAAAAAAGCGATTATAAGGATGCCTTTATTCACAGTTTTCTCTCATTTTATTCTTTTTTCTTTAGGCTTTATGGTGGTCGAAAAATTGATTCAGAATTATCAACTAGAAGTGAAAGCGGCAAAGGTGTCTTCGGACAAACACGGCGTTACGGAGATTATCAATTACCTCAAAGTAATGAGATCACAATTCTTTCACCAATATATTGTACTGTGTGACGCCAAGACCGTAGGCCGAGTACTACGCCAGGTAAGAACATATATATATATATCACTTTTCTCTCTTCCTTTTTTTTCGTTGCCCACAACTATCTCTCTATTTACGTATCTATCTCTACGGGCGTTTGCACACACACACACACATATATATATATATATATGTATATGTGTATATGTTGGATAGATGGGGTTCAAGTGAAATTACAAAACCAGGATGAATGCAACTTCTCTAAGAGAAGTTAACTTTAAAATAAAAGTCAGAGAAGGATGTTCCAGTATTAAAGCACATCAGACGAATAGGCTCACTTTACAGAAAAAATGTTAAGATGGTAATGAATGTATTGTTTTTTTTCCTATTCTTTTTGTTACATTCATTCGGATTTATTCTCATTTTCTCTCATATATACGAGGTGCATACGATAAGTTTCCAGACGTTTTTCGTATAGACCCTTTTATTGATAGTACACACATGAAACTCTAGTCCTCTTCAATGTAATCTCCTCTGGCTGCAATGCACTTATTGTACCATTCCAACAACTTCTCGAAGGCCCCATGAAAGTCCTCTTGTGTGAATGTGTCAATGACCTGCTTCACAGCCTCTTTCATCTCCTCAATTGTCTCATAACGACAGCCTCTGAGCTTAAGGAATAACCAAAAGTCACAGGGAGCAAGGTCTCGACTATAGGGAGGCTGAGGAACTGTCTTAATACCCATCTTGGTCAAATAGTCTGTGACAAGGATGGAGTTGTGGATTGATGTATTGTCCTGGTGGAAATGTCACTGACCCGATTTGAAGAGTGCTGGCCTCTTCCCTAGGAATCTCTTCCTGAACTCCCTTAAAACCTCAACATAGTAACCCTAACCCTAACCCTTTGGCCTATCAACACTGGTGTTCTGGTTTCTTTACTCTTCCCTCACCCCTCATCATCCCTCACAGACTCCCTGCCTTCTTTGAATCTCTTATGCCACTCAAAAACTGATGCTCGATTCATGCAAGATGGTCGAAAAGCAGTCTGAAGCATTCCATACGTTTCTGTGGTATTTTTTTCCAAGTTTAAAACAGAATTGTATCGCATATCGTTCTTCTAAAGTGTCAGATTGCTTTTTTAAAAATCACCAGCTGTGACAATCAGGCTTTAGTAGGGTGTATTCCAATTCCTTCTGTAGCTGTTCATTTGAATCATAAAAATTGGTCAGTTATCTTATAAAATGTATAGGAATAACTTACTGAATTTTCAAGAGTCTACGACAATTTTAAATGCCCATAAGAAAAAATCTGGAAACTTATCGTATGCACCTCGTACACACACACACACACACACACACACACACACACACACACACACACACACACACACACACACACACACACACGCACACTTTTTATGTGCGTTCAAAACCTTAATAATCATTCTGTGGGACCTTGTATAATCTTTCTCTCTCTCTCCCTCTCTCTCTCTCTCTATATATATATATGTGTGTATGTGTGTGTGTATGTGTGTGTATTTCAAGTATAGCTCACCTGAGGATTGATGAAAAGAAACTCTGAATTGTAGTTTTTATCTTGTTTTATTACTATTTTATTTTATTCTCAAAATATATTCTGATATTTTCATACTTTAAGCTGTGTAAAAAATTAACGGATTAAGGACGCTTTTAGCGATAATCCTGATTATATATATATATATTTACAGATAGAGAGTGAGAGAGTGAGTGAGAATGAAAGCATGCTCCACTATTTTATTTAGAAACCTTTTAGCAAGTGGCAATCAAGGAACATTTTATCATTTTTCATTCAGATTTTCTTGTAATTTCTGCAAGCACCTCACCTCGATTGTTGTGCTTTTGATATATTTTATAATTCGTAAGTACAAGTTTTAAAATCAGATCAAAATTACAGCATCCCTAAAATGAGACTATCAGATTTCTTTGATTCAATGGCAATATTCAACCCTTAAATCTTCGAAGAGAGGCACCAAAGACAAGTATTTCCGATAACAAGACCCATCCCTCATTCTTTGTCTTAAAAATGGTCAGGGAATGTCCGCAAGCGTTTGCACAAGGAGAAAAGAGTACAGAGAGGGCTTACACATTCTTAAATCTGGTATTTAGTCCTGTAGCGTGTATCTGCTGTTTCTCATTGCGGATACCATTTAAACCTTCAAACGATCACCTTTGCTTTTTTACTAACCAAGTTCAAAATATAAAATATACTGAATGTTAAAAATTTTACAAATTGACAACGTCCAATCTTGAGAGAACTACATAATATGGATAGAAAAAGAATAATTGATAACCACGTGATTTACTGAATATAAGGAATAGGATTTATCTACGTAAAAATAACATTTTTTTGCTGGAAATGATTTTTTTTTTGTATTTGAAATGTTCGCAAAAATATCTAGCTTTTTTTTTTATTATTTAGATTTACTCACAAATTCAATTCAGAGAGAAATCAAATTCTGTGGATTAAATGTGATTCACTGGAAATATTTATTGGTGAAGATGTGTGCCAATATTTGGAGTGGCTCAATGTCCAGTTTTAAAGATGTTACTGAACAGTTGGATACTAGGACACGCTGAATCACAAAATCTCAGTACGTATGGGAACGCTGAATAACAACGCCACAAGATTTAGGTAATGATCCAAAAAAGAATTATGTACTTTAAAGAAAAAACAAAAAACAAAATTCGGTCATATTAGGATGTTTTTTCTTGAAAGATGTTTTTCTTGAAAGAATATTTGCTCAGTGATATATTTTACATTGAGCTCTTTACCAGGAATATTTAAATATTCAAATTTTGAATAATTTAATTGTCCTGACGGAATTGTTCCCTACTCCGGATTTACGGGATTGAAGAATACACACACACACACACACACACACACACACACACACATTTATATATATATATATATATATATATATATATATATATATATATATATATATATATATCCCCAAAGGGATGTAAGGAAACAAAAAAAGTTTTAAAAATTGATATCACGTTCCTAAACGTCTGATTCAATACGATTCGTTTGTACACCCACACGCGGACCCGGGTGCGCGCGCACACACACACATGTATATGTGTAAAAAACTCACTGGGTGTTCATACAACTCGATTTTCATGAATGTCAATGCTCATTTAGGCAGCAAATTGGAGTAAATAGTGAAGTAATTATTTTCCCGTTTCGATATTTTTCTACATTTTTAAAATTGGATGGTATACGCCACGTGACGAATGTGTCGTGCGGTCGTATCTTGTTTAGGTCACGAAAAATATTTAAACAGGTGACAACCTTTTTAAAATGTACGTGCCGCATAAATGTTTACTTCACGTGACACCCATTAAAATATTTAAGCGGGAAATGAATTTCTTCCTTATTCACTTCGTTTTGCTTTTCATATATATTATGGTTTATATATATATATATATATATATATATATATATATATATATATATATATATGTATATATATATATATATACGTGTGTGTGTGTGTGTGTGTGTGTGTGTGTGTGTGTGTGCGTGTGTGTCACAGTATTTCAACATTCAATATCATAACCTATATATTTAGGGAGACGTATTGTCAGTTTAAAATTTTTCTTTTTTACCCTATCTCTCTCACTCTCACACTCTCTCTCTCTCTCTCACTGTATCTATCTATCTAAAAGGAAAGAAAGAGAAAATATTTTTTACAAGTCTAGTTTCTATAATAGAATGTATTATATATATATATATATATATATATATATATATATATATATATATGGTATATATTATATAATATATATTACGATATTGAACGTTGAAATACTGTGATATTGACATACTTTTCGTGTATATAGAACTGTTCTTTTTCAGATTTACAACACTTTAAACCTGACAATTCATTTATAATCATATATAGACTAAATGTTTAATATAAAAACTTATATAAACAGCAAAAATGAGTAAATAAGAAAACAATAACTTCCATATCTACTATATTTTACTGCTTTCTGAAGATGGGCATTCATGAAACTTGACTAGTTGGAATACAATTAATATTCATTGTATATTGCTCTACTTATAAAGTACTGAGGACTTTCTTAGTTTTAATTTTCATTCTGTTATTATTATTTACTCATTACAGTTTTTCACATCAGTTTAAGCTGATGGTCTTTCACTGGAGATTGAGTGACAGCTAGTCTCCTCATATCTCTAGAACTCTTCTCAGTATTCTGGCCATTTTCAACAATGCTGTTGTTTGGATGGTCTCCACCCGGCCGCCAACTTCCAAATCTTTTAGGCCCTTTAACAATTCTTTAGTTACCGTGCTAAAAGCACCAATTACAATTGATATTATTGTCACCTTCATGTTCCACAGTTTTTTCAATTCTCTAGCAAGGTCAAGGTACTTATCTCTCTTTTCACATTCTTTCAGTTTTATTCTGTGGTCAGCCGGGATAGCAAAGACGACAATTTTGCAAATTTTTTTTTTCTTTTGTTGATTATTATAAGGTCTGGTCTTCTGGTCGAGATTAGGTGATCCGTTTGTATATTAAAATCCCATAGGAGTTTGTGTGTGTCATTTTCTAGGACAGGTGCTGGGTTATGCATATACCATTTGTTGGCATGGTCAAATTTAAATTTCTTGCATATCTCCCCCAGTGGATCACTTTGCCCACCCAGTCTTGTCTAATCTTGTACTCCTTCTGTGCCAATTTGCTGCATTCGCTTATTATATGATTGATGGTTTCATCTCTGTCACCGCATAGTCTGCATTTGCTATTTTGTTCCCTTTTGCAAACATTCAATTCTAAATCAACTACTCCCACCCCAGTTTATTTACACATTTGGGCGCTCCCATGAGTGTATTCAAAATCACTAACTCAGCGATAGGATTTCTAACAGACCGAAAAAAAATGGTTAAAATCAATCATATACTTTCGGAAGAGTTTGGCTGAAAAATGAAAAGTGTTATCTTCATTTAAATTGCAAAATTCATCACACATTTCACTTACTGGCTACAGTGTAAAAAATTCATTATGCATTTAAAATTAAAGACAAATCTTACTGATTCTCTCCAACTAGTAGATAGTAACAGAGCAAAGATTTTCCAAACTATTATTATTATTATTATTATTATTATTATTATTATTATTATTATCTACTCATTAGAGTTTTTCACATCAGTGTTAGCTGATGGTCTTTCACTGAAGTTTGAGTGACAGCAAGTCTCCTCAAATTTCCAGGACTCTTGTCAGTATTCTGGCCGTTCTCAATAATGCTGTAGTTTGGCTAGTCTTCACTCGTCCACCAACTTCCAAGTCCTTCAGTCCCCTTAATTATCATTTAATTACCGGAGCAAAAGCATCAATTACAATTCGTACAATCGTCACTTTCATGTTCCACAGCTTTTTCAATTCTCTAGCAAGATTGAGGTACAAATCCTTCTTTTGACATTCTTTCAGTTTTATTCTGTAGTCAGTCGGGACAGCAAAGTCGACAATTTTGCAATTTTTCTTTCTTTTTTTCTTTTTTGATTATTATTAGGTCTGGTCTTCTGGTCGGGATTAGGTGATCGGTCTGCATATTAAAGTCCCATACGAGAGGGTCATTTTCTTGGACAGGTGTTGGATTGTGCCAATACCATTTGTTCGTATGGTCAAATTTCATTTCTTGCACATCTCCCCGTGGATCACCTTTGCCCACTCAATCGTGTCTAGTTTTATACTCCTCGTGCGCTGATTTACAGCATTCGCTTATTATGTGATTGATGGTTTCATCTCTGTCACCGCATAGCCTACATTTGCTATTTTGTTGCGTTTTATCTATTCTCGTTTTGATATGATTGGTTCTTATAACTTTTGTTCTGCTATTAGGAGAGATTCCTTTTCTTAGCCGGGTCCAGGTTTTCTCGAGTGAGATGTTATTTATTAGTTGTTTAAAACGCCCACAGGGTTGTTTTCCATTCCATTTTTGTTTCCTAGTTATTGTCATTCTGTTGTCCATCGTGTTATCAGTATCATTTCTGATGGTTGTAATCAATCCTCCTTCGTGTTTTTTTATGTAGTCTTCAAGTCGTTGTATTCAAGTCGTCAACGATGTCTTCAATGCTGGCAAGTCATCTTCTTCCTTCTTTTCTTGATAAATATAATCTGTTAACGTCGTCTCCGGGATGTAATGCCTTATGCGTGGTCATTAGTTTTCTTGTTCTTTGGTCCATTTGTTTACGTTCACCTCTGGTCCACTACAGGATTCGCCCAGAATATCTAACGAGTGGTACAGTCCAAGTATTTATTCTTTTCATAAGGTTTCAGCAAGAGAGTTTTGTCTCGAGTACTTTTCTAGTTCTCGTGAAATATTCTTTTAAAATTTTGTCTTTCATTTTCACTTGTCTGATGGTTTCAGCCTCCAAGTTGCCCAAGTATTTGTAGGTTTCGTTTTCTCCGAGCATTCTAATCTTGTCTTGATTTGGTAGTTCCATTCCGTCAGTTAGCAGTCGTTTGCCAATTTTCATTACAAACATTGCACATTTTTATGCCAAATTCCATTCCAGTGTCCTAACTGAATATTCTAACTGCGTCTATTAGAGTTCCCAGTTCTTTTTTTTTTGCAAATAGTTTAATGTCATCCATGTACATTAAGTGATTGATCTTTTCCTGAGATCTACTTAGTTTTTATCCAGCAGTACATTTTCTGAGTATATGGTTAAGAGACATCATGGCAATTATGAATAGTTAGGGTGATAGTGCATCTCCTCTTTGGATCTTTGCTTCAGCTAAGCTTCTTCCTTCTGCTGTCAATTTCACTCCCTATAACGTTTATGACTTCATGTGATATTTTGTACATTTTGAGGCAGTTTATCATCCAGATTTGCAGAACCATATCATATGCCTTTTGTAGTCAATCCAGGCTATTGTCAGATCTTTCCGTCTGGTTTGGCTTTCATTTAGGATGTGTTGATCTATGTCAAGTAACGCTGCTGTGCCTCTGGATCCTTTCTGTGCTTCAGGGAACAAACTGCGGCTTGTTAGCGAGTAGTAAACCTCTTCCCTTATTTGTGCTGTTTATATTTTCTACATCATCCGTAGGCAAGTCATAGGTTTGCAATTGTTGGGGTCGTTCCTTTGCTTGGGTCCTTTTGGATCAATGTATCCTTCCTTTGGTCATCCCTTTGGGTACGTGTGCTCTTTGTAAGCATCTGTTCATTTCTAGGGCTAGTCTGTCGTGAATGGAGGTGGATTTCTTGAACCAGAAACCATGTATTCCATCATGGCCAAGCGTTTTCCAGTTTGATATTTTTTTAGTGTCGTTTTAAGTAAATCGACGTGTATTTCCGCTTTCGGGCCTTCTAGTTCTCTTGTCATATTGTTTATCCATTCAGCCTTTTCGTTATGTTTTTTTGGTTGCCATATTTTAGTTAAAAATCGTTAGGGTTTTTTTTATTTTCCGGTTGTTGACATGTTTTTGTGTCATCTCCTTCCAGTTATTGATATAATTCTCTTTCGTTGTTTTGGAATGTTCTGTTTTGTCTGAATTGTTTTACCTTTTGTCTATATCTCTTTATTCTTCCTTCTTTCGCCAGTACTTTTTGCTCTATTTCCTCAAGTTGTATTGCAAGTTTTTCCTGTGTTACCTTTTCCCTTCTGTTCCTAATTATTCCAGTGTCACTCCTTTTTTTTTTATCATTTTGGCCTGTTTTCGTAGATTTTTTTTCATCTGTGTTTCTAATCGAAGTTCCCATCGTGGTTTTGATTTTTCTTTCGTGCTTTTTGAGGGGATCCTAATTTTTTCGCAAACTAATTTCGCTTCTGCATAAATTAGTTCGTTCAATTCGGTTATATTATTCGTTGATATCTATATGTTTATTGATTCACTTTATTCGTCTCTAATTGATATGAATATTATTTAATTTGTAAGTTTAATTTTTTCCTTTTTTTAAAATTAAAAGCAATATCATTCTTTGTTTTTTCTAAAGTTTTTCACATGAATGTGAACATTTTTAGAATTTGTTTATTGTGAAAATTATTCTAATCTCGCACAAATATTGATTGTTTTTCTATTCAAAATGAAAGCAAAAAATCAATTGCTCCATACTTGAACAGAAGTCTGTCATCAAAACTTTGTAGGTTGAAAAGTACAATCAATGTAAAATCTACAGAGAATGTGTAATGTTTTAGTCAAAGGATGTTTATACATAGGTTGAATATGGGTTTGTTACTACGAACCCGAATCGAAAAGACAGTGCATGATACTGATAAAGATAACGTTCTGGGTGCAGCAGTTATGCTGTCAGACATTTGAGACATGATTTTTAATTCACTTGAAAAAGGTGCAATTGCAAATAATGCTTCTTATTGCCAACTTCTTACCCCAAATCTACTTTACTTACTGAATGATTACGAGGATGTAACGAACAATAAAGACTTGTTTATTGTGTCATTTAACCTACAAAGGCAGAACAGAAGTGCGCTTTTCATTTGTGACGAGGAATTCCATTTCTTTCGATGACAATGTCTATTTCTTCAATCCATTTCACAATGTATTCCCGCCAATTGCTACACTTGTTCGAATTCGTTTCTAATGGTTGTGGGCAAAAGAATGCAGTCTGTGACTTTGGAGTCTTTATGTACGCAATGCATATCAATAAGTAATAGTAATATTAAGGATTCAGCCTTTTGCGCAGGAACACGCATCATATTACTAATGGCTGCTTACACGAATAAAATGCGAAACAGAGCAAAAGATCTTTGCAGTAAAAAAGTGAACATCGTTACAAGAGAACCAATTAATAAATAAGTATGAAAAATGTTTTGATCAAACAAGCAAAATATAATAATGAAAAATGTTATTAAGTTAATACAGAGCAATAACAACTTAAAAATTATCTAATAAATCAACTACTGAAACCAATGAGAAAATTTACTATCAAATAAATATAGGGAATATTTAGTAGAATAGAAGGAATATATTTTTGTTCCTATACGAACTGATATATTTATAGATCCTGAAAAGAATATTTCAGCAGCAAGCTAGTATATATATATATATATATATATATATATATATAGAGAGAGAGAGAGATATGCGAATTTCACCATCAGGTGAAACGATTGAATGAAAACGCCTTATGAAAACATGCAAAGATAAACACTGGCTCGAAATGGTTTTAGTCACAGATAATTTCAAACAAATGTTAAACCTGTTAAATATATATCTCCTAGATGATGAGCTTAATCTCTGGTGTCTACAATAGAGATCATATATTGATCAGTTGAAGACATTAGGATACCGACATTAATTTTCATTCAACGAATCTATATTCTAAATTACCAGTCGCTTCTTTTGTAGCATGTCAACACTTTAAAAGAATTTCGTCAAAAATTGGATACAGGCGTCTTACTGTCCAGCAGAGCTAAGTCTATACGCTTTAGCTGTGGTTTGAGACAGTATTTTAACTGAGATAAACAAACTGTCTGCAAGATGTGTCACGAGAATGATTACACATTATGGATTAACATTGCCAGAACATCTCCAGAAGAAACTTAAGAATTTTTCCCGCAGATTACGAACTCAAATTGAAATCTGGTTTTATCATTTCGAGCATGAATAACAGATTCAAAGCAAATAGGGAAAATACTGTGCTTCTTAACCCCGAAGAATTTCAACTAGGCAACATCTGTTTGGGTGGTGTTGGCTTGCGAATTTTGTTTTTTATTCTGAAGGCATAATCATGGTAGAATACCAGGGAAAGGGGAAAATTATTGATGGACCGTACATGAGAATTAAGACAAATGAAAGAAGCAATCAAGTCAGAGGAAAGTCAAAGATAGGTGTGATCTTGCTCCGCAATAGCGCACCAGTTCCCACTGCTCACATTTAAGTTGCTGAAACTGGTGTGTTTTTTAATTGCAACCCCAGTCAGCTTACTCACCAGGGTAACTCCATCTGACTTCTTTCTATTTCCTAATCTCAAATTGTTATTTTGAAAACAATAATTAGGACATATGTCCTTTGAAGGAGCTTTTGGAGGACCAGGATGCCACCATCGTCCTTGAAGGGATAATTATGCTTCAGCACCGTCGGACCCAGAGAAATCATATTAAAGGATACTATATTGAAAAATAGCGAAAACCTTTTTCTCCAACTTTTGTGTAAGGCTTAGAACTTTTTGAAATAATCGTCTATCTATTTATTTATCTATCTATCTACTGTTGTTATATACTTTGTTTTTGGTGCCTCACCGTTTCTACTTTCTCTATTTTTCAGGCGTTGCTGCTTAGTATGATGTCATATCCTTACAACTGGCTTGTGGTGAACATGGTAAGTTTATCATTTAGATAAGTTATCGATGTCAAGAGAAGTTTGTGGAGTTGATTCCTACGTTGAAGACTCCGAACCTATCGAGATCATTCCAATATTCCAGTAAACCAGTTCCTTGAAGTCGTCGTTGGGTCAGAGTCAGTGAATTATTTCAATGTCAAACAGTTTGAAAAGATTATTCTTATGTCTGAGTTAAACAAATCGGAATGATCTGAGTAAGAGATGAGACCAATGTCAAATTGATAAAATTTTTTTTATGTTTTCCTTCTATCAGACTCAAATAATTCATAGATTGAATTTTTAGGCGATGAATTAAAACACTATGTAACAATTAAATTTTTTTTTCTCCTTTATAGGCAGAAAAATTAAAAAAGATGTTATTTTCTTAAAACTTTGTTTTTCTGATTTCGATAACAAAATTCCAGGTTGAGTCATCACTGAGTAGCTAATAAAGGTTTTTCTAGAATTTTCGGAGGATTTCTGTTAATTTTTGTATAACTTGAATATGATTATACGTAAATTTTTTTTTTTTTATGATTTATCAAAATCTTATGTAAATAAACGTGCAGACTTTTTTTTCAGTTTTTTCATAGAAAATTGACTAAATTTCTAAATTCCATTATCCAGCGAACATAATCAAAGTTGCAGGAAATAATAGCTATTTTCTATATTTTTACACTATAAACAATTAAGAAATAACACATACTATCCAGGAACAAAAGCTGTCTTTTATAGTATTATCCAAGGCACAAAGCAAAGTTTGAAGAATAATAATCATTTTCAGTATTTTTATAATATTAGTAATTAAAACATACTACATACTTTCTGTTACATAGTGTAAGGCATGATTTATAGAAATCTGGTCGATTGAGATGGATATCAATTTCAATTTATTAATGACTAATGTTTAGTCCCTGACCAACTCTGTGATAAATGATTGACTTGTTGATTTAATCATGTTACTAGATGAACAGTAATGACATGTTTCATTATTGGCATAATATCTCTCTCATTCATCTCAGTATTTCAATATACCCAAAGGTCATTAAGACAGGAACATTAATAGGTCTTACCTCGACACTTGCTCATAGCGTGTCGATAGGGATTTTAAATTCATAGATTTCATTTTAGATCAATTGTTCTACTATGGCTAGAGAACCCATTTGCTCTAGTGCTTACTCATGGAGAATTATTGTGTGACGGTCACCGTCGTAGAAAACGGAATCGGTGATCTGAGTTCGAATCTTGCACGAGACTGTATGCGTTTCATTTCGTGCTAATGCCCTCACAAATATATGCAGACTGAATCTTTAAGTCGAATCTATGAGAAGGAAAACTCCTAATTCAAACTACATTCCGCTTAAGAATAGACCTTATTTCGCATCCTGCCCGTGGTGGAGAAGGTAGGTGAATATTAAATGGCCTCCCATAAAGTGAAGGTTTAAACATTTCAGTGATGCACTTTTATCGGTTAGACAATACACATTTTGTTTTTGCCGTCAAATGTATTTTTACCTTTTATAAAAGTTTTTGTGTCTTTAGTAGTCCGCTTATGAAAAGTAAACGCATTTAGTATAATTCAAAGCAATCAACCAACAGTCGAGTGAGGATAAAAGCACCGATACTTGGTCGATCACCGAAATTAAGAAGTGGAAAGTCATCTCAGAACTAAGATGGATGATGCACCCACAAATAACAGACACTGTGCTAAACAAAGCCAAGCTTATTAAATTCAACAAGTCAGCGGTATTGTATATAATAATTACGAAACAATATTAACCACTTAGATATTGATTATGAATTTGCGCTTGAACGGAGAACTTTGCTGTCTAGTAAAGGGTCGAACTATACCAGACAGTCTTCGTTTTATCTGCTTGTAGAAAAAATCGACAATAAAGAAGCGCTGATCAATTTCGCTCAGTTCGAGATCTTTGATGGGTTTGACCATCCTTTCTTGGAGGCTGTTTTATCTGAGGTTGGATTTGAGCCGAGCTTTCACGACTGGATATCAACTTGGTATTTACTAATTTTAGATAGAAATATAATTATTTCATTATATTTCCGCGATCATTGTTAAACAGGCCGTCGGACTATCCAACTTTGATGTTATGGCGGACGTACTGCTGCAAGTTTGAAATCTCTGGTATCATACTCGCCATTGATATTTTTTCAACGACCCAACCAATACAAAAATATGACTGGGGAGGAGGAGAGCACTCTCAACCCTATACTGATAAGCAGAAAAGTACGGATGTGCAAGTTCAAAAGAATGTTTGAAGAATGTGTTACATTTACTTTTAAAAGGCTCGTTGCCTTAAGGAAATCTACACATTCGGGGATCTTGGGCGTGTCCACACACAAGACTCAAGTATTGGTAGATAACGCGTAACTTCTTTAGCGCTGCAGTATATTGAAAAAGTTTGCAGTATAAATCAGAGATGAAAAGATAACGACGATATCACATCAGGAAAAAGGAAAAAGCCAGACTCATGATCACAGAAAAATCTCGCTCTCTTTATGGTTTGGTTTTAAAAACGGAAAGACGTGAAATGGTATCTTCAAGTTGATGTAGAAAATATTTATTTTTTGACAAGTCGAAGCCCACTCCAAATGAAGTCGAGTCGGTTTTACTTGCCTCAAAATTTTGGTCGTTACATATCACACTGCCGGTATCTAACTGACTTCTTTTCAGAAACGCTATCGTGCCATTGTTTTTCACTTCTATAGTGAAAGTTCTCAGGATTGATCTATTGTTGTTGGTCACGCAGCTGGGCACCAGTATCAGTATTGGTAGAAAGAGGCCATTACTTTATACTATCTTAGCTACAAGGCAAATATTGTTACGAAGCTGCTTAATTACCTGAAGTTCTAAAATCATCACACCTTTAAGTGCTGATCATATCCGCTGCGGCTTAATTTCAGTGATTCAAAGAGAACCCGTGAGGACTCTGATTTAACCTTCTGCCAAAAGCTTTTTACTTAAATATCCAAGTCTGGAGTTCTAAGTGTATTGCACTGATTTGTAAGAATATGGCCGGTTTCCAAGGGGGTTTAATTCGACCATTAATGTTCAATATTGACTTTTCATGGCTTCAGGATAGAAGAATCTTCGACAGTTAGTGTTTAATTAGAATAAAGAAAATCAAAAGTTATATACTGCATTTCCACTGAAATTGGCTAAATCCAGTAATAGATTTCAATTCCAATACCCTCAGAGCTTACTCACTACTAGTGGAGAAGTCCCGGTGGGATAGTGCCCAACGGACTGAACTTCGATATGGTAGAAACTTGTTGGAACTCCAGTCACGATATTATGTTCACTTTAAAACTGATCCTCTTAAGTTATGGGTTAAATAGTAAAACTACCTTCTTCCTGCAAGAATGTCTTTAGCCTTAAATAAACCACGAAGGTTGATATGGTATTAAACAAAGGGAAAACATTCAACCAATACGAGCTGAAATCCTCTGGAGACATTTTAGTGAAGCCCAAGGCCACAAAAGCAGAGCTCTAGGTGAGGATTGAAATCACCACAAACAAGACGCGAAAAATACGTATGTTGAATACGGCATGTTTTAAATGAGGCTCACCTTATTAGGTATTACTTAATGTCTATAAAAATGAGTATTTCACTCTATCTGGAAAAATCTGCATTGGAGCAGTGATTAGATTGCTCGCCAATGGCCCGGTAAACCGGAGTTCAGTTCGAGTCATACCAAAGACTTGATGTCACCTTGCTTAATACTCAGCATTATTAGGTTCCACGAAAGCATCCTTTTCGTTGTGCTAACAAAGTCAGTATCTAATTATGATTTTTCTCATTCATGCCTATTTAACATATGAAACGTTTAGTCTTAAAAACTACATAAAGGAAAAGATACTAATTTCTCTAAGGCTATATATATATATGTGTGTGTGATGGTTGCCGTTTTGTATGCGAGCAAGGCTATCGAATAACATCATATTATATCAATTCGATGATACAAAGCAATGCTTGTACATCCAATCTTATATTTATCTAAAGGTACCGATTTCAATTATATATATATATATATATATATATATATATATATATATACCGGTATGCACATAAACAGACACACGTATATATATGTATAAAAATCGACATTCACAGAGAACATATGTAGATGTGAAGACATGTAGATTTATATATGTAGACATACAAAACCCTCACCTCCCCTCACACACACACACACACACACACACACACACTCACACACACACACATATATATATATATATATATATATAATCCGCGAACAAAATCCAAGGTGTAGGCGTGTTCATTTTGAGTGCTCAATGCCAACGGCTATCAATGTGTAATTAATGTGAGATTAAGTATACATAAAAATTCAACGTGCCGAAAAATATTTTCATATATAAATAAGAATAAAATAAATTGTTGTCATTTATTTCTGGTCTTCATGATCATCTTCAAAATATATGCATGGTTTCTAAATTCAGACGCATTAATATTCATACTGAAACAAGTTAAGCACGACAATGGTTTTTATTTATCATACAAAAGTCTCTCTGAACCGCATTAAATAGAAATTAACAGCCCCACCCCACAAAACAACTTAAACATTTGATTCATCGAAATGATCTCCTTAGGCCGCTATCACTGCTTCACAGATTCTCAGCATTCTTTACCCTAAATACCGGAGGTAGACGAATATATTTCGGTCCAGCTTTCCTGCAAGAATTACCAGCGGTGAGCCTCACTCGTGGGTCTTTAGCTCTGACTTTTCGGTCAAGCTCATCCTGCACCAGTTCAGTGGAACTTCAGTCCATTGATTGGGCCCGCAGGGATACAGTTGAGAGACTGGTTGAGTTTACTAGTATGCTTTGAGTCATTATCCTACATGAACACAAATCCTTGATTCACAAGCCACGTTCCAGATGAGATCGTGTAATACTGCAGCATGCTGAGATAGTTGTCTTAATTTAATTTGCGCTTCACTTGGTGCTAACTACCGACTTAGCTATTGACAAAAGCTCTCCCACACCAAAAGAGAGCCTTCCCCATGCTTTACTGTTGGTGTGATTCAGGGGGTTGCAGTTCTTTCACCATCTCTTCGTCCCACATAGACCTTCCTATTTGACCGGAAGATTTTGAACTTTGATTCATCAGTCCAAAAGACCTTATTCCCCTTCTTCATTGTTCAGTCTTCATGTACCTTGGCCCATGGGAGCATTTTGACATTATTTTCCTATCCCAACAGTTGTTTCTTGACGGGAATTATGCCATATAGGTCAGCTTCTCAGAGTCTTCTCCTCACAGTGGAGACTGTCACTTTTTAACGATATTAGTTCAGTTGTGGAGAGAAGTTTGGAGCAGTCATTCTTCTCTCACAGAAGACGGTGACTCAGATGAAATTGTCCTCTACATCAGTAAACCTGGTTGTATCTAGGAAGCAGTAATTAAATAGAATATAGTCTAATGTGAGTTCAAGTGGTAGTATAAGGTAACTTTTCGAAAATGTATTATTCTTTCTCAGTACGAAACAGGGGGTGTCCTCGTGGTGTAATGGTTAAAGCGATGGACTGCGGAATCGCAGTACGCGAGTTCGTACTCTAGTCGCGCAATTACGTTAACTTGGGAAAGGTATGAACCTCCTTATCCTCCCAGCTATGGGTTAAATTGTACCACTACTGTTCTTCTATGAGAATGGCTTTGGCATTAAATAACCTACAAAGGTTGATATGCTATGAAATCAAAGAAACCAATCAGTACGAAAGAAGAAACACCTCTTCACATCAATTTTTCAAAAGATATCTGGTTACATTAAGAACAAAGTTACTATGGAAAACTTAAATTTCGTTTAATAAATAAAAACATTGTCGCGCTTAACTTGTTTCATTAAAAATAACGCTTTTAGGATGAGAAATAAAAAAAAATTGGTGTGGCTAAATACTTTTGATTGGTAGTGTGTATGTATAAAGATGAACTACTTCGGTATAAATAGAAATATTTATTTTTAATTACATTTTAATAATTCTCAGCGAGTTTTGACCTTAGTAAATCGCAAGAAAAAAGACTTTTGTGGAGTAAAACTTTTAAAACGATTTTTAGAAATGGTTTTAAAAAGTTGATAGGGCACATAAAAAGCAGCAAAATATGCACAGTAGCTAAGCATATCCATTAATTGAACAAGAATTATTTTTGGTATTTTGAAGCGACCGTTATGTGATTTCTACATATTTTACCACCGGATGCTGTGATCAAAATGTAGAAGGCATTTGTTAGGTATGGACTGAGCTTGTTTCAAACAAGCTGTAACTGTTTTTATTAAATATTAGACTTAGGTTTTTATTTTTATTTGGATGTTTATGTGGTAACGCATCTATCTATTCTATTATACAGTGGTGTTTTGAGGATGATTTTGTTTCATACCAAAACTATTGGAGGGTCAAATGTTTAGAGACGTTTCATTTATTTACCTTAAGTCTTTTTATCATCGTGAAATTCTTCAATGGATTTTAAAAAGATTTTTGTGATGATGAATTTTACATCTAAGTTAAAATCATGTTTTCTTTGAGCGGATATGTTCGATGGGAAATGGTTTATTATAATCAATGGATCTGATTCTGCATTTGTAGTTATTTAGTTGAAAATAAAAATTGTCATTCTGATTTTGTTTTTGGCAGAGTATGTTGTCTAGTAAATAAATTGAATTTTAGCGTTTGCAATTAGACTTGTTCTAGAATTGAAAAGTTTTTTAGTTGGGAAACTTGTGAATAATTTGTAAAATTTGAAGTTTGTGCAGAATATATTGTCCGCAACTTTTTACATCGCAAAATTTAGTTGCTTTTATTTCGGGATTCTAATGGTATTATTTAAAATGTAGTTGCTTCCTATCATTTTTCTGATTTTATTTGGTTGGCAATTGGCCTCGTACTGGGAAAATATCTTTTGGATTAGTTTAATTTAAAAATATACCAACAGTTCTTAAATATTTGGGCAAATTATGATTGTTTTGGTTCCTTTGTTTAATGGCGTAGTTTATTTAACGACAAAGCCATCCTTGTAGACGAACAGCAAGGGTACTATTTGACTGATAGCTTGGCAATCATGGGGTTCATACATTTTTTAAGGGTATTAGTCTGAAATTAAATGCAATAGCGCAATTGGAGTTCGAACTCACACAGTATAATTTAACAGCCCAGCAAGCCGACCATTACGTCACTGGGATTCTCCAGAGCAGATAGTGAAAGATTGTTGGCAAATGATGTCATGAGATCTATTCAATTTCGTTTCTTTTGTCTCTAGTTTTGTAATATCTTTTCTTGAATAAATGATAGATATGGTGATCAAGTTTTAAAATAAATTATGGGAGTACCCCGAGCTAAAAACTGTTTGTTTAGTTTATCACTATCTTTTCTTTTAGTTCGTAATCATCTGAACTGATTAGTTTTTGCGTTTGTGAGTAGGTCCGGCTTTCTTGAAGGTTTTTCGGCTGAGAAGACTTAAAATAAAATTTATTTTATGTTTTTGTATGTGGTTTTATTTCTAGATCCGTGTATTGTGTTAGTATAACGTTTATTATAAGGCTAACAGCAACAATTAAATGAATTAACACTTCGTTTAATTCTAACCATTTATTAACCAGCACGTGAAACAATGAATAACAATATACAGTCCTTCCAGTGTATAAAGTTGAGTTTAAGGGACTTAAAGAAGAAGATATCTGGTATCTTAGGGTTATCTCTCTGAGAGCTTTTAATCTCACTGCTTCACTGAACGCCTGGTGGAATCTGTCTGATTGGATTTTGGATTTTGCGCCAACACTTCTGGGCTCATCAAGAGATAAGAATATCCAATCACAGAGAGCTTCTCCCTAATTCACTCACTCCATACACAGGAATTGGCATTTTACTGACCCAAAATGTGTTTTTATCAATATATATCAAATATCTTAAAAACAATTCACTGTGCAGATATTTCTTGGTCAATATATATATATATATATATATATATATATATATATATATATATATATATATGTTGAATTGATAGATGGTAGTGAATCTAGATGATGATAAAAATAAGTGAAAAGATGGATGAATCAAATACTTACAAAAGTCGTAAGGAGTAGCAATATTTCATTCTTGTTTATTCAATCAGATGAAATTCTTTGAAAGAACAATAATGAAATATTACAATTACAAAACTTTTGTAAGCGTTTGATTCATCACACACACACACACACACACACACACACACACACATTTATATATATATATATATATATATATATATATATTGGAAATATAATAATTGATAGAATAGAAGGAATGGTGTTAATTGTACGTTCATATTTACATTCTTCGTGTAGTTGTTTCTGAATAAGATCTGCTTTTTTTGCACAAAGTTATTTAATGTCGAGTATTTTTATCTTATACTCATAATTAGGGCACAATTGTATAGTTTCAAGTCCAAGTAAGTAATGAAATTTTACTTAGTAAATAGTTGGACATTTAGACCCGTAGATGTGACCCCCTAAGAGGTACTACCACTGTAGCTAAGAATCTGGGAGGCGTCCGTGGTGTAATGGTTATCGTCGTCGGAAATGGACACGGTGACACGAGTTCAAATACTGGAAGAGACTGATTGCATTTCCCATAGCACTAATACCCTTGTGAAAGGTATGAATCCAATTATTCTCCCTCCAGCTATGGGTAAATAGTAGGACAGACAAGGTTCTTCAGCCTTGGTGAGGCAACTAGTCTAGGAGAAGGAAAACACTGAATTCAAACCTGTTAAACTTAAAAATTGACCTTGTGTCATATCCTGCCTGAGCGGAGGGGTTGGGTAAATATGATAACAATGAAAGCGTATTCTTCCCTCATCAAATCTCGCAAACTGGAGCCTCAATATCAGATTCAGTTTTGTATCATTCTCAAGAGATTCCTTTTTGTTGAGCTCCGTATTCTTCTTCAAGACATATAATATGCATATTCCAAGCCCCATCGGCACTGACCATTTCTTCTTTTTCCTAAGATTCGCAAATACCTTTAGATCTTTGACAATTTTATAATAATATTCTTAAAAGTTAAACAACGTAAATAGTTTTCTAATTAAGTTACGTGATTACTTGTTCATGCCTTTTTCAACTTTGAATGTGGATGTTATAAGAAAATAATATTGACTAAAAAAGAATATAGACGAATATAGAATTAAACAAAAATTATTAGTAATGACAAAATTTAAAAAATTGATTGTGTACTACACAGAAGGTCTCGAAATAAATAAATAAATAAATTTATTTGGGGTGGTTGAGACTTTTTAGATGATACCCCATTATATTAAGAAAGAGTCGAACAAACCTATTTGTCAGATGTCTTTGTTTTCATTAGTTTTTGATGTGACTTTTCCTAGGAAATTATTTTATCTTCATGTTTTTTCTTCAAAAAGGCACAGACAGTGAATTGGTGGAATAATTGCAAATTATTTCTCACACTCTTTTAGGTATTCGCGTATAAGCATAAAAAATCTGTAAAAAAAATAAAAATGCAATAAATTTTATAAAATTTCAAGAAAATAAGACAAAAAATGTGCGTGCTATGAAAATAAAATTCCCCTTTGTGAACACCATAAAAAGAAAAATCAATTTGTTGCTTTTTTATGTAGATTTTTCTTTTACTTTACAAAACATAAAAAGTTCACGATCAGCTCAACTGAGTTACAGAAGATGATACAATAGCCAAAAGTTTTTTAAACAATAATTTTGTGGATGAAAACTTTGCTGTGAGTTTCCCAATGTGTACTGATCAAAACTTTTTCAATATAGGTATCAAGTAATCGATAATGATATGGAAAAAAGAACAATGGAAAAAATAACAGTATATCAGAATTTTGATTTTGAGCTAACAGTGGCAAGTCCAAGTAAAGGCAATTAGGTAAGCAAATGCCCAATTGTTTTAGATGGAACCTGGCCATTTTTGACTAAATAAATTATCAAAACAGAAATCGATCTCAAATAGAGTGGATACCCTGCCGATGTGGCTTTGAGTATACTATATTCCAAATAGAGGAATAAGACTCCCATGCACAAAAAGGCTGGAGTTTAGGCAATCTGGTTTGTGTGGAGCACTTCTTCATTGCAATTACTCCCAGGTCCACTCTGAGCCGGAGCAGTAGTACCAGTAAGTTTGCAAACTATTGGTCAAATACATCAATTTGCAAATTATTTATATTCGATAGGAACTTGTGCCAAAAAAAAAAGTAAATAAATAAATGAATAAATAATAATAAATTTATAAAAAAAAAAAAAGGCCTCTGAAGAATCAACTACACAAAAATATGAATATGAACGCACCATTAACGTGACTCCCTCACCTGTAGGCTTAGAATAACACTATACGGATTGATATGTCTTTAAAATCTATCAATCAATTAATTACGTGGAAAAAATATTTTAAAAACATAATTTACATAGTATAAATTATATTGTTGATTAATGTAAATTGTAACTTTTTAAATTTTATTTTATCTAGCTAAAGATTTTTCAGTAAATTAGTTTTGAAGATTTTTTCAAATCATTTTAATTTTTAATCTTGTATATTTACGGAAAGGTAAACTTTATTGGGTCTAAATAAAATACCATTTCGTGTATCACTGAGATTTATCCATTCTCATCTCCTTTATGCACTATTTTTCGCTGACGTAAAAATCAAGATTGGAGAGGAGTTACGAAAAAAAACATAAAAAAGCCCAAAAAGACCCCCCCCCAAAAAAACAAAGATACATTTTGTATATATTTATCTAAACACTCCACCAAAGACAGAATGTAATACAAGAAACACTTTTTTAAGCTGAGTACAGTTGGTTTGAATCTAGAGTTTTCCTTCTCGTAGATTGATTGCCTAATCAAGATTAAATATCTAGTCTGCTCAGTTATTTTACAACTGTTGGAGGGAAAACATTTATTTTGCTGAATGATGTTTTATGACATATGAACTATTGAGGGTCATTTAATGCAAAGTCTTGTTTACGTATACATAACTTTAAAGCATAGAATTTGTAGGTGATGTTATTCTTAAACGAGCGGTTAAAACGCAGTTGTTTGAACAGATTTAAATGGTTTCAAGTATTCCAGTTTAACACTAATAATCCAATTAATTATTAATCATTTTTTCCTAACAGTTCAATAGTTTCGAGTATTCTTACCTAACACTAATAATTCTACTTAATATCAATAATTTGTTTTCACACAGTTAAACGATGTCAAGTATTACAATTGAACATTAATAATCATATTTATCCAGCATTCCTATGTAACATTTATCATTTGCATTCAGCAGTATGATTTCAAATAACTAATAATAATAATAATAATAATAATAATAATAATAATAATAATAATAATAATAATCCTTAAGAAATGATAGGATATTTCAATTCGACCCATTGATGGAACATAACAGGTGCTACCAATTCCGATCAGAGTGGACCTTGGAGAAATGACTAGAAAGGAGTACTTCATATTCCTCAAATATCCCAGACTGGAGTATCACCACTGGGTACAGATGAGTGTCTTAGGAGACTCATTAGAGAGGAGGTCTTAGCCCTCTGCAGCAGTCCAGTCGGCGTATTCTACAGCACCAGTTGACATAGCGTGGAGGGAGAAGAGACTGATTCACGCTATTCTCAAGGCCATTAACGTGATGTGAAACGCAAAGAGCCCCATCTAGGATTTGAACTCATGTCAACAATTTTATTTCCAATGATAATAACCGTTTTGATAAGTATGCCTTTCTGTCGGAGTGTACGTCGGTGCCTTTCACTGCTATAACACTTGTTATTTACTCTCCAACTTTTTCCCAGTTATCTTTCATGACACAAGTACTTTCTCAACTAACAACCGACAACATCGGAGTCATTTTCCAGCAATCACTTCTATTGTGAAAATTAGTTCAACGTAATCATCATACTACATTTCCCTCAAGCTAATCATAAGCCTCATAAAACCTTTTCTTGAAAATTTGTAGAGTAAGTTGGGGGAAGAAACCTTTACTATAGACGAAAATATAGAGAACTGGTTTCTTTCTTTCTTTCAATGGATATTCTTAAAGAAAAGTCCTGCTCGGTAGGTCGACTATGAACGCTTACAGTGTCACTGCATATTCACTTTGGTAAGTTAAAAGTTTTGCAATATTTTGATAACATTAATCACATTTCAACAGCTTCTGATGATTTTGATCAGGTTGTCAAGGTGACAAACAACCCTGGACAGTGGGATGCTGGGCTCGCTTGATACTCTCTTTTACACGGTTTTACGACTAGAGGATCTTGCTTTATCGTCAAAGTTCTTGTAATGCAGGTGAAGCTTCTTCCTTTATCTGGTTATTTCATTGTGATCCATTGCACTATCACAGTTTGATCAACGAATATTTTTGCTTATTTCAACGCCCAAGTGAGTTTTATGGTCAGTTCGAACACGATAAGCCTAAATCCCTGAATTAGACAACTTTGAATGTTTATCTGTGGAATTTTCAAGACATACGTGAATTGAAGCAGTGCATCTACCGATTACGGCTTCAACTGTTTCAGTCACGTGATATTTGCGCCGTACCAAAACAAAAAAAAACGACTTTTGACTCACTCTAGAACATAGCAATTTCGATAAACATTTTATCAAACAGAGGTGGACAAAGGAACTATGAAATAAAGAAGTAAATTTCATAAAATATGGCTGACACCGTCGGCTGAGGCTGCAGAATACACCAACTGTATCTCTGCATAAGCGTAAGATTCCTCCAACGAGTGTCCTGGATACGACACTAAACAAGCTGATGGTGAGGTTCCAGTAATGCTGCAGCTATGGGAAATGCAGAGTACCGCTTTATTATCATTGCACTCAGGTTCACCCTGGCACGGGGTGGTAGCACCTGATAGGTTCCTCTCTATGAGTTAAATAGAACTAAACAACGTACTCATGCTAAACTGAATTGTTTGAAATAGAACTGTTTATGCATATAACAATTGATTTGGCATTAATTAACCTACAATGGTTGATATGCTATGAAATCAAACCAACCAACCAACTAGAATATAGTCTATACGGATTTCATCTTGTTCATTAGCATTGCTGAATCAAGAGATATAATTTAATTTACATTGATTCATGGAAGCACTCATAGAGTAACGGTTATCCTCATATGAAATAGATACGTTAACCTGAGTTGAGATATTGCAAAACTTTTCACTCACCCAATTAAAACTTGTCATTAAGAAGCTTTTACATTTGTAAAAGAAAACAAAGTCTACTCAGTAATCATACAAAGAAGATGTAAACAAATGAAAAGTCAGAAAAAAAAGAATAGACAACATTACACGTTAAATTGCCTCGTTCTTACTCGCATCGCCGTTATTTGATAGAAAACGTTGAAGTATTATAAAATGTCAAAATGTATCTTCAGATAATCAGTTCGCCCAAGTGAGTTTTCTGGGCCACACGAACGAGTCTTGTCTGCTAAACAGATAATTACGATAGCATTTAAGAGTTGAAATACTTGCTGAAGGCGGTGATCTTTTATCAATCTGACCGTTCTTTCACACGGAGGAAATTTCTTTTATCTTAGTTTAATTAAACAATTGTTTTAGCATTGAGTTCTTTGCGGGCAAACAGAGTGGAAAAATTTTTTTTATCATTCATAGTGTGAGATCTTTAATTAAGAAATAAGGAAAAATCACTGACATATGCAAATATAAAGAAAGTATTAATTACGGGCTCCTACATTCTGACGTTGTTGAAATTCCGCACATTTTCAATGTCCACAGGTTATTGTAACAAAAAAAAAAAAAAAAAAAAAGAACATAAAAGAATTGGCACGTTTATGTAAAGTGCATAAGGGGTAGATAGTAGGCAAACCTAATTAGCATAAATGTTTTTATCTGATTTCATTGTTGCTTTGAAAGAAAAATATATATCCAAAAACAAAAGAAAATAAAAAAGAAACGAAACATTACAAACATTTACCTTATTCAAGAAAATGTATGGATAGTTGAATTTTATCAATAGTATTATGACTTATCAGAAGGATAATGCTATCTACACTATCATTGGGGAGTCACCGTTGGACAGTGGCTAACTTGTTGGATTGTGACATCATATTAAGAAAGTTCGAACACCATTCATAATATAATGTTCACTTTCGGACTAATACCCATGGGAAAGATATAAACTCTCTGACCCCTCAAACTATGAGAGGTAAAATAGTACCACTAGTGTTCATCTGAAATAACAGCTTTGACATTAAATAACCCACGAACGTAGAAGATTAAATAACAGCTTTGACATTAAATAACCCACGAACGTAGAAGATTAAATAACAGCTTTGACATTAAATAACCTACAAATGTAGAACATTAAATAACAGCTTTGACATTAAATAACCCATTAAACGTAGAAACCAAACCAAGCTGATTAAATATTACTGGTAACGTAGATATAGTTTCTGGAACATTATATTCAAACTCTTATAGTTTGGTTTGTTTACTTTGTTCAATGGCACATCAACCTTCGTGGGTTATCTAATGCCGAAGCTGTTTAGAAGAACGGTAGTGGTTCTATTTAACCAATAGCACAATAGAGAGTTAATGGGGTTCATACTTTTTCAAAAATTAACGAAATAGTATTACAGGAGTTCGAACTCATTAACTCTCTGGTTGCAGTTTAGAACATTAGTCACTGCACCAGGTGTATTCCCCAGCAAGAATAACACCCACGTGTATTCCCTAGCTAGAATAGCAACCATGTGTATTCCCTAGCTAGAATAGCACCTACGTGTATTCCCCCGCTAGAATAGCACCCACGTGTATTCCCTAGCTAGAATAGCACCCACGTGTATTCCCCAGCTAGAATAGCACCCACAAGAAAGATGTGATTCTTTTTTTATTTGCTCAGTGTAAATTCCTGGGAATACATGAATAATACCGTAACTATTTATGTATAATTAACACTCATGAATAACATACACACCGAAATTCAGACGAGGCAATTTTTAGGAGAAAAATTCGTGTATAATACGCACTGACATTTTAAAATTTGTGGTAGCTAAATTTAACATTTGTTCAACTTGTTATCGGTTTGTACAGAATAAAAATAAGAATTTATTTAGTTCACACATAATGTCTCAAAACACAAAATTTACAGAGTGTTTAGAGCAAAATACAGGGACATGTTCACACAAAAATGCAATAAGATTGTGGCGAAAAAAAGCTCACACAATGACAAAACGGCATAAAACACATTGGTTTGGATAATATGAATTATTTAGTTTGGTCCCAAATATGACATGTGGCTAGAAAAAAAAGTTAATCATATATTTCACGTGTATAATACACCCGCTAACTTTTTGACAGCAAACACTGGGAAAATAGTGTCTTATACATAAATAATTACAGCAATTGCGCAAATTTAGACAATAGATAATTTTCTGAGATAATTATATCCTAAAAGATGGTCATCAAGTAAGTTGTAATAAACACGGAAAATGTGGAAAATTCATGGAATCGATGCGTAATAATTGTGCGAATTTAAACTAAATATAACATTACGAGATAAGTCATTCTTCATTTCTCCTTTATCAATAAAATTTGGTGAATAAATAACAACACATACCAAACAAAATAAATGAAATATAATTATACAACATATAATTATACAAAAAAAAAAATGAAAGAAGGGAGTAACTCTTTTTAAAAGGTGAATATAATCATTTTTTCTTTTAATTGTTCTTACAATAACAGTTATCATTCTCTTCGGAAATTCACTGGGAACTGTGAAAACGACTGAAATTTTACCATATACACCAATGGTATATGTACAGACTAAAATATGTCTTTGATAATTGGACATACGATATTACATAGAAATAATTCTAGATAAAACAGAAAATAAGACATTGTTAGAGATAAAAAGAAAATAACTTGTAAATAATAAGATGTCGTTGTTTTCAACTGATTATTGAGTAAAATAAAAGGAAATCGAAAAACCAGTAATGAGGCCTAATTAGAAAACTAAAAAAAAAAAAAACAACAACAAAAAACTAAAAAAAAATAAACAAAAAACAAAAAGCAAAACAAAAACACCCCCAACAAAAAAAACAAAGCAAAAAACAAAAAACAAAAAAAAAAAAAACTGTCACCCATGAAGGTGACCATTATACCAATCCTAATTCTAGACATCAGAAGAATCCAAAACAACATTAAAAATTAAGGGAAATCCAAGGAAGGAGGGAAATTGTTTAGACCGCAAAACTGTTGAGATCACTTAGTATTTTCCGAAGCCGTCTCGAGAGTTGAGCAGAGTGAATAATAATAATAATAATAATAATAATAATAATAATAATAATAACAATAATAATAATAATAATAATAATAATCGTATAAACTCCAACTAAAACTAATAACATTGCCAAGTTGGCTGGGGCTGTAGAATACACTGACTGTACATCTGCAGAGGGGTAAGGCCCCCCGCCACGAGTGTCCTAGATATGACACTGAACAGTTTGATAGCGAGGTCCCAGTAATGCTGAGGCCTTGGGGAATATGTAGCAACCATTTATTGCCATTGCTAGCAGGTCCACTCTGGCCCAGCTTGGTAACACTTATAGAGTCCTACCTATGGGTTAAATAGAACTAACGGCATACTTATGCTAAACTGAATTGTTTGACTAAACTGAATAGCTTGAAATAGAAATGTTTTTGACAATTAAACCGTACTTACATTTAAACTGCGTGCTAGTGCTAAACTGAATTATTTGAAATAAAACTGTTCTTTGACATTGAAACTGTATTTACACTAAACTGAATTGTTTAACATAGAACTGTTTTGACATTCAACTGTGTGTAACCAAAATCTGTAATCGTACTAAACTGAATGAGCTGAATTAGGACTGCTTGACGAAACTGAATAGCTTGAAAAAGAAATTATTTTTACAATTAGAATGTACTTACATTTAAACTGCGTGCTTATGCTGAACTGAATTATTTGAAATTGATCAGTTTTTGACATTGAAACTGTATTTACACTAAACTGAATTGTTATATATAACTGCTTGAATAAACTGAATAGTTTGAAATAGAACTGATTATTTACATAAAAGATAGATTTGGCGTTAAATCACCTACAAAGGTTGATATGCCATAAGACCAAACCAGACCAAACCTAAAACTAATAACAGATGACTAAGACGCTACTACACTTAGGAACTTTGCTATCCCAACTGATGGAAAAATAAAGGACATTAGACGAAATTTAGCGGTTACGGACAATAAAAGAAAAACATGCTTTCTAATTGATATATCAGTGCCAACATTTCATTCAAAAATATAAGAAAACAAGTAAATATAATGACCTGGAAATAGACACCGAAAACAATATGTCAGCTTAGATATATAACTGTGCCATTATTAGTGGGAGTCCTGGGTATGATCAAGAAAGGAACCTATAAGAACATTAACAAGATAGCAGTCCCAGTCTATATGACATTCAAAAGAAAATGCACTTTACGGAACTGCTCAACTCTTTAGGAGAGTAAGATCAATGTGACAAAAAATATCAACCAAAAAAACATGTTTTAAAACATTACCTTCTCTAATCGTAGATGCAATGTATGGATTTATATGTCTACCCACCCAGTCAGATTTCCACATAGAGCTTTTTGATAGCGTGAGGTTGGGCTCATGTTCCTATCGAGAATCCTGTGCCACCGTCTCAAAAATGCTTGATCCCTTCGGCATTCTTCTTTTGGGTCGTTTCAAGCGCTAAGTGATAAACTTAGCTCCGCTAAGATGGTACTGTTTGGGTGATAGACTCCCATCATCCAAGGTGTTGTGTAAAGATAGGGTGAAGGATATGGAAATCAAACCTGACCGATAAAATGAAACGCAGTTTCTTCCAGGCAGCAGTCGTGTCGATACTGCTGTATGGATGCACTACTTGGACGCTAACAAAACGGCTGGAGAAGAAGCTAGACGGCAACTACATTAGAATGTTGCGAGCAATATTGAATAAGTCCTGGCGGCAACACCCCACAAAGCACCAACTATAAGGCCACCTGCCCCCCATCACGAAAACTATCCAAGTTAGACGAACCAGACACGCAGGACACTGCTGGAGAAGCAGGGATGAGCTCATAATTGATGTACTCCTATGGACCCCCACATATGGCCGAGCAAAAGCAGGACCACCAGCTAGAGCATACATACAGTAGCTATGTGAGGATACGGGATGTAGCCCTGAAGACCTGCCAGAGGCGATAAACGATAGGGAGAAGTGGCGAGAGAGGGTCAGGGATATCTTTGCTGGCGGCACGACATGATGATGATGATGAATAATGTGACATTGATAACAATCATAGTTGAGGAAAATGGAAAAAGAAACAAGAGGAACTGGAAATCTGAAGAAAAATGGAAACGTTTAAATCACGCCGAGTTGAAATCGGCAAGAATGCTTTGAAGAAATTTGGTGAGCTGAGTAGACTTGATATCGTTCAGATTTGAGTGAAAACCATCAGTGCCAACTAAATGGAAAAATGACAATGAGACAAATGACCTGGAAAATTGATGGGACTTACAGTAACTCGAGTAAAGACAAACAAACTCAGGGAATTACTTACAAGCTGACCCCCGACATGACTTTATAGAGGAAGCCAGGAGAGAGAAAATTAAATCTTTATTAAGAGTAGAACAAAATGTCATAAGCTTTTTTTTTTCTATCAAAGAACAAATTTGATAAGACATAGAAGAATAGCAAGTGTCGGTTATTTGAAGACAGAGATAAAACAATTATATGATAAGTGAATGCTGTAAAGTGGGATGAAAAGAATCCAGGTGTAAGTATGACTGGTTAAGAAAAAGGATTCACTGGGAATTGTGCAAGAGATTAAGCCATGGCTAATGGAATCGGCACCAACCAGAATCTCTGCTAGAAAATGACAACCATAAAATGCTTTCGTACTTTGAGATCAAAACAGATCAACCAATCTTAGATAGAAAACCAGAACTAATAATAATTAACAAGAAGTCATTATTTCGTGGATTTTAACGTTCCATCACACCAGAGAGAGAAAATGGTAGCAAGTAAAAATATGGACTATTACTTCGATCTTGCCTGATAGCTCAAGAAATTATGGAACATTGCAGTTGGTACCGTTGAAGCCCGAGATCATTCAAATAACAGCATCTACTTGAATATTTCGAAAATCGTGGAGATATGAGACGGTTTGTAGTCATTCAGACTTCAGTGAGAAACCACAATTTAAAATGTTTTAAAAACTCACATCGAATGATCAGAGTATTGCGTAAACGCATCGATACAAAGACAAAAATTACATTAATAAAGAACAAAGTAAGGCTAATTACAGTTGCCAATATTGCAATTGATTTTAATAGCAAGGAGAACATAAGAATAAATAGAAAAATAGCAAAACTAGAAAAGAGAAAAGGCAAAAAAGACAACTGATTAGATACATCAATCGACAAATTGGTGAGATTGCAGACGAGATGGTGTCCTGGACATAGTAACGAAAGAGGAACTTTAAAGAGAGAAACTGAATCTCTTTTAATTGCAGCGCAAAACAATGCCAAAAGAACGTAATATTTGGAAGCGAAAATTGATCTTATGTAAAAGAATAACGAGCGGAGGTGATGTGGAGACAGAGATTAAACGGTTAATCCCATTATTAGCAAATGTAGCTAAGTAGCTTAAAAGGAGAACAGGATAAGACAAGACTTGGTGGGAAATAATATCACCAACAATTTGTGCTAGAGTTTTAAATTTGACAATTCTACCAAATGGTATGTACACCAAAGAGAATCTGCTCTAGAGAATGAGATGAATAAAATTCATTCTAGGATTTCGAAATACAAACTAATCACCTA
Source organism: Sepioteuthis lessoniana (assembly GCA_963585895.1). Classification (NCBI taxonomy): domain Eukaryota; kingdom Metazoa; phylum Mollusca; class Cephalopoda; order Myopsida; family Loliginidae; genus Sepioteuthis; species Sepioteuthis lessoniana. The sequence continues at coordinate 3,673,173 of OY757931.1, read as the reverse complement.
ATGTGTTAATATTAATTAACAAAAAAAAACCCACAAAAAACTTGCCATCTAATATATTTTGAGATCCAGATGAAGCACAGAGTGAAAATAAAAGTAAGCGAAAAGACAGACAAATACTCTCTTCCAAAAAGCTAAAATAACCGTGGGACATGAACGTAACGACGACACCAATTGTGGTTAATGTGCTTGGAACGATCCCCAACGGCTTAGAAAGGAGACTGAAGAAATTGGAAATCTGAGGAAGAATCCAGACCACAGCCCTGTTAAGATCGGTTAGAAAATTCACAAGAATCCTCGAGTTCTGAAAAGACGAGCTCTCAATAAGATTGTTCAAAAAGAACCCCAGCAAACACAGGTGTGAAAATTTATAGAAGTAGAATAATAAGAATAAAAAAGACATGATAAAATAGGATATTATATTAATTGGAAAATATATATACACTCTGTAATATTGGATTGTAAAAATGGTATAAATACCAAGCGGAACAAATATGAAGTAAAAATAAATAACAATAAACAGATAGAGTGTTAAACGTTTACAAAAGGAAAACATACCTTTTTATTGATATGATAGTACCAAGAGGTAACGACATATCAATAAAATAATATTATAAAATAAGTAAATGCTAAGAACTGGTGATAGAAATTGAAAAATGTGTGGCACCTTAAAACTACCACCGAGCCACTAATAGTGGGAACCCCGGGTATGATCTATAAAAAGACAGATGAACATATTGACAAGAGAACTAGAAGTTCCAACCGATATGAAAAAAACAAAACAACTTCTCTTTCCGGAGTTCAGCATTTCCTGAGGAGTGTGTTAATTATGTGGTTGGAAAATATCACCCAAAAGAACCAATAAAATAAAAACATAATGCTGAGAATAGATATAAACACTACCTTCCCTCACGCTAGGTCTTAGTTAAAGACCTGGTAAAGGATTATCAGAAACCGAAAGTAAAGTTGAAAATCAAATAATAATAATAATAATAATAATAAACTCCCATGGGATTTTGACTTACAAACGGATCACCTAATCTCGGCCAGATAACCAGACCTCATAATAATCAACAAAAAAAGAGAACTTGTAAAATTGTGGCCTTTGCTGTCCCGGCTGACCACAGAGTAAAATTAAAAGGAAATGAAAAGAAGGACAAATACCTTGACCTTGCTAGGGAATTGAAAAAAAATGTAGAACATGAAAGTGATGTTTATACCAATAGTAATTGGTGCTCTTGGTACAGTGACCGAAAGATTATTAAAGGGTCTGGAGGACTTGGAAATAAGAAGACGACTGGAGACCTTCACAACAATTACATTATTGATAACGACCAGAATACTAAGAAGAGTCCTGGAGACTTGAGGAAACTTGTTGTTAATCAAACTTCCTAGAAAGACAATTAGCTAAATCTGATGGGAAAAACTCACCAGGAGTACATAATAATAATAATAACAATAATAATTATAATAATAATAATGATAATAATAATAATTAAACTCAGTGATATTTACATTTTCAGATAGTCGGAATATAACTTCTATAAATTGTAAGCATTTTTTTGCCGAGTAGAATTGGCATGTACTTGAGTACGGAGACAATTGTAATGAGTTGTTTCAATGTTGACTTTTCCATTCATTATCACCTGAACTTTTCAATTAAATTCAAAAAAATAATTTGATAAAAAAATATTTAAATTGAAATAATGTTGAGTGAAAAAATTTAATTATCTCAGACATTCGCGATTTAAGCACTTGATGAAAATTAGTGTGACAGGATTTCAAACATGTAAATCTTATTGTCACTAAAGATTGCAGAAATATTTGATTGGCGGGCCTCTTTCTTTATTATCACGTGTTACTAATATTGATCTTTTTATTTATTCCTGCCCTCGTATCTTACACATTTATTGTATCTGTGAATGTCTAATCTAAAAAAAGTAGCAGAAAGCATAGAATAATATCTATCTATCTATCTATCTATCTATCTATCTATCTTTGTTCATAATCTCTCTCCACATCATTCTCTCTCTCTCTCTCTCTCTCTCTCTCTCTCTCTCTCTCTCTCTCTCTATCAGTTTGTTCATATCTCTCTCCTCCCAATCTATCTATCTATCTATCTATCTGTTTATGACCTACCTACCTACCTACTGACCTACGTACCTTTTAATCAGGTTGTCTCAATGTTATCTATCTATCTATCTATCTATGTTTGTTCAAAATCTCTCTCCACATCTCTCTCTCTCTCTCTCTCTCTCTCTCTCTCTATCAGTTTGTTCATATTTCTCTCCTCCCAATCTATCTATCTATCTATCTATCTATCTATGTTTGTTCAAAATCTCTCTCCACATCTCTCTCTCTCTCTCTCTCTCTCTCTCTCTCTCTCTCTCTCTATCAGTTTGTTCATATTTCTCTCCTCCCAATCTATCTATCTATCTATCTATCTATCTAAGTTTGTTCATAATCTCTCTCCACTTCATTCTCTCTCTCTCTCTCTCTCTCTCTCTCTCTCTCTCTCTCTCTCTCTCTCTCTATCAGTTTGTTCATATCTATCCCCTCCCAATCTATCTATCTATCTATCTATCTATCTATTATTGATTTGAACAAAGATGAATAATAGATTATTAGTCTACGTTCAAATCAATCTAAAATGCATGGTACAAACATTTGCTGAGCCTGCCTATTTACTTGGAGATGTGATTGTTGTGAATCGCAAATACATGAACTCCTATCAGTAAGAATGATTGGATCCTTCCTTGCACTTCTGCAATAATAGAACCATATGATTGGAACTATTCCCCGGATAAACACCGTTTTAAAGGTCCAACCAACATGATAATCTTAAGGACCTAAATCAAGACCATGTAGGGAATATAGAAAAGATGGCTTATTTTAGGGTGATTTTTATTTAGGCAGTGCTCTTAAAATGCTTTCACCTTGAGGATAAACTTTTGTTCAGTCTCATGTGATGTTGAATATAAATTTGGTGGTATCAACATTGATGTTAAACTTTATATTTAATCATTCAAATCTGTGTTATAGAGAAGATTAAGAAATATTATTTATAATAGTTAATTCCTCTCTAAGGGTTCACGTGTCCTTTAGTTTTAAATGGTTCTGGGATAAGGAAAAAATTAGCAAAATTTTCAACCGGATTTTAACAATCAAATGAATCATAAAATCTACGACTGAAGAGTAGATTTTGTAATGTTACCATTGGCAAACGTTTTAGAATTAGCATACATAGAAGATGTTTACTTTTACTTTTTTATTTAATTGTAAATAAATAGATACAAGGTAAGATACAAAACATTTTTATCTAACATTTGAACATTCTGGGGTGGGTTCCATGTTGCTTATTAACAAACGTACAAGACTGCGAAGTCGTTGTGAGTTCCAACTTTATTCGCACAATTACGTCCACAATTGGTTATACCCACAGCTATTGGTCAAATAGAATAACTACTGTTCTTCTAAAGGATTGCTTGGACTCTAAATAATCCACGAAGATAGAAGTGCCATTAAACAAAAACAAAACAAAACAAAAAACCACAAGTAAAACCATAACATTTTTGTTACATGAAAAATACATTAAAATACATTGAATTATTTAAATCAATAGCCAAATTTTTGGCAAATCATTAGAAGAAAAATTGCAATGGAATAATCCAAAATTGAGGAAAAATTATAGAATTCGTTGACAAAAAATAACAATTAATTCTTAGTTGTTCATTCTCTAGATTTTTGACTGCCTTAATTCTTTCAGGCATGGATTTCACTAATTTAAAGCAATGTTCTTTATCAAAGAAGTTCCAATTTTCCAGAATCGCAGTTAATACATCTTCTTTGTTAAATAGTTATCTCATGGTCCATTAAAAAAAAATTCCACCATAAATTTTCGATTGGCTTTTGATACGGACTCTTCGCTGGCATTGTCATTGATTTTTTTATGCGCCTTTTCCTGAAGAAAGGCTTTAATCTCTATTGCTCGTGACAAGATGCATTATCATCCTGAAAAATGACTTCATCATCACCAAACCAATTTTTTATCGATTGATTGAGAAAATTATCCGGGATTTTAATGTATCCATGTGCACTGACGGCTGAATTCACATTTAGTTGAAGTAATGGTTATCCTCTCAATTTTTCCAAGGCTGTGGGAGTCAGTGATCTTGGGGAACATCATGCCTTAAAATCACTATTTGTCTCCGGGTTTTAAGATGACACGAGGTCAGGTGACTCGCAATTCTCCACCCTAGCTATCTATATAATTCCATATGTAAAAAAATCTCATGCGCTGAAACTTGTATTCTGTTAATGGCTTTGGGACCCGAGAAAATGACACTTTTAGATATCCCAACTTCTCATGGCCACTTTAATGGATGCCCACCGTCAGAATATAAATTTCACAAGAATGTCATGAAATTTATGGAGTCTATCATCTTGAATCAAAAGTTCATTGGTGTGCAATGCTATTTTTTAAATTATTGATGAACGTATGCATCTACTAATCAGACGCTAATCTGTGAATGTACAACACCAAAGTGACAACTTTCTTTCGCTCTGTATAAGTTTGCCATACACGGCACGGTGAATTTCTCTTGGGATTTTGTCATGCAAATTTCTTATTTCACTTAAATCTTTGCTCATTTTTCTGGAGGCTGCTATTTTTATTTTGATATCACATAAGAATGCAACGAGTTTACAGTATTCACAAAATATTTGGGCTGTTCTGGTTTTTCAAGAAGTATTACATATCAATTATTTTTAGCCATCCATATTTCTTTCACTAACTCTTCTCTCTCTCTCTCTCTCTCTCTCTCTCTCTTTCGTGACAGTCTTATTGCTTTGACCTCTAAACTGTGTACTTATGCTAGACTGAATTGTCTGAAATAAAATTGTTTTGGCATTAACTTTATATTGTAGAATACACCAACTGCACCTCTGCAGATGGGACCCCACAACCAGTGTCCTGATATGACACTAAAAAATTTGATGATGAGGTTTCAGTGACTCTGGGGCTTTGGGGAATGCGGAGCACCCCTTCATTGCCATTGCTCCCAGGTCCACTCTGGCCCGGAATGGTAGCAACTGATAGGGCCCTATCTATGGGTTAAATAGAATTAAACTGCATACTTATGCTAAACTGAATTGTTTGAATTAGAACTGTTTGACTAAACTGAATTGCTTGAAAAATGTTTTTCACAATTAAACTGTGTACTTGCATTTAAATTGTGTACTTATGCTTAACTGAATTGCTTGAAATGGAACTGTTTTTGACATTGAAACTTTACTTACACTAAACTGAAATGTTTTATATAGAACTGTTCTGATATTTAACTCTGCATACACCCCACCCCCTAAAAAAACAAACTAATACTTATACTAAACTAAAATGTTTTAATTAAAACTGTTTGAAAAAACTGAATACTTAGAAATAGAAATATTTTTGACAATTAAACTGTGTATTCATGTTAAACTGAATTGTTTGAATTAGAACTATTTGCAAAAAATGGATTTTATCGTTAAATAGCATATACAGGTTGATATGCCTTAAAACTCTAACAACCGACCAATTAAGTCTCTCTCTCTCTCTCTCTATCTATCTATCTATTTATCTATCTATCTATCTATATATATATATATATATATATATATATATATATATATAAATTTTTGTCTACCAAATCATAATGATTACTTTAAAAAAAGTAAATCATGGTTTATTAAGAACCGACTAAAATATGAATGTAATAGTTAAAAAAGCAAAAAAAACAAAACAAAAACCAACATAAAACAATGAAACAAAAAAGCTATTTCGACTGGTACTTTTCAACAGCTACTGCCGCGGTAGAAATTTCGGTAAAATTATAAAAATGGGGGGAACATTCGTAAAAGCTGTGGAGAGCAGAAGGGAAGAAAAAAAAATTGCTATTCTCCAGATTCCCCGAATAGTTTTAATGTGTAGGTGAGTTTTTTTTTTCTACCGGATAGGTTATTTTGATGAGTGTTTCTCTGTTCTGTATAAGGTAAGGAGTAGAAAACATCTGGGAATATTGGAACCGTTACCCATAACTGAGCTCCACCCAAACCTGCACAAGTAGCTAGTGAATTGCACTAGTTCGAAGGGCCCATTAGTTTCGTTTTTTTTTTTTCGTATTTTAGTCATATTTTAATCGATTCTTAATAAAGAATAATTCCCTTCTTAGATTAATCATATATATATATATATATATATATATATATATATATATATATATATATATATATATATGAAGAGAGAGACAGGGAAATAGAGTCAGATAAAAGTGGGAGAAAATAGTATTTGATACAAATACTATGCAATAACTGTGTGATTAATTGAAATGTATCGAGTCAAGTGGATTTGAGAAGAGAGGATATTATGTTAAAAATTGAATATTCACTGTATAAAATACATTTTCATTTGGCTTTGGTTTTCCTAACTAAACTAGCTCTCAGTGTATTACTTGCTTATATACCACTTAGACACACACACACACACACACACATACATATATATATATATGTGTGTGTGTCTAAGTGTTATATAAGCAAGTAAGATGAGAGATATGCTTGAACACATTTTTTGAAAACTTTATTCTGAATACTCAGTTGAAAAACATATACACAGATATACATGCACATTCATGGGAAGGCGTCGAATCTGATTAAATAAAAACCTGTATGTAAGAGACTTCGAAGTCAGGTGGAATTTTTCTGGTTCAAATGCTAATGAGTTTATCGATTTCTTTTGAAGTAATGCTGGCAGTGATTCCAAAGATTTTATTCAAGTACAAGAAAACTTTGAATATTTGTCTTTCTTTATTCAAACCCTTTTTGTAAATGTCAGCATTCAAGTTAACTCATATATATAGAAATTAATCTCTCTCTTTCTCTCTGTTTCACACTCTCTCTCATTATACATACATACATACATACACACACACACACACACACACATATATATATATATATATATATATATAGAGAGAGAGAGAGAGAGAGATAATAGTTTCTATATTTGAATTTTAAAATTATATATGTATTTTGATTAATTGAAATTGATGTTTAAATTTAAAGTTATTCTCTCTCTCTCTCTCTCTTTCACTCTCTCATTATATATATATATATATATATATATATATATAGAGAGAGAGAGAGAGAGAGAGAGAGAGTGATAATAGTTTCTATACTTGAATTTTAAAATTATATATGTATTTTGATTCATTGAAATTGATGTTTAAATTTAAAGTTATTCTCTCTCTCTCCCTCTCTCTCTCTCTTTCTCTCTTTCCCTTTGATTACCAGAGTAACTCTATTTCACATAGTGTGTTGCCTGAGTGTGAGTTGCCTTAGGTTCGAGTTGCCTTGGGTGCTTTCATTTGCAGAGTAGTCCAGACTGATTTACGTGCTTTCATATAAGAATTATCATAAAGAGGATTGCTTTTGGTTCGAATGGGCTTGGAGGTTTTGTTATGGCAAGTTGCTTTGGGAGTGGGGTAACCTGGGTACGAGTTGTTTTGGGAGTGGGGTACCTTGGGTACGAGTTCCTTAGGGTCCTTTACAGTAGCAAGTTGTTGTCAGTGCTTTCATATGGTATGTTGCAAATTGTATTAAGTGCTTTAATCTACAGAGTTGTCTTGGGAATTTTCGAATGGCAAGTCGCCTTGGGTACCTGTTGTCATGGTAGATGTCATATGACGCGTTTTCTCATGGCGTGATATCCATTTGTGAGTTAAATTGGGTATTTTCATAAGTTTAGTTGCTGTGTGTGCTTCTATAAGATGTGTTGCCTTAAGTGCGAGTAAGTTTTCATCTGGTGTGTTTTTGGGTTATAGTCGCCTTGTGAGATTTCATATTGTGAATTGTTTTGTGTATACATTATTACTTTCACCTCTTCCATATTACATGATGTTTTGTGTGCGATTTCCCTCGACTGAAATGTTGTCTTAGATATATGTTGTTTTGGGTACTTTGATATTGCCTGTTGACTTATTTTGGAGTGGCCTTGGATAAAAGTAACTTTATGTCCTTCCAGATGCATTCATATGGAGAACTATCTTATCTATGATTTCTCTTATGTGGGAGTTGCGTTCGTGCATTAGGTAGATTTGTAAAGCAAGTTTCCCTGCGTGCTTAATATGGCAAGTTGACTTGGGTGCTTTTATATTTTAAGTTGCCGTGGGTATTCGTTGCCTTGGGTACTAGTTGCCTTAGACACAAATTGCCTTCGGTGTGATATATTTTGACGAGTTGCTTTTGGGTGTAAGTTGCCTTAGGTTTGTGGCGAGAATGCTTTCTTATATAGTGATTTGCCTTGAGTATTATCGTATTTACTGATTACAAATAGTACTTTGCCAAGTGAGCTTGGAGTTGACCTGAAGGATTTCATATGGTATGTTGCCTTAGGTGTTTTTGCCAATGGAGCTAGTTGCCTAGGGAGCAAATTCCCTTTGTAGCTTATATATAGCCAGTTGCTTTTGACTGAGTTACTTTAAGTGCTATAATTAGATGAGTCAGTATGAGTGCCAACGTCAGTTACCATGAGCGCCAACAAGTTTGCTATTGTGTAGCATTAGGAGCTATAATCAGCTGAGCAGTTTTGTTACTTTGGGTGCGATTTGATTATTATCAGGGATCATTTCATATGTATTTCCTTTGTTGCTAGTTAGCCTTGGGTGAAAATTGCTTTCGGGGTTTGTTGCCTAGGGCGCTTGTTGCCAAGTGAACGAGTTGCATTCAGAGCTTTTATATAGTGAGTTGCTTTTGAGTGAGTTGCTTTGATGCGAGTTGACTTGGTGCAAGATTCCTGGGGCCTGATATGTTTTCTGAGGCATGCATACTGCCTTTAGTGCTGGTTGCTTGCGTTCGAATTTCCTTGGGTTCGTGTTATCATTTGTGCTATATCCTTCATATGCTTCTTGCTTGGGTTTTAATTGCATTGCATACGAAAAGCCTTAGGTGCCAGTTGACTTACATACGCTTCTCAATGACGTGCTACTTTATGTACGAATTGCTTTGGGTACATAAAGTTATTTTATAGAATAGTGTCTAAAGCACTTAATAGTAGTGACTTATATGTGAGTTGTCTTAGATGTGATGGTTTGGTTTGGTTTCTTTGTTTAATGGCATATCAACTCTTTGTATGTTACTTAATGCCAAAACCATTCTCATAGAAGAACAGTAGTGGTACTATTTAACCCATAGCAGGGAGGATAAGGGGGTTCATATCTTTCCCAAGGGTATTTACCCGAAAGTGAACGTAATAGCGCGACTGGAGTACGAACTCGCGTATTACGATTCCGCAGTCTATTGCTTTAACCATTACACCACGAGGACACCCCTCTTAGATGTGAGTTGGTTGGCAAGTTGCCTTGGGTGCGAGTATGTGGCTTTATATGTATCGGGAGTTAGTTCGTGTGTTTTCATCTGGAATTTTGTCTTGAGTGGTTCTGGGTGATGGCATATATCACCCAGACAATTTCACTTGCCTTACAAGCGATTTGGTTTAGGTACGAGTTGCCTTTTCTGCTTTCACATGTTTTCATAAGGCGAATTATCTTATGTTCGAGGTGTCTTAATGCTGCCATAGGTTTAGTGGGCTGCAAGTGCTTTTAAATGGTGTTGCTCTGGTTGAGAGTGAGTTTAGGTTCCAGTTGCTTTAGGTGTATAGACTTTGCGGTCTACGTAGAGCGAGTTACCAAATGATGGTTTTCCAAATGGCAATTGGATTTTAGTTGCTAGTTGCCTTAGTTGGGAGTTGCCTTACTTGTCTGTTGGTTTGGATCATTCCACATGGTAGTTGCCTTTGGATCGTTCATAAAATATATTCCCTTTCTGTGCGAATTGCCTAAACACATTTTTAATTGGGAGTTGCTTTCATTGAGAAAGTTTCATCAGGCGCGCCTTCTCTTATGTGCTTTCATTTGGCGAGTTGATTCAGGTGTGAGTTTTTTTAAAAGATATGATATGCAGGTTTATTCATGGGTTCAAATTAGTTGGTGTGCAAGTTGCATTTCGCGCTTTTGTATGGCAAATTGGGTTGCTTTTCAAAGAAAGTTGTGTGGGGTACTTTTATATAGCAAATTTCTTTCGGTTCGAGTTGCCTTTGGTGCAGATATTTTTGGATGATTTTATTTGGAGTTTATTCCTTTGGTGCTCTTATATATTTTTTAGGTGAGTGCAAACGGAATTGGGAACTTTCATATGAAAAATGCCTTGTATGAGTTGCTTTGAGTGAGATATCTTTTGGTACAAGTTGCTTTGCTCATATGGTGTGTAGACGTTGGTGCTTTCATGACAAGTTGCTTTGAGTAGTAACTGCTTTGAGAGGTCTTTGTATGGCTAATTGCTTTGAGGGCTTTCATGAGCTGTGTTTTTTGTGTACAATTTCCCTTGAGTTCTTTAACATTGTGAGTTGCTTGGGTGACTAATTTTGGTGTTTCGTGTGATGTGTTATCTTTCAGTTTAGCATTAGTACAGTTAAAATGTCAAACATTCGATAAGACCCTGTTAAGTGCTACTACTTCGGACACGACTAGACCTGGGAGAAATGACAATGAAGGGGTACTTTGTGTTACCCAAAACTCCAGCATTTTTGAAGCCTCCCCGTCAGGAGGAAATTTGGGTGCAAGTTGCTTCTGGAGAGTACCTTGATTGCTCAGTTGCATTGGGTGCGAGTTAGGTACGAGTTATATTGAATGCTTTGATATGGTGTGCTGCTTTCAGTGTAAATTGCTTTAGGAACTTTCATGTGACGTGTTGTCATGGGTACTTTCCTATGGTGAAAGAGTATGAATTCGTTCATTCTGCGAATAGTCTTGTGTGCAAGTTGCTTTTATAACATTTATTATAGAGTCTTGCCTCGATGGCATTTAAATGGCTAATTGCTTTGAGTGCAAGGTGGTTCAGACACTTTGACATGGCGAGCTGACTTGGATATAAGTTGTCATTACTTCATGTTGCCTTAGGTGGGAATTTCTTCTGGTTTTCGTATCTTATATTGCTTTTTTATACTTTAACATAATGAATTGCTTTGGATGCGAATTGCCTTGGGTACAAATTGCTTTAATGTTTTTACTATGCATTGGCTGCTTTAACATAGCGAGTTATTCTAAGTTCCTGATGCTTTGGGTATAGGTGTGAAAAACTTGCAAGAAGTGAAATAATAATCGTTTGGTTTGGTTTTATGGCATTTCAACCATTGTAGGTTATCTTATGCCAAATCTGGTTTATACATATAAATTACATATATATGATTTGTAAACATAAGTCCACAAAGTTCAAAATTTCCAAGTATTGATATGTATATCTAACAATTTAATTAAACATCAGTCGTGTAATTACATATAGTTAAATCATCAAACAGTTCTATTTCAAATGATTCATTTTATCATGAGTCAATAAAGTTAAATGGTTCCAAGTATTGTTATGTATCACTAACAATTCAATTAATCATCAGTTGTTTGATTACATACAGTTAAACCATCAAACAGTTCTATTTCAAATAATTCATTTTATCATGAGTCAATAAAGTTAAATGGTTCCAAGTATTGTTATGTATCACTAACAATTCAATTGATCATCAGTTGTTTGATTAAATACAGTTAAGTGATTAAAGAGTTCTATTTCTATTAATTCGATTTAGCATTAGTCATTTGTTTAAAAGTCACACAGTTCTGTTTGACCCGTAGATGGGACTTTATCAGGTGCTACCACTTCGGGCCAAAGAGGACCTAGGAGCGATGGCAATAAAAGAGTACTCCAGCATTACTGGAGCCTCATAATCCGACAGTTTATTATAATATCCAGGACACTCGTTGGGGAGGTATTACTTCTCTGTAGAAATGCACAAGGTGTATTCTATAACCCAAGCCGATTTAGGCTAAATAATAATGGAAGCAGACACCATGAAACAAGGAGTGATTAAAGTATGAGTAATAAAATACCTCAGGAGAATAAGGAAACTAATCAAACCAAACTCTATATATATCTCATCAAAGGAATGGCCATCTGTGCAGACCGCTTTTTAAGATATTTGTTGTATTGTGGCTGGTACGCGTGACTTCTGATATCTCAGAGGTATAAAAGACGTCGTGTGTCTTAAGCACGGGGCCGTTCTGCAAGTTCTCGGTCAGTAGTAAAACCAACCTCGGACGTAACACCCACAGTGTAAGACGTATCTTTGTTGGACTGTACCACTTCAGTTAATAAATAATTAACTCTTATTTCACTGTGTATATCTTCCTTACCACGATACAACAATATTCCGAATCATTCTTAAAATGGACAAGGGAGGAGGTCAGACAAAACGTCAAAAGGACTAGGAAATCGATGATGATGCACAACGCTCAAGTGATGACATAGACGGATTATGTATCTCGAAAAAAGAAATATACAGCCATTAAAGGACTCTATGAATACAAAAAAAGAACAAAGAATGACTAATTACTTCCGCCAATAAAAATAATGGGAACATAAGAAAACACCGCAAAACAGCAAAATCGAGTAAACGGAAATGGGAAGAAAAACAACTTTTTGGATACTTCAAGCAACACACAAGCGAGATTGATCATGAGACGACCAGAATAGGGCTAAAAATCGGAGAGCTCAAAAGAAAAAATAAAACCCTTTAACAAAAACACAATATAATGTCTTAAGGATCAATTATACCAAGGCTAAAATTGATAATACGCAACTGGATGACAAATATAAGTTATGTGGAGAAAAGAAGGAAACGGTTAATCATATAACGGAATTAAGCAAACCGTATAAAATAAGTACTATATTAGACCCAACTAGATGGAATAGTGCAAGAAAATAAAATTTGACCATTCAGACAAACAATATATGAATAAACCAGATCCGTCATAGAAAATGAATCCCATAAAATTCATTAGGATTTCAATGTACAAACGCATTGTCTACTCCCGGCTAAAATATTAGACTTAGTGTTAATTAACAAGAAAAAAAAGAACTTATCACCAAGTGTATTTTGCTCTTCATGTAGACAACAGATTAACAGTGAAAGAAAGACAAAAGATAGACGAATACTTTGATCTTGCTAGAGAACAAAAACAATTAGGAAACATATCAGTGACAGTGATATCAATAAATGTTGGTGCGATGGGACGGTTTAATAGAAGACTTGAGGAATAAGAAATCAGACGACAAATCAATACCATATAGGACACAGAATCATTAAGATCGGCTAGAATACTTAGAATAGTCCTGGAGACCTGAAGAGACTTCTTGTGAAAAACCTCCGGTAAAAATGGTGCGAAAAAATCACAGCGAATGCAGCAAATTAGTGCAAAGGGAATATAACAGTAGACACGCTTTGATGGGGAAGGTGAACCACTTGGAATCGTGCAAGAAATTTAAATTTGATTATGTGAACAAGATGTATATACACAAAACAGAATCCGTCCTGGAGAACGAAAGGCGAACAATTCTCCAGGATTTTGATATACAAACGGATCACCTAATATCGACCAGACGACCGGACCTATTTATAGTCAACAAAAAACCAGAAAACTTGCCGTCTCGACTAACCACAAAGTAAAATTGAAGGAAAGAGAAAAGAGAGATAAGTACCTGGACCTTGCTTGGGAACTGAAAACATTGTAGAACATGAAATTGACGGTGATACCAATTGTAATCGGTGTGTTCGGTACAGTCACCAAAAGATTGGTAAAGGGACTGGAAGTATCGGAAATAAGAGGACGAGCGGAGATCATCCAAACGACAGCACTGTTAAGTTCGGCTAGAATAGTGAGAAGAGTCCAGGAGACCGATATTTAATACAAAATATACCTGCTGAGCAAAATACACATTTTTGTTTAAAATACGAGAAATTTAGAATTAGTATTCCCTTTCCATAGAAATGGAATACTATTCCTAAATTTCTCGTTTTTAAGCAGATATTTATATATCTGCTTAAAACGAGAAATTTAGGAATAGTATTCCATAGTATTCCATTGACAGATTGACTCAGAGAGACAGAAGAATACACACACACATACACACACACGCACACACACACAAATATATATATATATATATATATATATATATATGCTTAAAAACGAGAAATTGAGGAATAGTATTCCATTTCTATGGAAATGGAATACTAATTCTAAATTTCTCGTATTTTAAACAAATATATATATATATATATATATATATAGAGAGAGAGAGAGAGAGTGACAGAAAAGTGTGTAAATGTTAGAATAAAGCACTGATTTTAAGAACTTATTAAATTTTAGTCCTTTAACGTGAATGAAAAGTTAGTTGAAAAACAAAACTTTAAAAGTAAGAAAAAATAATATTAGAGCATAAATATTCAACAATATTTACGTCACAAGACAGAAAAGTCTATGTATCCAACGTTGCAGCTTTGTATCGCTTTAAAATCTTGTTAATACATTTTTGTGTGCCAAAGATCTTTGCGTGAGTATGTCACTACATCGTACAAAAGTAAATTTATCACGTTAAGATGAAACTGTATGAAACACTTAATATCAACAGGCGTGAATATAATTGAAGTAGTATAAATACATGTAAATAAACAAATGATCCTCTCTCTTGAAATGAACTGAGTAATGTTGAAATCAAATGCCATCCTTAAGGAAGATAATATTAGATTTTCACTCAAAAAAAAAAAAAATACAAAAACAAAAACAAAGAAAGTCCAAAATTTATTAAATTGCAGAAATACATCTATGATATAAAGTTCCCTCTATTTCATCGTTTACTGAGGTCGGCTCGAAATTAGATCTTTAAAATTTCGATGATTCTAATTGACTAAAAATGTAATTTCATCAGTACAGGATGGAAAGGATTCTTAAATGATTTTCGCTTTCGATCCTTTGAATTTTTACAAGGGAAGTTCTCTTTTATGGTCTGTAGAATGAAGAAGTTGAAGAAACTCAAGCGTTTCATTTGGGAAGCACTGATTGGTCAAGAAATGCAATAATATAGATTCAAAAATTAAGATTACTCGTGCCTATATTTGCACCAAAACTAACCAATTATTTGCATGGGCATCAGTTGATTTTTCAATATATATATATATATATATATATATATATATATATATATATATATATATATATATATATATACGCCTGTCTATGTATGTATGTATGTATGTATGTATGTCTGCCCGTTTTTTCTATCA
Source organism: Sepioteuthis lessoniana (assembly GCA_963585895.1). Taxonomy (NCBI): domain Eukaryota; kingdom Metazoa; phylum Mollusca; class Cephalopoda; order Myopsida; family Loliginidae; genus Sepioteuthis; species Sepioteuthis lessoniana. Next base: position 3,657,974 of record OY757931.1, on the reverse strand, counting down.
CTGTCTCTATATCTCTCTCAATATATATATATATATATACCTTTATATCTACCACAACCCTTTAACGTCTATTCATGTACCTATCTCATATATTTAACCACCTGCTATTTTTGTTTCTTGTCAGGGTTTGGAGCAAGTAGACTTGGATGATCTAATTGCAGCGCATCCCAATTTAACTCTCCTCCAACTCATGGTCGACCCGAATTCCGCCTCTTGTAACTTGTCCTCCAAAGATGTTACGCTGGCCAACGCCATACTGCACGATGCATTCCTCCTTTCCATGCATTTATTAGAAGTCGAGGACAATCGAACATTGTCGTCTGGAATGGAAGCGTCAACTTCCCTGTCGCTTGTAGAAGACACGGTAAGCCCATCTTATGTACTAATAAATCAGTACAATGTATTGTACTTTTCTATCTATCTATCTATCTATCTATCTATATATATATATATATATATATATATATATATTGGCGGCATTTCCTCATTGATACATAATTGATTAATCATAATAAACACTTTTGACTACTTATTTTTTGTTAATCCTTTCGAATTGCCGTATTGATCTTATGATATTCGGCCGGAATTGGTTGATGAAAAAACTTCCATAATTAGTTATGTCCCAAGTACTTTCTGTCCAACCTTGGGTCATCATCAGGGGAGGATGTGTTACAAAAGTGATGTAACTTCTGTATGTGCTACTTTGTAAGAATGAGCGTTTATACTGGTTTATTGTTTAGCGTTTACTTTTAAAATTTGTTTCTATAAATAGCGTCACTAGCTAAAGACATTTAAGTACATTAGCATTGGATTCAAAATTAATTCTGTTAAGTTTGGGTCATATATTTCTAATGTGTAGCGCCTCGAGAATCTGTAGATTTTGCTTGTCATTGAAAACACAAAAATATTAGAACAGAAAAATATCTGAATAATACCCTCAAGTTTAACGCACTTTTCCCTCCTTCTCTGCCACACTTCTAGGAACAAGTGGGAGGATTCTTCTGGGATATCTCCAAGAACCGTCGTTATGACCCACTTGCGGTCTCCCTGTCTTCAAAACGAGTCCTTTTAAAGATCTGTTCAAGCTTGGAGAAAAAATCACGAAGTAATACCAAGTGAATAAGAAGGTTGTTACAATAAGGATATGTTCTTGTCGGCCAGAAACTGCCGGATATTCAGAATTTGTGAGCAGTTGCATTGGTGAAACATCCACATTTAGTCCTGTCACAACTTCTCTTCTCACGAACTAAACGAAGAATATGCTGCAGGATCTGCATGTAGACTTGTTATTCGATCGTCTTGTCCTGTGACAAGAATTCACTGTAGATGTGGCCCCACACATCGAATAACATAAGTTTCCTCATGTTCAAATCTTCAATGATAATCTTCCAAATGCTTTCTTTTTTAATGTATTTTTTAATGACTTGGGATTATTCTAATAGTCAATCGTTCGATCGCCACACATCCGAAGCCTTAACCCGCACGATGATGACCTCAGACCCTCTTGTTGAAGCCTTTCTGATGTTAGAATCATCTTTTACCCTCGCGTGACCGTCTTTGCACAGTTTGTGATCCCAAAACATGTATGAGCTGCATTGTGCTATCTCCACATATTTGCTAAAGCATTTCAAGTGCTCGTGACGGTGTTTTTTTTTTTACAGTAGGACTAAAATGTTCAGGATTGTTATTGGTTCGGTATTTATCGTTAGTTACTCAGTGCTCATAGCTGAACGACCTGAAAGAGAAAAGGTGTAAACAAAATCATATGTAAAAAAGAAACAAAATAGAACATACAACTCTTAGTTGATAACACAAATTGCTTATCATTCTTTCACTCATAACTCGCACAGCACATCCAGTCCCGTTAATTTTCATTCGTATATATATATATATATATATATATATATAATCGCTTTTCTAAAAAGAACAGACGAAGAATAATAATGTATGTTTTATATATTTTCGTTGTATCCCTTTGACAATATTCTAAGGATGTAATGGTCTCACTTTGAATCTTCAAAATATAGATTAAAGTTATCAAAAAATAAATTCTACTGAGTTTTGTGTTTGAAAGAATGTTGTGAATCTAGCCATGATTTTTTCATTTTTTCACAATTAACGTTTTGTTCAAAACTGACTTTTTCTTGCCCTGAGCCAAATAAAAAAAAATGTGTAAAGCATTTCAATGCTGATCAATTTTTTTGTGGAAGTCATTTTTTATAACCTTGACTTTTTCTAAGGTTTTCGAATGAATTAGAATATTTCACTGATAGGACACAAAATGAGTCGATCTAAACATGCTTCTAAGATTTCTGAAACATTTCTATTGACACCGGCAGCATTTTCATGAATCACATTTTTAAAAATCTACTAAATGGTAAATTGGAAAAAGATTTAATTTGTAAGAAAAAATTAATTGGTAATTTATTTAGTGTTTTTTCTTAATTCTTAAACTTTAACCAATAGTCATTTGACATTCCATTCAATCAAATACTTACTATAAATCTGTAAATATTTACAATAGATAAAATTATATTATAATCTATCAACTGACAATAATCCATTAATACACGCAAGTTGAGATCAAACCGTTTTAAAGCTGAAGCAGTACTTACAAAGACAGAAAGTTACAATGTTTGATTCGTTAATTTTCTTTAAAATAGTCTCCTTGGCATTTGCTACTCTTATTCCACCGAATTTTACATTGTTCAATGTACATCGAAATGTTTTCTTTTCATGTCGAGTGAAGATCTGCCATTTTATTTCTTTTAATGTTCTCTACGTCTTCAAGGCAGTTGAGACGAATTGTCAGTAAAAAAAAAAGGAAAAGGTTTCAAGGAGCTATGTCTGGTCAATATGGAGTGTGCTATGCTTGCATAATTTTGTTGTTTAAATAGTATCGATACTTGAATTCTTTTTTCAAGTTATTGCTCAGTATTTAGCAGTATTCAGCAAGTTATATATTGGCATATTCACATTATTATGTTTCGCGTCTTCATTTAAATTTTACATTTCAAATTAAAAGATTTTAAGATTCGGTCTGGATATTTTTCTCACACGTCGTAATACGCTAAATATTTCGGAAAATGTTCCAAAATTATATTTTGATTATCAATTCTCATTAAAAAAGTTAATGGTCAAGTGCTGCAATTTTTTCTGCCCACTTTTCCACTACGTTATATGATATGATTCCTCAACTGTTGCCTTCTCAGCATTGGGAGAGGATCATTGGGGGAGAGTTTGTGTAGATGTTCGACTAATAAAACTTTGTTCATATTCGAGAAATTTGACTAGTATATCAAATAACATTTTTCTCGCCAATCAATGTGATTCCATTATATATATATATATAAATATATATATATATATATATATATATATATATATATATATTTCATTAAGAAAAAACAAAAAGCGGTCACATAAGGATTTTTTAAAAGAAATTATTGCTCTGTAATGTTAGTTACATTGAGCTCTTTATCAGGAAAATTTAAATGTTCACTGTTGAATGTTTTGTAGCACTTTCTTGATTTAAATCAAACGCTTTTAAACGGTTTTGACCTAGTTGGTCCAGTGTTCGCCTTTGGACCGGGAGGCCGGGGTTCAATCCCAGGTCGAGTCGTTATGTAATATACTAGCTTAGCTGGTGACGATGAACTTAGCAGATTCAATGGAGTTGCAAGATAACATCAACAAAGTGGTTTCACAGGAAAGAGAAAAATGTAATTTATTGCTTGTGAATAGAATGACAGATATTTCCGTTCGCAGATAAGATCAACAAATTACCGGGAAAAAATGGAAGTATGTAGGTTCTAATAACCAGCCATAAACAGAAAAATACGGGAGGCAAAGATGATGTTCATACTTCCGCATGGGACTTGAAAAGACAATATAAGGTCTGTAATTTTGGACTGAAGGCAGAGATCCTCTGGTCGCTAAAGGGAAGGGAGAGACCCACAGGCCACTCAAGCGAACGGGGAGGTTCGCTGGTCACTCAAGCCAACCTGTCGGCTCCTCCGTGTGTGTTTTCCGGCCTTCGCACTACTTAACAAAAAGGGTCCCCACCCCAGAAGAAAGATATGTGCGAACTCTCTCTCTCTGACTGTATTCCAACTTCATACAAACGTCACCGTCGAAGAATATAGATATAAGATATGTTTTCATATATCTACTGGTTTTTTGTTTTTTGTTTAGCGGTTCGATATGCGACAGTACCAAAGACTCAAAAGATTGCACTTTATGCCTCCTAGCTTAACACTCAGCATTAAAAAGTACGGAACAAATGTAAAGCGGAGCAATTCAGGGAAAGGAGTTGCGCCTCTCCTTACACCTCGGTGTAGTAGCTTATGAAAAAGGAGCCTTCGGGTCGCCAACTTTACTTACTTTGATATATATATATATATATATATATATATATATATATATATACTTTAAGAAAAACAACAAAACCGGCCACATAGGATTATAAATTTATTTCTATCCGGTGTGACCGGTGTTGTTGTTTTTCTTAAAGAATTTATTGCTCTGTATTATATTTACATTGAGCTCTTTACCAGGAAAATTTAAATTTAAAAAAAGAAATACACACACACACACATACACACACACACACACACATATATATATATATATATATAAATAAAGAGATAAACACACACACACAAACACATATATATATATATGTTTGAGTGTGTGTGTGTTTGTCTCTCTCTCTCTCTATATATATATATATATATATATATATGTGTGTGTGTGTGTGTGTGTGTGTATTGTTTTTTGCTGGTCCATTGACAGAAAAAAATAATTTAAAAAAATTATTAGGTCCATGTATTTTACTCCTACACGTGTTTGCAGAGTCTAATCACTATCTTCAGGGAGTAATATATATATATATATATATATATATATATATATATATATATATATATATATATATATATATATACATATATATATATAAGCAAAAAAAAAGCTATATATCCTTGTGAACAAATCTAGGAATCAAGAAACCACAAAAAGGAGCTGTACGGCCATTTACCTTCCATCTCACAAACCATCCGAATAAAACAAGCACGACATGTTGAGCACTGCTGGTGATGTAAGGACGAACTCCTTAGTGATGTTCTTTTATGGGCTCGCTCCCATATATAGATACGCCTGTGATTGCCAACCAGCAAACATACATCAACTCTGTGCGGACACTGGATGTAGTCTAGAAGACCTGCAAAACCGACGGATTATGGGGACGGATGGTAAGAGAGTCTGGTAACCCCAGGCTATCAACACACCTTGATGATGATGAATATATATATATATATATATATATATATATATGTGTGTGTGTGTGTGTGTGTGTATGTATGTGTATGTGTGAATGCCTACATCTCTCAGTGTGTGTATGTGTGTGAGTTTTTATTAACAATGAAAGTAAAACAATGAATAAAAGGCAAATGTTACACAAAACCATCTTGAATGCTAGCAAGCAGAAAAGTAAAAAATCTAAAATTAGCACCTCATTATTTTTTACGTGTATAATACTAAAGCTTTTATGTATATACGAAACGTAATATCCATAGTGCAGATATCCACACAGTGATTTGATGAATCAGTCGCTATTTCTTAATAGAAGACAAAATTAATTATTTATGAGAAGGTTAAATGCAAAATCGGAAGTTGAAAAAATTACCAATTCCTAAGACTAAGAGAATATTTTCTCACATCATTCAAAAGTTAACAATTTGGTCTGACCTGAAATAATTGGAAAGATAGAGATATTTGTGAGTACTCGGTACTTAGGAATAAGGAATATGAAAAAGGATCCAAGTGCTGATGTTAATAGCTCATAAAATAGTCATTAATTCTTCATTAAAAGGTCAAAAGGATATAAGGAAAAAAAAAAAACAAGAATGCGTATGAATGCACGATAAAAGGAAGTAGCAGATCTTGTACTGAAAGACTAAATGAAATCAACGTTGTATTAGAAAAAAGAAAACTGGCAGTTGGTGGTACCGAGACAAGAATTATAGAAAAAAACATGGATCAAAGAAATCAAATACCTGATATAGGTGTAAAGAAAAAATAGGATATCTTTTTCTTTGCCTTAATTATTCACATTGATTGAAGATGTTGCATAAAAACAGTACTGATGTTGTTTTGTTTGGCATATCAACCTTTTGAAGATGTCACATCGTAATTTTGCCCTTGAATCCAAACTAAAGTCATAGTAAATAAAAGTAAAAAAATATCTTACAGGTTTCTGATTTGGTAATTTCTCTCGATACCAAAACACCTAAATAAATTTGTTATTAAATACTGGTTCGTTGCTCCAGTAAGCTATGTTGGCTTGGCTATGTTTAAAAAATGTAATCAAGGCAGCTTCAGGATCATTTTCAAATGACAGCTTTTGGAAAAACAAGAAACATTATATAAAAAATAAATCGTTCACAATTTAGATACTAAAGAAAATTTACTGAATAAAATCAAAGAATGAATGTAAAATTTTGGTTTAGTTTGTTTGTTTAATGGCATATTAACTCTTGAGGGGTATATAATGCCGAATCCAACCTCATAGAATTGTAGTGATCGTATTTAAGCCATAACTGAAGTGGGATAAGGGAAGGTTGATACCTTTCTTCGGGGTATTAGTCCAAAAGTAAGCGTAATTACCAGACTGGATTTTCAAATCGCTAATTAGAATGACACAGTCTATAATTTTAGCCACTTTCTAAGGCTGACTAGCCAATAAATGACGAGTATTGGACTATAATTGAGACAACCATACAAACTCAATGTAACAAAAAGTCTGTAAACCCTAGCCTGGTGCAAAAATTATTTGCAAAAAAAAGTTGATCTGTCTGCATTTAAGGTATAGTTCACATCGTTGGTTCCATACTTTATCCTTCTATTCTAACAGCGGGGACGCTTTCTAGTGTATTTGTTAATATGAACTGTGAAATCACGGTAAGAGAGTTCAAAATCCAGTCGCCCAAATACGTTCACATTCGAACTAACATCCTTTGGAAAGATATACATTCCTTTATGACCCAAGTTTTGGATTAAATAGTACCACTACTATTCTTCCGAAAGGATGGTGAGGGCATCATATTATCAACGGATGAGGACATGCCATTAAACAAAGAAACCAAACTCTATCTTCAAACGTGAGTATCAAGAAATATTCTTCAACACAGAAATGGCATTTTGAAATACTAGGAGAATAAAAGTTAGGAAGCTTAAAAATGGACTATTTAATTAGTGTGGATTTACTCTTATTGCCTTTAATAGACAAATAATACTTTGATGAGGCGTGTTATTCTAAAAATAGACTTAGTTATATATACCATAACGGTTACTGGAAGTTTAGACTTGACATTGATGTAAATAAGATTGACAAAAACGGTATAAAGAAAATCAATGCCTCTGGGAACATTTTTAGTACATTATCGACTATTTCCATCAATATAAATGTATTCGACTAAGTAATACCCGATAATGGAAATGTTCTTCATCACATAATAATTAAAAAAAACACAATTGAAATAGAAGTATTATTTGGTTTTCCCAAACTTATAGCATCACTGGCATTAGTATATGAATTTACCAACCTCTGGGCGAGCAGACACCAGGTCAGATTTTAAGCAAGGTTTAATAGGTCTGAATTACGAGATTTCCTTCTCCAAGATCAATTGATATGCCTATGCTAAAGACCCCAGACTGTCCTACAATTTACCAATCGCTGAAATGATTAGCATAAATACCTTCTCAAGGATATCAAATCTAATGTATCATCGACTTTCCTTAGATTGGTAGTTAAGCATTTTCAAAAACCTAGTCTTTTAACTGGTTTAGTTTCTTTGTTTTAATGGTATGTCAACCTTGGTGGGTTATTCAATGCCTAATTATCCTTATAGAAGAGCAGTAGTGGTGCAATTGAACTCACTCCTGGGAGGATAAGAGAGTTCATGCCTTTTTAAGGGTATTAGTCCAAAATCAGCATAACTGTGTGACGTGAGTTCAAACTTACCCCTACACCCCATTGCCCAGTCAGCTAGGCCTGTAGAATACACCGACTGCACCTCTGCAGAGGGGTAAGACACCCACAACGAGTGTCCTGGATATGGCACAAAACAATCTGATGATGAAGTTCCAGTGTTACTGGAGGTTTGGGGAATGCAGAGTACCCCATTATTGCTATCGCTCCGAAGTCCACTCTGGCCCGACGTAGTAGCACCTGATAGAGCCCTATCTATGGGTTAAATAGAACTAACGCCATACTTATACTAAACTGAACTGTTTGACTTAACTGAATAGCTTGAAATAGAAAAGCTTTTGACAATTAAACTCTACTTACATTTAAACAGCGTGCTTATGCTAAACAGAATTGTTTGAAATTGAACTATTTTTGACATTTAAACTGTACTTACACTAAACTGAATTGTTATACATAGAACTGTTTTGATATTTTACTTTGTAAACAAAATCTGTACTTACGCTAAACTGAATTAGCTGAATTAGACCTGTATGAATGAACTGAATAGTTTGAAATAGAAATGTTTTTGACAATTAAATTGTGTACTCATGCTAAACTGAATTGTTTGAAATAGAACTGATTATTTACATAAAAGTGGATTTGGCGTTAAATAACCTACAAAGGTTGATATGCCATTAAAACGCAAACTACCAACCAACCAACCAACCAACCAACCACTACACCCCAGTGATTGCTGCCCCTGTCTTTGAGAAAGATTTCTAACAAAACTTCCTGAATGGTTAGCCGTTCATGTACCAGAAATATATACAAATCAAATAATGCCCACTTAATAAAGATATTAAATGATAATTATACAGGTAAACCCTGCTGGAATTAATGTCTTAAGCTTCCCTGAATGGGGCCTTCCGCATTCCACAACTGGAATGAGTATAATATCTACTGGTTCTACCTGAAATAGCTTCACATCTAAAAACCTTTAAAATAAGCTTTTAGATTGTATAAAAAACAAACAAACACTTACCTTTCAAATTATTTCTAGAACAACACTCTGTACAAATTCTTAAATTTGGAATAATGCCTTAAAGTCTATTAGTCTAAGTCATCGCCAAAATATTCTTTAACTTCCGGTTAGGTGTACCATCATACTTTTGCTTTACGATACGGCGTTTAACCTTTTTTTAGATCGTTAATTTTGTCCTCTATTTCCATTCATTCACCTCCAGTCTAAAAATAATGTTTCGTCTACGCTGTAAACTTTTGATAAAAAATAAGTGAAAAATAATGAGGTAATAACTTTAGTTTATATATATATATATATATAATTAGTAAACTTACCGTTGGATAAAATCTAAAAGATTAGATAAGATCTTAAAAAGTCATAAAACCAGTAAGATTATAAGATTTATCAATACACATAATAACAGAGCGATTATCACGATATTTGATTAAAACACGCTCGTCCGCACACACACACACACACACATATATACATATATATAACCACTCATGACTCGGAAGCTACCTTCAAACGTATTTTTAAAAAGCCTACCCGAAGATTGATCACGTGAAAATCTGAGTCGTGTATATATATATATATATATATATATATATATTGACCTTTTGTGCATTGATGATTTTTCCCGCTAGATATTTTGTCATTCATACCTTTTAACGGGTTTTGCAGTCATTTCTGGATTTTTTCTTTATGACATCTCATTAACCTTTCCTCACTTCTGAAATGATCGATTTTCAAGCAAATCATTTCTCAGATAATTTTGAATTTCCTTTTTCACCTTTTCCTTCAATCACAGGCCCTTGACGATGTTTACGTCAGGAGAAATGGAAGCCTAAAAGTCAGTACATATTCCATTTATTTTATCTCCTCTTCGTCGTCCATTTGCCATGTTATTTCCATTTTCTTCTTCATTTCTAATATTTCCGACTATTTTCTTCAACTGTTGCCCTTTTTTTTTTCTGTTTTCTGTTGTAACACTCAAGTTTGACCTTTTTTTCTTAATTCTTCCTCTTGACATACACATCTATCTATATAGTCCTACATTTACATTAGGTTTTTTATTTCATGTACTAAAACGTTCATAACCATGTATAAGTCGATGTGCGCATACCATAAGGATGTGCATGGAAATAGAATCGGACCAACCGAGTTCAAATTCAAGCTTAGACTATTTTTCTTTTTTTTTTAAATTTTAATAATGTCCTTGGAAAAGGTATGTACCATCTCTTCCTTCATAGTAAAATAAACTATGTTTAATTGCTTTGGTAGGACGATCATCTAGCAGAAATACAAGTGCATATTTACCAACCCCCTCCGCAAAACAGGATTAGACTCAAGGTCATTTTTTGCAGGGTATAACAGATTTGAATTCAGGGTTTTCCAACGCCGCTTGCTATACAAAGGTTAAAAAGTCCAGTCCACCCAACTAGTTGCTCATAGTTCGTTTCATGTTTTTCCAAAATGTATTTGCGTTATATGATATGGAAACCACCTCATCTAGAATTCGAATTCCAGTCGCCTTATCCATTTTCAACGACAATAACTATTACATCACGTGAACATAAAGCAAGTATGAATTCAAACTACCAGCTAAAACGTCATGGGTCAGAGTAGTAATGTAAGGCACATTACCCTCTGCATATAGCAGATATTGGCTAAGATCTGACTTATGCAGTTGTTTGAAAAAAAAACTGATGTAACTTGGATGGAGAACTCGATTTTATGTAGTTGCCAACTCTTGGTTTATTATCAGAACATTTATGGGATTAGATTTAAAGATATGAGCTAATTTTTGTTGTTGATGTTATTTTCATATTCCAACCTTATAAAGGAACTACTCTTATCAATGTCAACCTCTGTTATTTATTTTAAAAAGTGTCTCGAATGTTTACCCTATACATAAATATATGTAGTTTGAGAATGACCTGTTTTATTCCTTTTTAAACAGTCAATACCTAATCATATCACAAAAAACTTGTAATATAACCCCTATAAAAGTTTAGAATAATTGTTCATATCTAAAAGGTGTTTTATTTGTTTTTGTTCTTTCCTTGCAACAGTTTATTTACTTGTTTACACAGAGCATGACTCATAGATGATGATGCCAGTTTCGTTCGAATATCTCAGAAAAACTCGAAATCTCGAAAAATTTACAAATCTTTCAGAAAAATATTTAACGTTATTACGAGGGCGTTTAAAAAATGTCTCATTCAGAAAAAAAAAAGCGTTGTTGAACATCTTTTTAATGGCAACTAGAAAAATCTGTTTGTCTAGTTTTATTAGCAGTGGTCTTGTTGTCATAACAGAAATGTTCAACTATGGCTCTTCATTCTGGTTGAGGCTTTGAAATTTTTGAACGACTCTAGTAATAAAATCGTTTAGTAGCATTAACATAGTAAAAAAATGTGAATATCAAGCATTGTTGAATTTGATGACCGTTAAGATGAAATGAATTCCTTTTTAGCGGAATGATCCAAGTGTATACAGAATTGGATAGAGCAATATTCCATTTGTAAAGAGTACTAAGAGATAGATATCCTTATACTGTAAGGTGTGACTTAGAGAGGCAGAGTAAGAAATAGATCGTACCTAAAAAACAGTTTAAAAAAAACCTTCAAGTTTATTTTTGAATCATTTCAGGCATATCTCAAACAATTGTTGATCATGTGGTTCAAACTGAGCTGGAGTCTTAGCTGTACAAATGGATATTTGAATTATAAGACATTACTTTTTACATACGCACCCATTCGGTGGGGAACTATCAAAAACTATATCTCGAATTTTAATGTTGTATTTCGAAGGTGACTTCCAGTCAAGTTACGCTGGAAAAAATTGTTTCAAATATATCAAAGAAATTAAGCAGTAAATGTGAAGTCGTATTTTAAAGATGTACATTCATTTTCTACCTTTCTTCAATGCATGTAAGAAATTTACATAAATTAAGCTCAAAATTACTTTTGCGATGGCTGGGTTTATCTTTATATCGTCAGTGTACACTTGTCTGGACATAAAAAATGACTGGCTTGAAGTTTACAGTTTAGTTTCAGTTTTACGCGAGAAATGTTTACAACTAATGCCCTTAAATTATGCAGAACTGAAGAGACTTTTTGTCATTCTGATTTCATAGTAAAACCAACAGTTAAAATGGAAATAAAATAATTATTATTCGGTAACAATTTATCTTGTACTTTTCGTTTACAGTTGGGGTAAGTCTTCGAGACGGAATGGTTAACGTGTCGGTCTGCGACATTGTAGTAAGCTAGATCGAACTCCAGTCGCGTTATTAGGCTCACTTTCGGAATAATACCTTTGAGAAAAGTATGAATCTCCAAACTCCCTTCCAGCAAGAGGTTAAACTTAACACTTGCGTTATTCAATAAGGATGGATTTAGCATAAAATACCACACGAAGTTTTATATACCATTACGCAAGGATCCTAAACAAATCCAGCATACCTTGGGAAAGATAGGCATCTAATAATTCTTCCTCCATCTGTGAGTAGTGTGATAGGCTGAGCTGTTTACACTTAATCTAGTAACTTGTCTAGGAGAAGAAAAACTTGGTGTTCAAACCTTTCAAACTCCGCTAAAAATTGACCTCTCATGTCTGGGTCGTACATTGGGGTTCATAAAAACAAGCCTCTTCCTCATCATCATCATGTCGTGCCGCCAGCACAGATATCCCTGACCCTCTCTCGCCACTTCTCCCTATCATTCAACGCTTCTGGGTGGTCTTCAGGGCTACATCCCGTATCCTCACATAGCTGCTGTATGTATGTTCGTGCTGGTCTTCCTGCTTTTGCTTGGCCATATGCGGGGGTCAATAGTAGTACATCACTTATGAGTTCGTCCTGGCTTCTCCAGCAGTGTCCTGCGTGTCTGGTTCGTCTAACTTGTATAGTTTTCGTGATGGGAGGTAGGTGGCCGTATAGTTGGGTTCTTGTAGGGTGTTGCCGCCAGGACTTGTTCAATATTAACCGAAATATCATCATGAGGCAATAGGTACAAATCAATTTAAACTTAAACAAATCTCCATGGTTGTGTGATAGTCTCTAAGAGGTACAACCATTCCGGATAAGAATAAACTTGGGAGTAACAGCACTAATATTTTGACTCCACATTACCCAGAGCCTCTGAACATGAGCCTCACCACTCGATTCAGTTAAGTGTAATTTCCTGGATCATTTTAATAGATTGATTGACTGATTGTAAAACATGTAAATCTGTCTGGGATTATGTAATGCTTAAAGGTTAGGTAATCACGTTCATTATACGTTCATATTGACATTTTTTGTGTAGTTGTTGTTTTTTTGCTCACATCGGATAGGAATAGTTTTAAACAGATCTGTTTCCCTCCTAAATGAGGGCCTAACAGGGTGAAAGTGGATCTGGGAATAACTGCAATGAAGGAGTTACTTTACCCTCCTTAAATCTGCAAAACTTGAACCTCACTGATGGATGCTGTTTAGTGTCATACCCAAGAGACATTTTCGGAGGTGGGGGTCGTAATTCATAAGGTGGTTGAGAGAATTAATTTTAAGGGCAGCTTCCGAACCAATGTGTGCCACCTTATTTTTTCCACATATCCAATATATAGCTTTTAGTTTCGTACAGACCTGAGTTAAGCTTACTAACTCGGTTTGTATTTTTTGGCCTTCATATTTTCTTTTCTGACAGTGAGTCGATCTTGACGCATAAAATTATAAATTGACTCAAATGAGCGGGAATATTGGTAGACAAACTACACTAAGATATTTGCTAGGCTTCATCACATTGTGAAATGTTGCATAAATCTATCTGATTTCCAACGTACACACCATTGTCGAAAATAAGTGAATTAGCTGGAATTAGAGATGAAACATCTTGCATTGAACACTCTTCAAAAGCAAATATGGCGAATCTTTGAAAAAAAAAGATAGAAATCCATATTTTCATCGCGTTTTGTTCGATAAAATCGACATGTTTTAATGGAATAAAATGTTAAGACGTCTAATTTTTTGCTTTTTTATGGCTTTCCGGTAGAAATAGCTGAGTTTTGTGAAAAATGTATTTTCACACACACACACACACACACACACACACACACACACACACACACACACACTCACACACACGCGCGCGCGCCTATGGAAGTATGAATGAACAGACTAAATTATCTCCTTGCATATAGCAACAGTTCTATTTTTTAATGCAATGTCTACATTCCATATATATGTGCATATGTAGAGAACTAACGTGCATATATATACACACATATAAGCAGCTAAGCGGACAATGTGTAAACATATATATATATATATATATGAATATGTCTCTGTGTGTGTGTGTGTGTGTATTATATGTCTGTGTATGCACACGTACATATACATATATATATATATATATATATATATATACGTGTGCATACACAGACATATATATATATATATATATATATATATATATATTGTCATAGAAGTAATCAAATTTCCCATACATCGAGGAAACAGAAACTCACATAGATATATGCTTACGTAATCTCATCATATACATATGCACCGGGAGTGTGTAGGGGAAGACATGTAGATAAATATATTGTTATAAATATGTGTAGGGAAAGTATCAAAGCAATGAATCAGCCGTTTGACTTTTGGTCTTATGGCAGATAAAGTAGACACAAACACACACATGTGTATATATATCTAAGAATGCATGGGGAAGGGGTCTCCGTGGTGTAATGTTTAAAACGCTGGATTGCAGAATTGTAGAAAGCGAGTTGGTGTTATTATGTTCACTTTCGAACAAATGCCCTTGGGAAAGGCATGAACCCCCTTATCCTCCCAGCCATGGGTTCAATAGCATCACTGCTGTTCTTCTAGAAGGACTGATTTGGCATTGAATATTCCACAAATGTTGATATTACGTTAAAACGAAGAATCAAAACCATACTAGTAGATACTGAGGGGTTTTTTTTCATATAATATCTATCTATCTATCTTGAATGAAATAAATTTGACGGTATGTATTGTTTTGGTTTTTTGTTAAACCATTTTCAGGGCGATGTTAGATGGTGATGTTAAAATATTTCACCCGAGAATTACTACAAAAAAAAAAAAAAAAGGACGAAAATTTCAAAATTCTTACAATTCTATTACCGTTGTTACTGTTCCATATCAAAATATACAGACATAATTAATATTCATTTTTTTTCAAAAAGCATATCGTCTTTACTATAGATTTAACATTCTAAAAAATATTTTAGAATTCAGAATTTTTCTTTCAAAAATTCCAAAAATAATGTCCATATGCGGAGGTTAGATTAAAAGAAGTATTTAAAAAATGTCTTTATATTCTTAAATTTTTATATTAAATAAAAAAAAAACGTCTTCGTTGTGGTTTGTAAATAGTTTAGAAAATATTTTGGTTAGAAATTCAATCAAAACTCTATAATGTAAGTATAATTCATTGATGATTGGTTTAAATTGATTAAAAAAAAGGATATTGTAACTATTTAGAACAAAGTTAACGAGATAAAGTAATAAGTTGTTGATGCTAAATTAAACAATGTCTCTTGAGAAGTATCACACTTGTTTTTTTTTTTGTTTTTTTTACAGTTACCGTATATCTATTGTTTATATCTCTGTTGGTAAATGATGACTAATTATAACTTGTGTTTTTGACTATTTGTTTCTTATTTCTGCGTAGGTTCAGGTGAATCTTTACCAAGGCGATTCTGTGATAGGAAGATTCTTTTACGAAAAAAAAAAAAAAAGATTATGCCTCACAGTTTACAACGAAATTCATCCACTTCTTGTTTATGAATAAAACATCTGTGTTTAAGAGTTTTTTTTATTAGTAAGAGTTTTCGGACAATTGTCTTCGTCTTTATTGTTTTTTTCACAACGTTTCGACCACTGTATGCTCCAACCTTACTTAGGTGTCTCTTGTTTATCTAGGCATAGAAATGATTCAACCTGGGAAATCATTTTTAAAGTTTGACTGTATTTTAGAGTTATTTGAGTAGGTGAAAGTCTGTAGGTTTTCCTCCATTTTTTTTAGAATGTTGTATTTAGATAGGCTAGCCTGTTTTCGAATAAAAATTCTGTTTGATATCCACCATTTCTGTTTGGCGAGTTGAGTAATCAGAATTTATCATTTTCGTCTTTGCTTATTTGATCATTCGTGTGTTCCGATGATTGAACTATTGTGTTTGAGAATGAATCGAGCAAGGGAAGATAGCTTGTTGTAGAATATGGAGATGTACGTTTAACCACTGGCATTGGGGGTAGCAAGAGATGGTAGTTGTGCAGAGGTTACCATTAAATGAAGCACACATAATTCTTGTTTCGATTCTCTTTATGCCATGTAGTGATTTTAATACGCTAGCACTTAGAAGCATTCCTACACGTCCTATGGCAGCATTAGCGTAGTTTCTCCTTGCAGATATCAAGACAAATGTCCATTCATTACTGGAATTGTGGTATTTTAGTTCTGTTTCGCTATGGTAATATCTGTGTTCTTGCATGCATATGATTATATTATGCTTGACTGCAAATGCTGTAAGCTCAGGTACCTGGTTTATTGTGTTGAAAGATTTAACGTTAGATGTCGTTATGTTAACAATGCTTTTGACTCAAAGTAAACTTATTTCAGGTTTGGGTTTGGCCTCCATATCTGATTTTTCGAACACCATGTTGAGAGCCCCAACACTTTATAGATAGATAGATATACGCAGGTAAACATGCATTTATTAAATATTTTTATCCTATTTACCAACCCCTCCGCTCGGGCAGGATATGACACAAGGTCAATTTTTAAGCGGAGTTTAACAGGTTTGAATTCAGAGTTGTCCTTCTCTTAGACTAGTTGCCTCACCAAGGCTGAAGAACCTAGTCTGCCCTACTATTTACCCATAGCTGGAGGGAGAATAATTGGATTCATACCTTTCCCAAGGGTATTAGTGCTATGTGAAATGCAATCAGTCTCGTCCAGGATTTGAACTCGTGTCGCCGTGTCCATTTCCTACGACGATAACCATTACACTACGAGCATTATTTTTATTGTTTTCAATATCTTTTAAAGAAAATCTAACGTCAGTCTTTTAGCTCTTAGCTATCAAACACGTCAGAAGTGAAATCTGTAACAAAGGGATCTATACAATTCTATTATATTTTCAAGTATCAAATTTGTTTTTAATGTCATTTTATGAAATATATATTACATTAAAATCTGAAAGAAAGAGGTTAATAATCATACGGGACTGTTACAATGTGCACTAAAAATATTTTGCTTGTCAAATCCTGGACGAAACAGTTTTTACTTCACGCTAATGTGATTGAGAAAGGCATAGATATCTCAGAAGCCTTTCGTCTTTCTATCAAATTTGATTTTAGCCCAAGAATTCTAGCAATCCTAAGTAGTGTACACGTCCAACCGAAAGAGAACATAAGCCTCATAAATGAGATTCAACACACACGGAAAAAAGCTTCCTTATGCCCTCCCCCGTCCCTCAAAAAGATGATGACAAAGGTAGAATGTATTGAAGTCTTTTGGGGGACCAAGTGATTGAAGTCTTTGGGGGACCAAGTGATTGAAGTCTTTTGGGGGACCAAGAAGAGCAACCATAAAAAATATCTTTGACCAGCGGCAATATCTTGAATTTGTAACAGCAAGTGTCACGGCCACTGAAAAAAAAAAAGATTAAGGTTCACGTGGCTAAACCATCTTGAATATAATTGTGTTCCTCTGTGGGTCCTCTTCATCATCAAATATTCATTGTCGTTCAATTTGACAACATTTCACTTTCTTTTACACACACACACACACACACACACACACACACACATATATATATATATATATATATATATATATATATATATACTGTTGGTAAGCTGGAATATAGGAATACAATATACGTACAATATTAGTGAAACTGCCGATATAATCTTATCTTTTTATATATTACATGGAGCATATATGAATTTCTATTGGAATATTATATATATATATATATATATATATATATATATATATATATATGTTTGTGTGTATATGTGTATATGTATGTGTGTTTATGTAATTATATATATGATGTAAATGCTTTTCTTGTGATTTATTAAAGAAATCCATTGAAAATAAGAAGAAAGGGATTTTCAGAAGCCAGGAATTAATTTAAGCATTACCGACACGGTAGAGATTTTATATGCATATTGTAAATACGTTTTTTAAAAACTATCATATAGAAATGTAATTTTTAAAAATCTTTCCAAATACTCAGAGATTAATGCAAGCATTACAAAAACGAAAAAAAACATTATGTGCACACTTAAAATGTATTTCTAATGGTTTTACTGTAGAAGGGAATTTAAAACCAAGAAAATAAATGGTTGACCTTGATCAGAAATAAATGCAAATATTATTGATTAAACACAACTATATTATACAGAAGTATGAAAATGAAAATAGATCATGCATTAACGCAAACGTTACTGATAAAATAATACTAGTATATGTACGATAAAAATGCTATACTAATGTTTTTATTAAAAGAATGCATTGAAAATTAGGAAGAAAGGGATGGTCATTGAGCAGGAATTAAAGCGACCATTACATACCGAAAACAACTATTAAACATTAATTATATTTATCATATGTTTTGTTAAGTTATTACTTGCCCTGAGATATGGTGCATCAGATTGATATTCGTATGTTTGTGAAATTTCATGTGATTAGCAATAACGTTGGTATTTTCTAAGCATCAACACATTTAGAGTAGAAGCTAATATATATATATATATATATATATATATATATATATTCTTTACTGATAAAAGTCCATTAGGCACTTCCTTTCATTATGCCCTACGTGACCCTCCCTGTTATAGTGTACGTCAGTCTCCTGTTTTCAGTTCCTGTTTTTGTGTGAAGGTTTGCAGACAAGAGAGACCTCTACTGACAAAGCAGAAATGACGGCCTTGCAAATTATTCCCACTTACCGAGAGACAAAAAATGTTTGTATCATCGGCTTCTGTTGCAAGACATCGTCATCATTGTGTTTAATTGCAGCAAAAATTCGACAACAGAATGAGAAACCACGAAAGAGAGCAAGGGTCTTCTCAATGGGATGACCGCATGTGACTTCCGATTGGCTACTTTGTCAATGTTTTTTACGCCCACGCTGTATCTTTAATATCCACAGAACGGGACTGACGTAACTTTGTTAGAGCCTCTAGAAACAAGTTAGAAGGTTAGTAAGAATACATTGATGCGGAAGCAAATTTAGGAATAGACTTATATAAGAATAAATGACTCTGTTCTAAAACAAGATTAATTTTAATTTAAAAAAAATAAACTATGAAATAAGAAGATTGACCCAAAACAGTAAGTTTATTCAATATGGCCACCTTTTTTTTTCAATTATTGTATCAACACGCCTTCTAATCGATTTGCCTGCTTTCATAATTAATTCTTTAAACGTTTTTTCCTATTCCTCCTCAATAGCAGTCTTAAGCAAACCAATGGTTTGGATGGGAAGTTGCATTTGTTTTGTTTTCTAAAACGTCCCATATTGTGTAATCAAGGAATATTTTAGGTTTGGAATCTTGTCTAATTTCTGTACGCACAGTTTTTTCGTGAACTTTCAAATCATTAGCGTACTTCCTTATTCACGCTGAGAGGTCCTTCCTAATCTCTTAAAGCTTTATTTTACTTTTTGTTCAATCCTTTATCCCCCTTTTTCTTAAAAAGCTCATTTTCTGTCAAGAATTTTCTTTCTTTTGGCTTTGTATACTGTAAATAAAGTGACTTTGGCTTGGTTTCGGCGTTAAGCAAACTATGGATTCTTTTTCGTTTCTTTTCTTGCTCACTCATATTGGGCTGAATTTTAATCGAAAATGTTAAGGAAAGTTTTGCACTCTATGAAAATGTCCCCCAGAAATGAATGGCCCAGTCGGCTGGAGCTGCAGCCAAAACCTAAAAGTCTTCAAAATGTCTATTACCATCTTTCTTCGTCCACATATCACATGAACCTTGCCTATGGTGCGTTTCACCTGCATTGCCTAGTATAAATATCAAAAACCCTAACAAGTAGAAGTTGCTCTTGGCAAAATGATTATCGTCATTCAAAATAGATCCAGTGACTCGAGCTCCAATCCTGGACGGGCTTGCCTTTCACTTCGCGTTAAATTCCGTGCAAAAGTCATAAAATATGCTCTATTTTCTTCTGCTATGGTTATATACACAAGATGACTGAATTCTTTACTCTTGGTACAGTAGTTAGTCTGGGAAAAAGAAATTTAAACTTCCTGTAGTCCGCAAAAAAACCCTCTATATCGCATCCTCCCTGCAGATGTGTTGGCGATAAAGACTAATAAATAGTTGTATTATAATGATTTTAATTAATTCTTTTTTTTTAGGAAGCCTTTTCGACTTGCTTTGCAGATTAAGCAACAAGATTTTCAGGCAGAAAAAGATTCCAAAAAATGTTTTGAGGGGGATGGTAAATCGGTGGTAAGTTTTTGAAATTATCTTAGAATGCTGCTTCCATAAAGTCAGTTGTTCCCAACCGACTGTGGGCCATGTCCCACTTTGGTATTTCTAAAATTCTGATGACCCCTAGAATACTTAATTCTCACAAGTTCAAAATTTTAAGTATTTTGAAATTTCCAAGTACAAAACATTTGAACATCCAACATCATGTTCATTCAAAAAAAGTCTCTGACGATGAAGTTTTTACTTTGAAATTAATTTAACTCAAATAATTATTATTTTGCACTGCAATAACTGTGTAAATGAATACAATACAATAATATATCCTGGACCTGACTGATTGCATTTTATATAGTACTAATACCCTTGGGAAAGGTATGAATCCAAATATTCTCCCTCCAGCTATGGGTAAATAGTAGGACAGACTAGGTTCTTCAGCCTTGGTGTGGCAACTAGTCTTGGAGAAGGAAAACTCTGAATTCAAACCTGTTAAACTCCGCTTAAAAATTTACCTTGTATCATATCCTGCCTGAGAGGAGGGGTTGGTAAATATGATAATATATATATATATATATATATATATATATATATATATATATATATATATATATATATATAACGAATACGTCCATGATATAACATCTGATAGGAGTCTCCATTGGAAATATTACTTCTGGTAGACAGCACCTCCCTAAAAAGTTTGTTAAGTACGAGTAAGCAGAGTTTGGAGTTTTTGCCTTGTTTAGATAAGACATCAATAGAGAGCACAGCTGTAAGCAGTGGTTACCAAGTATGTATCGAAGACTATTATTACTTCAATGCTTATTGGGTCCAAACTTGTACCAAACGAATATAAGCTTAATTAATAACTGTGAGAAAGATCTTGAGACTCATGTCTATAATAACTATGGGAATGTAATGAACGAAATTATGTTCCTTAACGCAGCTGGAGGATGCTAGTTTGAGTGACGTGATGAGCAGTACAATCTGTTCAAGGCATTGGGTTGTATTAATGGATTTTGATTAGTAAGCAGGAAAATCAACCGACAAGAGATGAGAGGGAGTAAAATGTAATGGCTTTCAAAATGGCAAAGTGAAGATAAATGAAATGACATGGATTAAACAGCATGTTGAATAGTGAAATGAAAACTGACAGAAGGATGAAATAAAGATGGGCAAGTGGTGATGGGATGGGGAATCAGATAGATAGATAGATAGATAGATAGATAGATAGATAGATAGATCTGATAACATGGATGAAATTGTAGTAGATGGACAAATATAAATAGAGATAGGTTTCGAGATACAAAAATAAGGCCTAAAACATAAACATTTTGTGTGTGTGTGTGTGTGTGTGTGTGTGTGTGTGTGTGTGTGTGTGTGTGTGCATTTATACACACACATATATTTATGTAATATGTGTGTTTGCTTTTATTTTTGTGTATGTATGTATGTGAGTAGGAAGAGACTGAATTATAAAGATTGGCTGAGTTTGGTAGCAAACCGAACCGACAAGTATGAAATATATATATATATATATATATATATATATATATATATATATATATATATACATATATATATATAAAGAGAGAGAGAGAGAGAGAGAGAGAGAGAGAGAGAGAGAGAAGTAAGAAAAGTCACATCATTATTCAGATATTCACATTTGAAATGATAGTTTTTAAACACCGTGTACATAGATTGGTATGATCTCAGTCACATAGATATATCGCTTTTGAAGTAGCAAAAAATGCTGATATATCTGAAAGAGATAGATACATAGATAGATATGATTATGTTAAGATATATTTCTTGATATAAAATTACCCTTGAACACAATTCATATTCCAGAGACCATAATGTGTAAATATCAATATATATATATATATATATATATATATATATATATATATATATATATATATATACATATATATATATATATATATATATATATATATATATATATATATATATATAGAGAGAGAGAGAGAGAGAGAGAGAGAGAGAGAGAGAGAAGACCAAGGAGAATTGACAGGAAAAGAGTATAGTATAATAACAAATGGTAGAAGATTTAAAAGAAATTATTTTTAAAGGAGAAAAGAGTTAAACAATGCCAAATAGAAAATAGTGTTTATATGAAAGATACACTGACGAAAAAAGAAGCTCATGTTGGTATCGTAGATATTGAAAGATGTGATAAAATATTGGTTTAACAAAAGCAAAAATGATGACAGTATTACTGAGGAGGAAAAATACGACCCTATATATATATATGTGCGTATATATATAGAGAGAGATGGTGAACCAAACACGATATGTATCAATATTGACGTGATGAATAGATGAAAAATTTGCAAGTTTCTATTCAGTTCCAGTGATGCAAAGATATACGGTGAGATTTGAAAGATAAAGAATGCTGCGTGTATGGCATTTTATATTAAGAAGAATGACATTCTAATCGAAGAAATATAGACAAGAAGAGAAGAGAATTCGAGAGATTATAAGACACAAAGATAGGGTTTATGGTTAAGCAATGACCAGAGACAGTAAAATAAAAGCAAAAACCAAACCATTTTTGATATGCTGTAAGACGCGTAATTGGGATATGACGTCATAAGTAATAAGAATGCTGACATAAACTACATTCTTGGCAAGTATGGAAATTAAATCAAAATAAAGAGGTGACATGGAAAAGTAAAGAAAGCGTAGTAATGAGAGGGGTGGTGTGAAGAATAAAGGGAAGTAAGAAGAGAGAGTGAGCACCCGACGACAGTCAATGCATCATTTGGAAGAAGAAGAAGAAGAAGAAGAAGAAGAAGAAGAAGAAGAAGAAGGAGAAGAAGAAGAAATAATGTAGAATATAAAAATGAAAACGATATAATAAAAGTGTTGAAAAATAGAAAAAAATTACAAAATACGATTAAACGAAAGGAGGAAACGTAAAAAAAGTGGAGTATAGGAGAAAGTACGAAAGAGAGAAAGAAAGAAAGAAAGAAAGAAAACGGAAAGAAAGAAAGAAAGAAAGAAAAAAAGAAAGAAAAAAGAAAGAAAGAAAGAAAGAAAAAAGAAAGAAAGAAAGAAAGAAAGAAAATAGAAAGAAAATAGAAAGAAAATAGAAAGAAAAATGAAAGAAAGAAAATAGAAAGAAAAAAAGAAAGAAAGAAAATAGAAAGAAAAAAGAAAGAAAGAAAGAAAATAGAGAGAAAGAAAGAAAAATGAAAGAAAGAAAAAAGAAAGAAAGAAAATAGAAAGAAAAATGAAAGAAAGAAAAAAGAAAGAAAAAAGAAAGAAAAAAGAAAGAAAGAAAGTGGAGGAAATAAAAGAAAGAATAATAAACCAAAGAGAGAATATAAATGAAAAATTAGTAGAAATAAATTAGAGTATTTAAAAGGAAGAATGAAAAGAGAACAGAAAGAAAGAAAAAAAATCAAGAGAATATTGGAGAGTAATCGGTAAAATTGTAAAGCATTGGGATGTTCGCGAAAAGATGGTGGACTGACATATCAAAAGCGACGGAAGAGAGGAGCAATGGCGGAGAGAAACGTTGAAAAACGATGGAAGCCAAAGTTGATTAAATAAAATCGCAAGTGAGTTATCCGCTGGTAGGAGCAATATTAATATCGACCGAAATAAGTAATTGTCGGAAAGTACTGGAAGATATGAAGGAAAATGTCAGACGACCGATTGCAAAAACAAGAATTCTCTCGTGTAAAACGTCACTTAAGACATTCAGAAGGAGAAATAAAAAGAAAAGAAAAAAAAATTAGTAATAATGTAGATATTTCAAAGAATAAAGATAAGTAAAAATGAAAAATTATTGCATAACTGATAACAATATAGATTGAAGAAAAAATAATATTAACAATACAAATCGGACAAAAGAATAAAAACAACATATGCATATGTCTAACGCATTGGATTAAGGGAGTATTTTAAAAAATTATCTGTTTAGCAATTGTTATTATTATTATTATTAGAGTTTTTCACACAAGCGTTAGCTGATGGTTTTTTCAGTAGAGTGTGAGTGACAGCAAGTCTCCTCAAGTCTCCAGGACTCTTCTCAGTATTTTGGCCGATCTCAATAATGCAGTCGTTTGGATAGTCTCCACTCCTCCTCTGATTTCCAAGTCTGCAAGTACCTTAATTAATCCTTTGCTGAGTTTTCCGAGTGCTCCAGTTACAATTAGTATCACCGTCACCTTCATGTTCCACAGTTTTTCCAGTTTTCTAGCAAGGTCTAGGTACATATATTTCTTTTTGCTTTTTTTTCAGTATTTAGTCTTCAATTTTATTTTCAGTTTCTTACAATACTTCACTCAGTCTTTACCCAAGACCTAGCGTGAGGGAAGATAAGGATTATATATAAAGTAAAGTTGGCAACCGTTATCGAGGGTAACCCGAATGCTCCATTTTCGATGGCTACTACACCAAGGTATAGGGGAAGACGCTACTCCTTTTCCTGGATTGTTTCACATTACGCTTGATCCTTACCTTATAATGCTGAATGATAAGCTAGGTAGCATTAAGTACCATTTTATGAGTCTTTGGTATGACTCGACCTGGGATTGAATCCAGATCTCCTTAGCCATTATATTTTTTCAGCCACTTTAGTGTGATATTTTTCAGTCACATCTCCCAAGGAGATGAGCGTTTTCGCAAAGTGCAGTTTTTATATATTTCATATAAGTTGGGCCGGAGATGTATCTTGTTCATGTTTTAATTTTCCCTTTCTTGATCATACTTAAAGCTCCCACCATGATTGGCATGGTGCTAGTTTTAAGGTGTCACATTTTTTAACTTTTATTTCTTGTTATTTTTATTTACTTCTTTTATAATATTCTTTACTGATATGTTACAATCTGTTGGAAGTGTCATATGAGTTAAAAGGCTTGTATTTTTTGTTGTATATTGACCTTCGACTCGGCCAAACATGCCATTCTAAAGACGGCGAAAGTGCATATTCCATTGGCGTGAGCGAGCTTGGCTGATAAAATGGGACAAGATAAAATCCCGCGGTACAGTCATAGACTGATGCACCGGAAGAGAGTGACCTGTGAACTTCATGACAGTTATTTCCGCTTGATGACGATCAAACATGCCATTCCAAAGATTGAGTGGGCGATGGAACTATTATATAACTCGTTGAAGACAGGAAGTCAGTTAGTTTGGAGATCGGAGAGTTTGGCGACAAGATGCGGTAGAGAGAACAGCACCAAGCGGAGAGGGCCCCCAGGCTTCTGGTTGAGCAGTCCAGGAGAACGAGAACGACACACGGCTATGTCCAGAGGGGCTGGGGAGGTCAATATGTTGCAGTCTTTGTTCAGTCTCCAACTCCCTCTCACCATAAAACCTTGAGTAATCCTTTTCGAACCCTTTCAAATAAAGTGAGAGGTACATATTTTTCTAAAGAAGTCTTCGCTCGTCTATTATTATTGCGTTTTTATGATTATGCATGCATCTGCATATGAGTATACAACATTTTTTCTTTTATGGTCCAATTATTTCCGATGGCAAAATCTAGAGAATTGCTTCTTCTTTGGATTCTATTATTTTATGGTAAGTTTCATACTGAGTGAGTTGGTTCACACTAGTTTTAACAATGGTTTTTCACTGGTGAGCGGCAATAAGTCTCCTATGAGCAACGATGATTTTTCACTGGTTGAGTGACAACAAGTCTCCTATGAGCAACGATGAATTTTCCCAGGTTGAGTCACAAGAAGTCTCCTGTGGGCAACAATGATTTTTCACATGTTGAGTGACAACAAGTCTCCAATGAGCAACAGTGATTTTTCACAGGTTGAGTCACAGCAAGTCTCCTATGAGCAACTCGTTTGGGTGAGGTTGAAGAATACGCCGATTACATCTCAGCAGAGGGGTAAGACTACTCCAAACAAGTACCCTCGATAGGATATTAAATCATGTGATGGTGAGGCTCCAGTCTTGGAGTTTTGGGGAATGTTGAGTAAACCTTCATTGCCATTACTCACGGGTCCACTCTGACCTGGATTGGCAGTGCCTGTTTGTTTCCTATTTATGGATCAAATAGAACTGTTTCACAATTAACCTCTTAATAACTAACTGATGTTAAATTGAACTGTTTGAGTTATATACCAATACTTGAAATATTTTAACACAGTTCAAACAAAAAATTGATATTAAACATCGTCTTTGTAAGTTTGCACGCCGGCTCTAGCGGGTAACTTTTCCCTGAAATAAGTATTCTTAGGTCTCCCGGAGATTTCCCTCATTTTTTCCCCAGCCTTTGAAATCTGTTCAAAGCACTCAAACAACAATTATAATCATCGTCACCTTCATGTTCCATGGTTTTTGTATCAATAAATCTTAGAGAACTTTATGGGTCTCAGAACAAGCAATTCTCCCTAGGATTTGTATGTCCATTCCAAAGACCTCAACGATGGTTTGTATAATAACCATCTTCATGTTCCATAGAACTATTTTTAGTTCTCTAAAATGGTCAAGGTATTAATCAAGTTTTTCATTTTTCCTTTAGTTTCAGTCTTTTGTTTGATAGTTTTTCTCTTGTTCTTGTGCACAGCTGTGTGACAAACAAAAAGTTCAATCACACGAACCCTCGTCGTAAGTGCAAAGAACGGTCACATACGAGACATGCGATTTGTTAGTTATTAGGAGAGCAACAAGTAACTACTTGTCTAGCTTCTTATTGACTTCTCCTCTAATGTCTTTCTGGGCCAAAAAGATTTTTTTTATATCCATAACTATCCACCCACACATTAAACTGACTCATACGCCGAAACAATTCAATTTTTCATTGTTTAAAGTCTGAGTCAGAATATCATTTCCTACGTTTTTTTACCTAACATTGTTGACTAATTTCCTCGCTAGAACCGAAATCAAATAAAATCCAAAACATGTGCCCTAACCAGTCCAATTTGAAATCGCAACAGGTTTCTTGACAAATATTCTTGTCTGAGAAAATTAATAATATCTAATCCCACATTATCTTGTTCGAATCGCTGCTTTATAAAAATTACAATACTCTCCAATGATATTAATATTATATAAACTACGATATTCTCCAAAAGCCATTTATCTTGTTACACAAATAAGATAACGTTTTAACGTAATCTATAAGTTGTATAGAAGTTAAACAATGTGCCTATTTACATCAACACAAGATCAGCCCCCACCAGAGTCACTAAGCATATAAATGCATTGATTGATTGCAGATGGACAACAAACTCCGACAAAGTAAACATTTTTCACAAAGCTTAAAATTAATTTGAAAAAGGGTTAGAAATATGACACGACATCATCCTAAATTAGAATAATGATATAATTAATAAGAAATATTGAAGAAATAGAAATGTGATATAGTTCTTCTCCTCTTAAAATAAGTGGATTATATTAATTGAAGATAAAGTTTCTCAAACTGACTGATGAGCAATTTGTTAAATCTGACTGTTTGAATAAAAAGAAAAAATCAATTATAAGATGCATTAAATAATCAACAACCTAATATGAAAATTTTGAGGGCCTAGAAGATAAGAAAACAGATAGGATACAACTTTTGAAGCAGAGGTAACCGTTCCTTATATGGCAATTGTTTGATACACAATAGAAAGGAGTGAATGCGATAATGATGAAAAGTTCTTCATAGGAGTCACAAAGTCACAATGGAAAAACCACTTGTACAATCACAAATTGATTTTTTTTCTAAAAGGAACATTAGGGGAAAAACCCATGACTGGCAAGTCCCCGGATATTAAGACTGCACCAAAAAGAAAAATGGTTACTAGAATGGAAAATGTACCGAGAAGAAAAACTTGTGTCTAGAAAGTAAATTGTAACCATTAGAGAAATTTGGCTTAGATGAGAAACTGCGTATATTACAATTCCCAAATGCTGGTAAATTCTATAATAAAAACCTGATTTGATGTAAAAATAAAGACATCAGGGTGCGCCATCTGTCCCCAAATTAATTTTCATGATTACAAATATTCAACATTATTTAATGGGTTTACAGTTTAATAGGCTAGGAAATGAACTTTTTTTTCGAAAATGACAAAAAAAAAAAAAAAAGAAAAAAGAAAAAGATATATAGCCTTCATAGCTAGCATCTGCCAGAAAATTAAAAATGCAAAACCCATAGTAACGGGCCTATCGTCTTAAACATAGATAGATAGATAGATAGATAGATAGATAGATAGATGTTTGTATGTGTGTGTGTGTGTGTGTGTGTGTGTGTGTGTGTGTGTGTGATTGAACTTGTTCATGGACAATCTCAGCTTGTCATTCAACAAGTTTGAATTTTGTTTTTACTCCCCCCACGAAGGTTGACGTGCCATTAAACAAAGAAATAAACTCAGGGATATTTTGCAATGTATTTGGTACTTGGGGAAGAGCAAATCAAACAAAGTTTTCTCTTTTTTAATACAAAACGTTCTATTAGGGTTCTCAGTGGGAATCAAACTCACGACACAGTTTTTTGTTTGCCAAATCGGTATTACAAAGGATTGTGCTAAGTTGTCATATTCCTTACCTTATATCTATCTACCAGAGGGCATGTCAGGTGAGAGCTTAATGAAGATCGATTTGTCTTGATTGGTAAATTACAGGTTTTAATTGTTACTCATCACTATTATCCTAATACTAGTTTAAATCTATCTTAGCGTTATTCCATTTCATCACAACATTGATTGGCGACACACTCTTCATTATTAATATGATTTTAGTTTTAGTGGTGTATACGCCTAATTCTTTTTCTTATATTCATCTGGCTGGATTCTCTGGTCTTTTATATAGGACTTCTTCGGGTGGTCTTAGGTTTATCTTGGTTTCTGTGTCCACTTCTGTTCTTATAAATGAACAAAAAGACTTTGTTTGATTTTCGACATCTTTTTTCACCCAATTTTCCGCGTCAACCGTACGGCTGTATTATAGCCATTTTAGGCATCCGTTCGTTACGGTGCCGGGACTTCCTTAACTCTAACTAAATGACCCGTTCACATGACTGAACCAACCAATCAGAGAACTGCTACAAAAAGTCAAGTCTTGTCTATCGTATCACTGGTTATTATCCATGACTCCATTTCCAACAAATTGCCACTTTAAATTCATACATTATGAATTCTACACTTACTTTACAAAATAGGTGACCAATTCATTATATAACACTAGAATGGTTTCATCTGGTTGTGACTTTTTATCCCAATCCATTGAAAGTAATGTTCACTTTATTGTTACTTTTGTTTAATAGATGTTTTACTCCACGTCAATGTTATTAACTTTTTTATCAATATGATCTAGGTTTATATGTTATTCACTGACTCTCTTATTTTATACGAATAAAAACTTTACTAAAAGTTTCACGCCTGTACAATGATCTTCAAGCGGTTAAAATGCCAACTGACATTAAGCAGTTTTTCAAATTTGTTCAACGAGTCAAAATTTTTATTCGCTAACAACAGATATAATCTATCTATCTTTATCAGTTGATATGGGTCTTTGCGTGTATATATTTATCAAACTCCTCCGCAACAGGCAGAATGCGATACAAAGTCAAGGTTAAAATGCCCAGTTTACGCTACTGTTTATAAAGATTGATTCATACGTTTTTCAAGAGTATTAGTGTGGAGTGAAATGCAAATAGTCTCGTTCAGGTCTTGAAATCGGACGGCCGAGTTCATTTCTTACGACGATAACCTCCGCCTGTCTGTACTTGCATGTATATGTGGTTCTACGGCATGATCCAACCGTAACAATATTTAGCCAATGTGTTTGCGAGATTTGAGAGTGGAGAATTTTGCCACAGTAGGCGCTCTATCGATATAAAAAAAGAAAAGGAAAAAAGGTTGTGGTTACTTGAGAAATGTCAGTGTTTTATGATGACAGACAAATTAAAGACGCCATATTGACAAAAATAGTTCCGAAAAATAAAATGGCTTTTGTTTTTGTTGGAAAGTTTTTTTAAGAGAATTTGTTTGTTGATTTTTAAAAATTATTGGAGGAAGATTTTAGTAAATTGCAAAGTACAGAGTAAAAAAATATACATAAAAATAAAAGAAGGAAGCTATTCGAGAGAAAGTGTACATAAATTCCCGTTAGCTGATTTCCTTACTTGAGACATAGCTGAAGTTTAAAACAAAAATCTATAACAAAATAGGATAATCTATTTTTCTTAGTGATTGTCAATTTTAACACTTCAAACTTAATTTCTTTCTTAACAGACGAAATTTGTGTTGAGATTTGCCACTAGGCGTTATGGTATTATCCAATAGATTTTTGTTTGTAATAAGTCTTTAAAAAATTGAAATTAAGATTTCACAGTAAAATAGAAAATATTTTCCATATGGATGGTAAGTTTGTAACAATGAGGCTTATAAATGGTAGAGAGATTATTTATGACGAAAGATAAAATTAAAATTGGTTGGACTGGAGAGTATTAACATCTGAAATGAAGTAATTTTACTAAATATACTTTTGATATATAACAGTGGTTTCTTTCATTCGAAAACTCAGTGTCAACACATTCTGGGTCGATACACTCTTCATTATTTTTTTCAAAAAGTTTTATTCCATTGTATTTCTGTTACTTATATGAAAACACTCTGGGTCGATGGACTCTTCATTAATATTTCTTACGAAGTTTATTCAATCTTATTAAAATCACTCATTATATTTTGGGGTCAATACACTTTTGATTATCATTAAAATAATAAAATGAAATTTTAAAACTAATTTTATTTTAGCTTATTATCCTAGCCTTTTTATCGTATTATTTAAAGTCGACAAAATCTTAACTGATTCTATTTTTACAAGTGCTATTAAATATTACTGTTTTATTTTAAACACAGAACTACGGGTTAAATCGATCAATATATCCATAATTATTATT
The DNA here is from genome assembly GCA_963585895.1 of Sepioteuthis lessoniana. Lineage (NCBI taxonomy): Eukaryota > Metazoa > Mollusca > Cephalopoda > Myopsida > Loliginidae > Sepioteuthis > Sepioteuthis lessoniana. The sequence continues at coordinate 3,626,622 of OY757931.1, read as the reverse complement.
ATTTAAACCTTTGATAGTTTTTCTCACCAGCATCAATTGATAGTCTTTCACTTGTGTTTGAGTGACAGAAAGTCTCTTCGTGTCTCCAGGACTCTTCTCAGTATTCTGGCCGATCTTAATAATGCTATCGTTTGGATACTATTCACTCGTGTTCTTATTTCCAAATCTTCCAGTCCCTGTACCAGTCCTTTGGTGATATTATCGAGCGCACTGATAACAACTGGTATCACCGTCACTTTTATGTTCCACAGTTTTTTAGTTCCCGAGCAAGCTTCATGCACTTATTGCCGATTTGGCTGGGACTGTAAAATACACCGACTGTTTCTCTGCAGAGGGGTAAGACCCCCCAACAAGTGTCCTGGATATGACACTAAGCAATCTGATGGTGAGGTTCCAGTAATACTAGAGCTTTGGGGAATGTGGAGTACCCCTTTATTGCCATCACTCCCAGGTTTACTCTGCCCCGGAGAGGTAGCATCTGATAAGGGTCCTATCTATTGGTTAAATAGAACTAAGCCGGGCTTCCTTCACTATACTGATTTTTGCATTTAAATTGCATATTTATGCTAAATTGAATTGTTTAAAATAGAACTGTTTTGACGTCTAAACTGTGTACTTATACTAAACTGAATTATCTGAAATAAAACTGTTTTGACATTTAACTGTGTATTGCCCAATCGGCTGAGGCTGTAGAATACACCGACTGCACCTCTGTAGATGGGTAAGACCCCCCCCCAATGAGTGTCCTGGATATGACACTAAACACTCTGATGGTACAGTTCCAGTGATGCTGGGGCTTTGGGAATGCGGAGCACGCTTTCATTGCCATTGTTCCCAGGTCCACTCTGGCCCAGGGTGGTCGCACCTGCTAAGGCCCTATCTATGGGTTAGATAGAACTAACAGCATACGTATGCTAAAATGAATTGTTGACTAAACTGAATAGCTTGAAAAAGAATTTTTTTTGACAATTAAACTGCGTACTCCGGCTAAACTGAACTGTTTGAAATAGAACTGACTCTTAGTATGATTATGAATTTGGAGTTAAATAACCTAAACAGATTGATATGCTATGGAACCCAACCAACCAACCAACCAACCATGCACTTATGTTTCTTTTCGCCTTCCTTCAATTTTACTCTGAGGTCTGCCGGGACGGCAGAGTCCCAATTCGTCAAGTTTTCTATTTTTATGTTGACTATCCGTAGATCTGGTAGTGTTTCCGGGTTTAGGAGATCCGTTTGTATTTCAAAATCACAGAGAATTTTGCGCGTCTCGTTCTCCAGAGGGAATTCTGGGCTGTGCATATAGCAATTGTTCGCATCGTCAAATTTAAATTTCTTGTACAATTCCAGCTTTAGCTTGCAGACTTTTAATGAAGTCTGAGTACCAACAAGTTTCTTCAGTTTTCGGGAACTCTTCTGAGTATTCTGGCCGATCTCAATAAAAGATGGTCACGATTCTTCCACTGATTGTCAATTCTTCCAGTTTCTTTTCAAAGCCTTTGACGGCCTTAACTAGCTCACTAACTACAATAGGTTTTACTACTCTGATGTTTCAAAGTTTATTTTGGTTCTCTGGCAAGGTCCAAATATTTGTCTATCTTTTAACTTTTTAAAAAATATTTTCTATCTGTAGTACGACGGAATTGTAAAATTCACTATAGAACAAATTCTTTTTTTTTTCTTTTGGTCAATTAACACCAGCTCTGGACTTCTAGTTGGAATTAAGTGATCTGTCCTCATCTCAAAATTCCGGAAAATCATGTGCGTCTCATTTTCGATGTCTGATTCTGGTTTGTATATATTAAATGGTATGATAAGAATTTAACCAATTGCACAATTCCCAGTGGATCACCTTTCACAGCCAGTCGTGCCATCTCCTGTATTTCTGTTGCGCTAATTTGCTGCATATGCTTCATAATATCATCATCATCATCAAGTCGCGTTGGCAGCATGGATTTCCTTGACGCTCTCTCTCCCTATACATCCCTATCATTTATCGCCCCAGCACTTCTTCCAAATTATATTCTGTATCTGCACAGAGCTGATTTAAAAAAGTTATTGCTGGTCGGCTAACACTTGAACGTTTCTGTGTTGGGGCTCAAAGAAAAACGTTACGTTCACAGCTGGGTCTTGCATTTCTTGGTCGTCTTTTAATTAAATATTTTGCGTTAAGTTGTCGAACAGCTGTTTTTTTGTGGGGTGCTGCTTCTATGATTTGTTCCAAATAGTTCGTAGCATTCTTGTGTAGTTCCCATTCAGCCTTTTCTCTATTCATTTTGTTAGCGTTCACGTGGTCTATCCATACAGTAGTATGGACACAGCCACGGTTTGGAAGAAATACCGTTTTATTTTATCGGATAGATCAGACTTCCATATGATCGATAAACTATCGACATCAATATCACCTTCAGTTTATGAGATATTGCTGCTAATGTACGTGAACTTGTCAACTAATGTTTAGCCCTGCAAGTTAGAGTGGAGATGGTTCCACTCGTTGAAAACATATATACTTTATTTTGTTTGCGTTCACGTGGAAGCCGATGCTTCCTGCTACTTGTTCTTCGCTATGGTGTAGGGATTCGGCTTGGACAGGTGTATTTGCAATGTCTGTTTTTTCTTGATCTATACCTGCTATTCTGCTGAGTACAATCTATTTTTGCTTTAACATAATTGGTTTTTATGGCGTGGTTTTGAGCTGGTATTAGAAGAAATTCAGTTTTTCTCATAACATTTTCCTTTCATAGCCATGTCCAAATCTTCTTACCATTTTGTCACTAAAAATATTCATACAGTTTGTCACTAGAAATATTCATACAGGTGTTTCACTTCCCAGTTTTTCTTCCTAGTTTTTGTTGATTTTCTTTCTGCACTTATGTAGCCAATGCTGTTTTTGCCTGTAGTGATTTGTCTTTCTAAGTTCTTTTAAATGTATTTCTCGAGTTCTGGTATTAATAAATTAACGCAATCGTCAATGTAGGCGCGTCCTCTTCCTCCTTCGCTGCTGGAGACACACCGTGTCTGTGTAATCTCTCGGATGTAAGTCCTTGTGTATCGTTAACTTCCATGTCCAATTGTCCATTTGTCATGAAATCCTCTCTTATCCATTTTACGAATTGTCCCTATAATCTTTCAAGGAGGGACTGTTCCGATGTTTAGCCCTTTGATAAAATTCCTACTGAAGAGATGTATTTATTTTTCCCTCTATCACCGCTTGTTTAATAATGTCTGCTTCCAATTTTACCGAGTACTTGAAATTTTCCTTCTCTCCAACGGTTCCGATTCTTTCTTGATACTTTCATCTTTTTGCAGTAGTATTCCTTCCGTTGTTTCTCTTTTCCCATTTTTCATAATGAGCATGCCACCGTTTTCAGTGCTAAATTCCATTCCTATATACTGGTTGTATATTCTTTCTGTTTGTATCAAAATCTTCAATTCTTCATAATTTTTACAGATACGTTTTTTTAAGAATTTGTAACTTTGTAGCTCTTGTGAATTTTCTTAGTACGTAGTTGAGTAGCATAATTACTATAACGAAGAGCAGCAGCAGCGAGTGAGAGAGAGAGAGAGAGAGAGAGAGAGAGAGAGAGAGAGAGAGAGAGAGAGAGAGTCTCCATGTAAGATGACTATTTGGACTTTTACGTCTGCTTGGATTTTCCCCTCTTGCTGTCAATTCCACCTTCAAGTTTTCCATTGCATTTGTGATGAAGTTTATGATTTTGTCGGATATTTTGTACATTTTCAGATTCTATCTTATCCAAATTTGCGGGACCATATTATAGGCCTTCTAGTTCAGCTATAGCATCGCTAAATTTTCCTACCTTGCTTGAGGATGTGTCAGTCTATTTGTATATAGTAGGTCATTTGTTCCTCTTATTCCTTTGCAGCATCCTTTTTATTCTTCCGGAAATAGTCAGTGGTATATGGGCAAGTTGAAGATTTTTTTCTCTTATTGGTGCGACAGGATTTTCTCATTATTGGTAACCACGTTATCGGTCTATAGATGCTGAAGAGAGACCCTTTATGGAAGTATTTCTGGATCAGGATAGTTTTCCCTCTCACCATCTATTCCGAGATGCTTGTTTCTTGTTGAAATTTTCTCTGTTACCGGGCCACTTTGGCATAGTTGGAAGTGAATTTTTTAAAAACCAAAATCCCTATATGCCATCACGCCCTGGCGTTTTCCAATATGGTATTTTCTTGAGTGTTGCTCTTAACTAATCCAGGTGAATGTTCACCTTGGGGCCTTCTGAGATTCGTTTTCATGTTATTTATCCATTCATCATTTAAGATATCTTCTTTGGCAAGTTTGTTTCGGTGACAAATATTTTCTAGATGTTCTCTTATGATCGGCATTAAGTGATTCGTTAGTATCTCAAATATTAATTATCTTTTGGAAATTTTGCCTCCAAATAATTATTGTGGCTTTTCACTCCAATACTTTAGGTTGAAACACTCTCTATAAAAATCTATTTTTTAAAGATTAGATTTATCATTATCGTTCCAATTTATTTCAAACTACTGGATGGATACACTAATGGTTTTACTCTTTTGAGAGTTTTCACACCAGCGTTAGCTGATGGTTTCATACACGAGTCTGAGTAACAGGAAATCTACTCAAGTCGTCTGGCCGATCTTTATAATGCTGTTGTCTAGATGGTCTCTACTTGTCCTTTAATTTCTAAGTCTTCTCGTCCCTTTATCCATCTTTTGGGGCTTGTTCCAAGTGCACAAATTACAACTTGTATCATCGTCACCTTCATGGCTCATAGAGCTGACGGAAGGTAGTTATTATCTATATTCTATGTATTTATGATTTTTGCTGCCTAAGGAAATGAGCAGTTCTACAAAGTGCAACATTTTGCATTTTGTATATAGGATCGGACTGCTTGGTAGCTTGTGTTTATCTATCCCTTTTTTGATCATGCCTAGGGATTCCACTATTACTGGCACGGTGCTTGTTTAAATGTGCCTAATTTTTTCAAGTTCTATTTCCAGGTGTCTATATTATTTTATTATACTATTTGATTGATATGCTATTATCTCTTGGCACTTACATATCAATAAGATAGAAAGAGTTACACCGTAGCGCAATGGCTAAAGCTCAGGACTGCCGCCTTGAAGGAAGCAAGTTAGAACCGTTGTTCTGATATAAGGTTCACCTTCAAACTAATACCCTTCAGAGTGGTATGAACCCCTTATCCATCCAGTTATGAGTTAAATAATATCCCTGTTGTTCTACAGTGAAGGCTTTGTCATTAAATAACCCACGGGGGTTGATATGGCATGAAAGAAATATACCACACAAAAAAATAACAACAGCTATTAGCCAACTGAATTATTGGTGATCATTATTCTAATAAATGTTCAAATCTATTTTACAATTATTCCCACTTTACGATATCATTCTGTGTCGAGATAGGCTTCATTATAACTATTATATTATTAATTGTTTTTTTTACATCGTATTATCATTGCTTTTTAAATAACATTTCCTGTTGATGCAAACTGCTTTCTTACATTTATTTAATAGTTTTAATACTTTATCATTATTCCATGTTATCTTAACATTCTGAGACGATATACTCTTTATTATGAATATGATTTATTATGATTTATTATGAACATGACTGCAATATTAGCCTGAGTCCATCGTATTCATTGTTACTTTTTATCCCAAATCATTAAACTAATATTCTCTTCATAATTATTTTTTCCCTTTTGAGAGTTTTTCACACCAACGTTAGTTAATGGTTTTTCAGTGCATTCTAAGTGACAGCATAACTCCTCAAGGCTCCAAGATTTATCTCAGGATTATGGCCGATCTTGATAATGCTGTAGTTTGGATGGTCCCCACTCGTCCTCTAAATTACAAGTCTTCCAGTACCAGTACCAATATTTCTGTTACAGTATTAAGCTTACCAATTACAACTGATATCACCGTCAGTTTTATGGAAATGGACACGGCGACACGAGTTCAAATCCAGGACGAGACTGATTGCATTTCACATTGCACTAATACCCTTGGGAAAGGTATGAATCGAATTATTCTCCCTCCAGTTATGGGTAAAGAGTAGGTCAGACTAGGTTCATTAGCCTTGGTGAGGCAACTAGTCTAGGAGAAGGAAAACTCTGAATTGAAACCTGTTAAACTCCGCTTAACAATTGACCTTGTGTCATATCCTGCCCGAGCGGAGAGGTTTTCAGTTCTCAAGCAAAGTCTACGTACTTATTTCTCTTTTTACTTTTCTTTCATTTTTACTCTGTGGTTAACCAAGAATCTACCTCATTGTCCTTTTCATCATCTAGATGTTTTTGGTCGATAAACTATTCAGTTTCACTTCTATCTTATATAAATGAAAACAAGTAGATTTCAAATATAATAAAACTTTACTAAATGTCTCGCTCCTTTGTGGCGATTTTCAAACGTATAAAATATCTATTGATATTGAGCAGATTTTAAATTTCTTCAGAATCTCAATCATTTTATTCATAAGCTAGCAATATATATATATATATATATATATATATATATATATATATATTTATCATGTCGTCCTGCTAGCAGTATATATATATATCATGTCGTGCTGCTAACATGGATTACAATATCTCTCTCTCTCTTCTTCTTCTTGTCATCCGTATCTATCACCCATTTGTTCTTGCAGATCTTCCCAGCTACATCCTCTGTCCGTATACAAAACAATTATATCTGTAGTACAACAAGGATATATATATATATATATATATATATATATATATATATATATATTCAGTGCCATGGAATTTGGTCTGCATTCCCTCTGTTTAATGGGCTTTTTACAAAGAAAACGATCATCAGAAAGTTAACAAAAAGAAATGAAACGATAATGGAAAAATACAGTCAAAAACCGTTGGGATTTTGTAGGAATCTTTACGCATGATTATAAGTGCCTGTGTGAGAGAGAGTGTGTGTGTGTGTGTGTGTATGTGTGTGTGCGTTCTGTGCGTATGTGTGTGTTTTTGTGTGGGTTATAGTTTCGTATTATTGAGTGTGTATGTGCGAGTTGTATATAGTGTATGTGTATGTGAAGTTACATGCACAGTACGTTGATTTTTCCGGATGTTATAACCCGTCAGTGTATCTTATGTTGCAACATTATTGTGGGGAAAGATTCTTTATCTATTTCTGTGTGTGTTGGTGATTATAACTAAGGAACAAAACATCATCATTGCATCTCGAAGGAAACAAAGATTTGATTTGAAACCCACAAAGTGATTTAGTGGCAACCAAAACCGTTCTAATATATATATATATATATATATATATATATATATATATATATATATATATATATATTACAACAGTGTTGGTTGTCACTAAATCAGTTTGTGGGTTTGTGTCGAACCAAGTGCAATATAATATGGAGAGAGTTCAATATTTAGGATAGAGCTATTATATAATAATGATAAATAAATATATATTAGATATATATATTTATTCATTATATATATATATATATATATATATTATTTAGGTTAGCCTTGATATATAGTTAAAGGCGTTTCCTCATGGTCAGTTTCTCGCCAATATTAACAGACCAAATGGTACTCTACCTAGTGAGTGTCCTCATGTATATATATATATATATATATATATATATATATATATATATATGTGTGTGTGTGTGTGTGTGCGTGCCTGCCATTATATGCTGAACATATATATACTTATACACACTAGTTTTAGAAACAACTTTACATATGATTGACTCAGGCTACCTCGAATAGAAACTTGCCGAATACATTTTCTCATGGAAATAATTTTCCACAGTTTTGTGTCGGAACACTTTTCAAATCAGACATGGAAAGCTGAGGAAGAATAATCGATAAATCGATTGATCTTTATGTGCTATTCTTACGAGTATATTGGATCGAAATGCAATAAGTGAACAGAATAGTGTCTTAACTAAGACAAAAAGTTAATAAACATGGTATTCTGTAACAGGTGTCTTCGATCACGTCGAAGAATTAGGCATTCGATTTTTGTCACTAATAATTCAATATTTATCCAATTGATAATCACCGTGATTTTTCAGTCTGGGAATTCATATGTATTTCAGTCGTCTAGTTTCTCGATCTTCATCAGGTGACAACTTTATCTTTTGTTCATATAACAATAATTTTGGGTAGTTCTCCCTGGAATAGTGACTAATGTTTAACAGTGTAGTACGAAAGTTTAAACTCCAGGCACTCCAGGCTTTTTAGAAAAGCATGTGCCTCTTTATCTCTCTAGCCATGGGTCAAGCAGAATCATTATTGTTCTTTTACAAGGATGGCCTTGGCATTAAATAACCCACGAAAGTTAATATGCCATTAAACAAAGAAACCAACAAGCCAACCAACAATAATTAAGCGAAAGTCAATTAATTTTTAATTCTCTTTCAACAAACTTGGATATAAAAATATTCAAGCAAAAACACGTACAGTTATCTGAACGCGACAATAGCGCACAGATAACACTTTTATTTCTTGTTAGTAATTTTTTAGATTGAAAATAAAACTCATAATTTTGTATCAATATATATGTAAACAGAGAGATAGACAGATTACCCTAGTCCCCATGGGGTGTCCTCGTGGTGTAATGGTTAAAGCGCTGGACTGCGGAATCGTAGTAAGCGAGTTCGTACTCCAGTCGCGCCATTACGTTCACATTCGGGCAAATACCCTTGGGAAAGGTATGAACCCCCTTATCCTCACAGCTATGGGTTAAATAGTACCACTACTATTCTTCTAGGAGAATAGCTTTGGCATTAAATAACCTACAAAGTGTTGATATGCCATTAAACAAAGAAACCAAATCAAACCTCGTCCCCACGTCAGAGTTATAATCATACTACCTAATTATACATTTATATATATATATTGTCATCCACAGACAGACTATTTCGTTCTATCAGTGTGGCTAGACACGTAGGACGCTCGATGCCGGGATCGAAACCCGTCCAACTTTACATTAGACTATGTCTCAGACCGCTCGGCCAACAACTATATCACGTTGGCTGAGGAAATTTTAAATGTATGATGTAGCAACATCATCTGCAGCATCCGTTTGTTTACATTTTTTATACCCTCTCGGCTACCAGAGTGCTCAATTCTTTCGAAGAGCTTTGCATTATGCGAGCGGCGGCCGGAAATTCCGACTATCTTACAATCATTTCATAACTACAAGTATTACATGTGTGACGGCAAATTGACTAAAATCCGAAAACGGGATTTTATTTTTGCACGTGTGAAGACGGGGCAGGTTGGCACTTGATCCCCTATAGAATAAGTCCTCGTTCAGAGTTTTTCTCTCAGACATATAAGACCTGGCATATTACGTGAGGGATTAATTTAGGGCCAGACTGACCGCCGCTGGCAAGGGGTTCCAAACTTCACACTATCCACACACCCACCAAGGCCACTAAACTTCCTCCCCTAGACAACAGAAGATATGGACCTATAGGTTTTAGTCGTAATAATATATTGTAGTAGTCGGCAACTCCGGTTTCCCGTGATATTTTAAAGGAATTAATAGGACAATTCTAAGCAAGATAACATAAGGCGAATAGAAGCAGAAAAGGAAATGTGACTCAACAAATTCGTAGCAGAACTGCAAATAACAACTTAGACCACGTGGTAACATAAAAATACAGGAATCCTTTACAATACAAAGAGATACACTTTCAAAGTGTCAAATATGTATAATGAATTGAACAGTCCATGGACATAAATGTCTTTCTTCTTTTCTGTTCTTTCGTTTCTTCAGATTGAGAGAGAGAGAGAGAGAGAGAGAGAGAGAGAGAGAGAGAGAGAGAGAGAGAGAGGGTGGTATATGAAATTTGGGTATTAAGGAGAAATAGTCCCAAAGTTACTTATCTTATTTTTCGACGGGGTTCCACTGGAGAATCTTTCTTCTTTGACGGGCTAATAGACTTTATGCTATTTTTTTACACTGGCTTGAAGAACCTGGGGTCCCTTGTGTCAAAGATATGTTTTGTCTTCTTCACCCGGAGTAAATGGCTATGGGTCTGTCTGCCACGAGCCCAGCCCAAAAACTAACATTTCTTCTCGTTTTTTTCGCCGACGGGGAGAAGGTGCCACTTCCGTTTTATGGCCCCAGCTAATCAGTTGGCTTCTCCCTCCTTCTCCCTGGTGTCCGGCGACCTGAGGTTACTAAGTACCAACATCTGTTGATATCCCCTCTGTGACCCACATTCTTTCTTAACGGTCACTTTTTTGACGGGTTGCCACTGTTCATTCCAACGGGAGGATAGTATTAATCTTATTTCCATCGTCTCCGTGGGATATCACGTGACACATGCTTTCTTTAGAACAGAAGACACAACCATGTGAAACTTTATTATTAGAAAAGTGAGATAAGATCTTAATTATTTTATGCTTTTATTCTAGTCGACAGGCAATATTAATATACATCCATATTATACATCCATATTACCATACATCTATCTTGTTATAAATCCTTATATCATATATGCATATTATACATCCGTATTATCATACATCCATATTACACATCCCTGTTATAATATATCCATATCACCATTATACATCCATATTTTTATGCATCCATATTATTATACAACCATAAATTATAAATGTTCTCTGGTCTTCTATCCATATTATTGTAGGCCATAGTTATATAGGTACTTTTAGATTTATAAACGTGTTTTTAATAAATGCTTATTCTTTCTCATCTTTTTACTATATATATATATATATATGTGTGTGTGTGTGTGTGTGTTTGTGTGTGTTTGTGTGTATATGTGTGTGTGTTTATAATGGGATAATTCTTATCATTGAAAATTGAAATCTGGGAGTTTTTGTACAAATAGCGACAGATATAATTTGAAATTCCCTTCATTGTAATTCTCCCTGGAAAGCCATAAATTCACTTCTTTCACCTGCTCTAGTTGGTCAGACTGCATTCGCAAGCATTTGTTGAACAACTAGTTTAGAACGAAATATATGAATTTAAATTCCTATAAACACGTCAGTGACTAAAGTTGTCGGCAGCCATTAATGTCTAATTCTTATAGACACTGAAGAAGGATAGAGCATGTTTAAAACCAAGCATAATGTATTATGAATCCTTCAAGATTGTTCCGTTATTCCGAGTTTAATGTGTCACAATAATCGTTAAAGAGAAACTTTTTTGTTCGTCTATTGCCTGGGATGGCTCGTGAAACTCTGAGTGATGGAAGAACTGTGTGATTATGATTCAACACACGCACACACACACACAACACACATATATATATATATATATATATATACGTGTGTGTATATGAGTAAGTTTATTTTGAGAAAATTATATACAGAAATGAAATACATAGAAAGAATCTTTCACGTAGCATGCTGGTTGTTCATATATATATATATATATATATATGAGTGATAGTCGTGTGGACACCCACCATGTCACGTGAAAGGTTCTAACTCACCATACCTTACCACGTTCTTTCTATTTCCCTCTGACAATGGTGCTATATACAAGAAACTTGAAATATCGGACTTTACAAGTACATAATTTGGGTATTATATTTTTATATCTGCTCTGCCATAGTATTATCAAACTCTATTTTTGTAAAAGCTTTTTAACTACTTTTTTTATTTTTTCACTCTCTAATATATATATATATATATATGTGTGTGTGTGTGTGTGTGTGTGTGTGGTGTTTACAAAATTTTAGAATAACTATTAGTACAGCCTATATTATAATTTCTAAAAAAGCACCATTTTTCGGTCATGTCTCGTCAGAGAACTCCGTGACAAAAACAAGTTAAAAAGGAAATGAATAGAATGGTGGTTGACGACTAAGGAAAAAAAGGAAAAGAAAAAAAACACAAAGCGAAGAAGAAAAAACATTTACCAGGAAGGATTGGTAAGGATTTTTTTGTTATTCTTGGACTTAGTCGTCAACTAATACTCTAATATAAATATATATATATGTGTGTGTGTGTGCGTGTGTGTTGCGATGTATATATTCAGATAGATAGATAGATAGTAGCAGACTTGGATAAGAGATACGACATATATACTAGATAAATAGATGTTAAACAGAATTGGCCAAAGAAATTTGAAATTTCAATTTCTTTTGAGGCTACAAACGTTCAATTGGCAATTCTCTCGGCAAAAATCGGAAATTCATTTTTCCCCGCGTTCTTTTCATATCTGCGAAAGGCAAAAAGTATATATACCGTTGACATGCTCAATTGTAGGCTATCTAGGTAACAGTGTACTAAGACACACTACTTTTGCGCCCAGGTGGTTCAAACAGAATTATTCTGTTACAGACATTTTTTTCCTCTTTCAAGAATCGGTCAATCATATTTTGGTATCACTCTTTTAGAAACTACTCACATTCAAGTATTTCGATTGGTTGAAAAAGAGACTCTTTTAACCATCAACAATTTTCACGCCTTGGCAACAATAAAGCATTACTTTTACGATTTAAACACCAACCAGTGTCTCTGTGTTATACGTCAGTCTGTCACAATCAAAAACTAAGTCACGTTCGGGGGCGTTTAATTAATATGATGGGAAAAGAAAAGCGATCAATTTATATTGATAAGCATGCTATTCCAACTCTTGACTGTGATGATTTTTTTCAATCTCAGAATGGTTTGCTGATAAACATTTCAAAGCCTGACGTTTATTATTGCAATATATTCCCAGGAAAACATAATTCATTTTCTTCATTTTACAATATATATATATATATATGTGAGTGTGGGAAATATATATAGAGAGATAAATGGATAAGAACGTGAGGAACATATTGTGATGTATATATTCACATAGACAATTGCAGACTTGGATAAGAGATACGTCATATGTACTGGATATGTAGGTGTTAAACACAATTGGCCAAAGAACTCTTCTGTGTGCCTAGGCATGCTACATTCCCGAAGCTGTGATCGAAACCTAGCTGACTGAAATGCTAATCCAAGATTCTACCACTCAGCCACGAGGAAATCAGCACAATAGAACCAAATTTAAACGCATATGTATCACATTTGTTTTGTTTTACATATATCCGCTTAACGGCTGCGGAGAGCTCAATTCATATATATATATATATATATATAATTCCAGACTTTTTTCGTATAGGCACTTTTATTGATAGTACATACATGAAACTCTAGTCTCCTTCGAAGTAATCTCCTCCGTCTGCAATGCACTTCTTGTACCATTCCAACAATTTCTGGAAGGCCCCATGGAAGTCCTCTTGTGTGAGGGTGTCAATGACCTTCGTCACAGCCTCTTTCATCTCCTCAATTGTCTCATAACGACAGCCAGTGAGCTTAGGGAATAACCAAATGTCACAGGGAGCAAGGTCTGGACTATAGGGAGTGTGAGGACCTGTCTTGATGGCCATCTTGGTCAAATAGTCTGTGACAAGGATGGAGTTGTGGACTGGTGCATTGTCCTGGTGGAAATGCCACTGATCCGATTTGAAGATTGCTGGCGTCTTTCGACTGAATCTCTTCCTGAACTCCCTTAAAACCTCAACATATCAACCCTAACCCTAACCCTAAGCCTTTAGCCAATCGACTCTGGTGTATTAACTTCCTTACTCCTCCCACACCTCTTCTTATCCCTCACGGACTCACTGCCTTCCTTGAATTTCTTGTGCCACTCAAAAACTGATGCTTGATTCATACAAGATGGTCAAAAAGCAATCTGAAGCATTCCATACGTTTCTGTGGCATTTATTCCAAGTTTAAAATAGAATTTTATTGCATATCGTTCTTCCTCACGTCCAGATTGCATTTTTGAAATTCACCAGCTGTGAAAATCAGGCTTTAGTAGAGTGTACTCCAATTCCTGCTGTAGCTGTTCATTTAAACCTGAAATCATAAAAATTGGCGAGTCATTTCATAAGATGTATAGCAATAACATACTGAATTTTCAAGTGTCTACAACAATTTTAAATGCCATACGAAAAAAAATCTGGACACTTATCGTATGCACCTCGTAGTCATGAACTTTAAATCTTATTTTTCGTTTTTTATAGTAGAAAATGCAAATTCATTAAACCACTCAGGAAAAAAGCGCTGCTTCGTCAAGTTATATAGTTGATTGTTCTGAAGCTGGTTTTTTTTTTAGAGACGGACGGAACTGTTGTTTTGGCAACTCATTTTATGCAGGATTTTAGATAAACATAAGCATATAGATCCATCTATATATCTATGAAATGTCCTAATAGGAAATATACTGGAATTAGCGAATTTACAGGATATTCTGTTGTTTTCTTTTCTTTTCTTTTTTTTCATTTAGCAGTAAATAAACTAATAACAGATAAGATGAATAACATTTTCTTTTAATTGCTTAACATTCTGACTTCATAATGCAAATGAGAAAATCTATTGCAACTTTTAAGTGAAATATATTCATAAATCTCGAAAAAAAAATATTACATCAAATGCATTAAAAATTTTGACGGAAGAAAATTTATATAACAGATAATCCGAAAAAAAATATGTAGATATACTAAATACTAAGATAGCTTCGAAAAATTTCTGTGTAGCTTATACAAAAAACTTTGAAATCCTTATTTTTTTCTCTCTTGTTGATTACAAAACATTTAAGCATGGGATATATATATATATATATATATATATATATATATATATATATATATATATATATATTAAAATGATAGATTTTTCCATATTTGTGATTAAAGATTACTCACTATCGTTGACTGAGTGTATACATTTAAGTTAGGCTGGCATAGTCATATTGTCAACGGTGTTAAGTAATTGTCAGTATCTCGCTTTGTGTTCGTCACGGCAGGATCAGAAATAAAATGTAGAAACCATGCTGTCAGTTCAATACGTTCCTATCATCACCAAATTAATAGTTTAGGAATATGAGATAAAATATATAAAGAATAAATTGAATTATACCCAAAATATAACTGATTGATTATATGTATATATATATATATATATATAAGTTGTCTGACCGTAGTCAAGGGCAACCCGGAGGCACCCTTTTCAATATCTACTACACGGAGGTGTAATGGATGGCACTACTCCTTTGCCTGGATTGCTGCAATTACTCTTGATCCCTACCTTATAATCCAGTGTTAGGCAAGGAGGCATCAAGTACCATTTTTTGTTTATTTGTTATGACTCGATCTGGTGGGGGGATCCTGATTTTCCGGACCGTTGACAAACAATCGAATCATAATGAACAAAAGGGATAAAAAAATAGCGATTTTCCTTTGTGTCATTCATTTTTTGATTGTTTACACAACAAGTTTCAATCTTTATCGTCAGGAGAAAAGATTTAGAAAAAATTTTTTTTCTTTAGAAACTTTTTAATTGATTTGATATGCTATTAGAGAAGCGAGAAAAAATCGTAAAGTTATGAATTCATCAACTATCCCTCAAGCTATGAGTAATTGGTAGGGTAGACTCGGTTCTTTAACCTTTGTATGGCAAACTGTCTAGGAGAAGGAAAACACTGAATTAAAGCAATTTGTTCACCTAATGAGAGAACGGCTCTACCAGACGATTCATACAGAAAACACGCTACGTACGTTCCGCCCCAACAACCAAACCAGATTACGGGACTTATAAATTAAATCCAACCGAACCTTTATAACAACCCTTCTTCACTGAAAAATAATTATTTCTCCCAGTAAATACCCGAAATTGTTAAAATTTTAGCCATTTTTTTCTAAAAATTGCTTAAAGTTATGAAGTGAACTAATCAAGCTATTAGATGGATTTGGGGGATTTTTTCCAGTAAAAATCAATTATGAAATGTTTAATTTTATTATTCATTATGTTGGATGTTTATTTGCTTAAGCATTAAACAATATCCTATCAGGACTAAATTGGCCCGGATGTTACATTTTGAGTAACATTAATCTTTTAAAGATTATAAAAAAGTCTTATTCTTCTGGGCCGTTTAATTTGAAGATTTTTCAGCAAGTAAGGGCACATCTTGTCGATTTGGGATTTAGTGCAGAACTTACTTGGTAATCTTAATTGACGTGGGATTTGAAATCAACCGTTTGTCAGTTAACAGGAACAAAAACTTTCTTTACAATTTTATTCTTTGTATTGTCTGATGGGAGGCTGAGACAAATGTCGCCGTTTAATATGTCAAAGATTTCAACGCATACCATAATAATCGATTTGATTTTTATGATGAGGGATTTATTTATTCTTTCATCTTGCTTTGTTGAATTCATTTGCAGAAAAATAATTAAAAATAAACAAAACATGAAGGCACCTTTCTGCATTCAAAATGACTAGAAAAAACCCCGCTTTATTTGATATTTGTGTTTGAAAGTTGTTGTTTTTTCAGTTGTTAATTAAATTAAAAGAATGAAATAGAATTAAACATATTGATGAAATCTTAATTACCTTTCATATGAATATATTTCAATTCCTTGATCTTTTCGAAATGTTTGTTACAAAAAGTGATTTTTAAATCTTGTCAGTTGGTCGTGCTTCTTATCATGGATATGCTTTACTTAAATCATCGCAAAGACTTATTTTAATTGATAATTGTACTCAACTGTAGTTTTATGGAAAGAGAGTTATACAACCTCTTCGTATTTTGTGGCAGGTTTTGTAATTCATATTTTTTCTTAATTAAACTTGTTTCCATCGTTTATGTTTTCCATTTTTTACGACATTTCAAACATTTACCTTTAGGCATTCTTCAGATTTTGTATTTTTTTTATCAAATTGTTTTTAATGACTACTTTCCATTAGAATGTAATCATCCAAACCCTTGCGCAAAGGGGTATGACGTGATAAGTTAAATTTTATGCGGACTAAAGCTGGTTTGAATTCAGAGTTTCCTTTCTTCTATACAAGCTAGTTTTCTCTACTATTTAACCATGGGTAGGAAAAATCGTTTTTCCGAGAATATTCACATAAAATGAGAAGCAAATATTCTCGACTAGGATTCGAACTCAGGCTGCAGATTCCATTTTCTACGACGTAAACCATTCACTTAGCACACATTCCCATTGGAATGTTGTATTCGCATTTGAATTCAGGTGGATTAGCTGACCCCTACCACTATTTGAAGTAATCCAATATCAACTGAAGCCAGATAGTACAATGTTGAAACGTCGTCAACAACATGGATGAGGAAAATAGTTCAACAAACAAAAACAATGTAACGTTGGGTCATTCTGTGCAATAATTTTGTGTCCTACGAATCAAACTGTCGCTGTGATTTGGGGATTGCTGATATGATAATAAAAAGTGGATTAAAAATCTTAATCAAGGATAAGTATTTGTTTTTTTACAAAAATTGTAAAGAAAAAATCTCATGCGACTAACGCAATCTAAATCGTTAACTGAGTCCCACAGTCTAAGTGAAAAGCACCAATGAAAACATTGTCTCAAAATAAAAGAAAACTTTTTTTTTTAAATAAGATTTTTTCTACAAATAATTATCAATTGAAATGTCTCTAGTTTTATTTATCATGGAAGTAATTTTGATTTA
>OY757931.1:3554092-3604092 GCA_963585895.1 Sepioteuthis lessoniana | reverse complement strand
ACATTTAACCTTGTATCATGTCCAATCATATTTAGCCTCGTATAATGTTCAATCACATTTAGCCTTGTATCATGTCCAATCACATTTAGCCTTGTATCATGTCCAATCACATTTAACATTGCATCATGTCCAATCACATTTAACCTTGTATCATGTCCAATCACATTTAACCTTGTATCATGTCCAATCACCTGTAACCTTGCATCATGTCCAATCACATTTAACCTTGTATCATGTCCAATCACATTTAGCATCGTATAATGTTCAATCACATTTAACCTTGTATCATATCCAATCACATTTAGCCTTGTATCATGTTCAATCCCATTTAACCTTGTATCATGTCCAATCACATTTAACCTTGTATCATGTCCAATCACATTTAACCTTGTATCATGTCCAATCACATTTAGCCTTGTATCATGTCCAATCACATTTAGCCTCGTATAATGTTCAATCACATTTAACCTTGCATCATGTCCAATCACATTTAACCTTGTATCATGTCCAATCACATTTAACCTTGTATCATGTCCAATCACATTTAACCTTGTATCATGTCCAATCACATTTAGCCTTGCATCATGTCCAATCCCATTTAACCTTGTATCATGTCCAATCACCTGTAACCTTGCATCATGTCCAATCACATTTAACCTTGTATCATGTCCTATCACATTTAGCCTTGTATCATGTCCAATCACATTTAACCTCGTATAATGTTCAATCACATTTAACCTTGCATCATGTCCAATCACATTTAACCTTGTATCATGTCCAATCACATTTAACCTTGTATCATGTTCAATCATATTTAGCCTTGTATCATGTCCAATCACATTTAACCTTGTATCATGTCCAATCACCTGTAACCTTGCATCATGTCCAATCACATTTAGCCTTGTATCATGTCCTATCACATTTAGCCTTGTATCATGTCCAATCACATTTAGCCTCGTATAATGTTCAATCACATTTAACCTTGCATCATGTCCAATCACATTTAACCTTGTATCATGTCCAATCACATTTAACCTTGTATCATGTCCAATCACCTGTAACCTTGCATCATGTCCAATCACATTTAACCTTGTATCATGTCCAATCCCATTTAACCTTGTATCATGTCCAATCACATTTAACCTTGCATCATGTTCAATCACATTTAACCTTGTATCATGTCCAATCACATTTAACTTTGTATCATGTCCAATCACATTTAACCTCGTATAATGTTCAATCACATTTAACCTTGCATCATGTCCAATCACATTTAACCTTGTATCATGTTCAATCATATTTAGCCTTGTATCATGTCCAATCACATTGAGCCTTGTATGAAATCAAATCTCGAGAGAGAAGAGCTTTCCCAGATTATTCCTGTGCAAGACGCCCTCAGTAAGTAGCTCTAACAACCCCAAACGAGCTTATGGAATAAGCCTAAACCTATAAAATAACTGATAGCACGGAAATAACTTACTATTTTGTTGAAAATATGGTATTGGTATTTTTTTTTTATTGAGTATGTATTTTTTCAAATTTGAATGTAACAATTTTATAAGCACTCAATACAAGCCCATCAGACGATTGACAACGTGAAAATCTGAATCATAAGTTTTTATCCAATGTTTATTAATTTATCTTATACTTTAATTAATTTTTATCTTATACTTTAATATATATATACAAAATTGTATTTGCATGTTAATAGCCTGAAAAGTTGCGAGAAGTTTACACTATATAAAGTGCCATTCGTCTGAAAAATAATCACCTCTGAATTCAATGCATTCAAAAATAAGATTATATCACAAAATAGATATATTTGTGTAAAATAACATTTTTCGTTATATATATATAAATAAATATGATTAGTATTCAGAATTAGAAATGAATATTTGATAACCGAGACAGGAATCACCCTCAAATGAATCGTTAATCAACCCCGGATGAATTGTTTTTAATCAGTATACTCTCCATGTCATTAAACCCGCTTATTTTACGCAGTTTTCTATCAGCCGATATACCTTTAAATTTCCTCTTTTCATTTACTGTGCAGCCACCCTGTAATACTTTTTTTACTGTCCTCAAATTTTACTCTTGCTAAATTTAGTTTATGAATCAAGGAAACGTCTCACAGACCAAGATTTGGTGATTATTGAGCGTGTTGCACTTTCATTATCGAGTACTCTTTTCCTAGCTGCTAATCGCAAAATAACGATACTTCTAAATTACATGCATCGATTCTTGGCAATGATTCTTATAGATATTATCTAGACGTCCAGACATCGTTACTTTAATAAATGAAATACTCAGATGGGTGTTGTCTTCATTCATAATTTAAACTTTACAATTTAATATAAATTAAAAATCGTACTCGATACTTTTATGTTACATTTCGTGTATGAGTCGAATAAGATTTACTCTAATTGGTTATTTAGTGCCAAATTTGGTAATGGAAAATGTTCTACGGTTATTGTGATGATTAATTGAATCTTTTTTCAGTTAGTAAAAAACATTAGTCCATTGTATATTATCTAACAATTGTAATGATGCCTATTAGTTTTAGCCTTAGTCTAAGATATCACGTCAATGTTTTTCGAGAAAGTCCTTGAAATACAAGTGCCAGATTTACGTCTTAAAACTTGGACTAGGGATATATATATATATATATATATATATATATATATATATATATATATATATATATATAAAGTCACAATGAAGTTTAAGATTCTTAATTTTTTTCTTATTTTTCCTAGCATTTATCTATTGATATATTCTATTCTGATAAACGATTGAGTAATCATAAAAAATACAAAAAAGTAAACCAAACAAACTAAAAATAAAAACCACCAAGCGTTGCAATCGATTTCCAGACTGGCCTGAAGAAAAAAATAAATTATCTTTTGTCAAAAAAATAAAGAAAACCTGCAATAATAATGATACTAACTTCTGTCGTATAAAAGTTGTTACATTTGCATATATATATCTTAACAGGCTCAGTGTAGCATCCATTATGTAATATAGGCAATATCAATACTACTGCTACAATTCCTCCTCCTCCTCCTCCTACTACTACTACTAACAATAATTATAATAATAATAATAATAATAATAATAATAAGGACATTCTTTCTTCGGTTTACGATATTTATTGAAGAGTTTCATTTATAGATTTGAGCACAAAATATCCCATCGTTCCAAAAATGTACAAAAAAGTTTCTCATTCTATCTTGGCTCATTACGCTCCTGATTTTAATCTGGTTTTAAAATTTAGGATTAAAGGTCGAAGATTCTGTGATTGAAAATTACAAGATACATAAGAGGACGTTCAATATCATTAAATAAGCTTCGTGAAACCCTGGAATAAATTTGCTTTGTGCTGATATGGGTCAAATTAGCTCAAAATATAGACAAGATATATTGAACAGAATAAAGAAAAATCCTCGTGTCGAAAGATACTGATAGAAAAAGTATTTTCAAAATTTTTACCTTTCATGAAGATTTTTTTTCTAATGAGAAATAAAAAAGTTGTTTCGTTCAACAATCAAAAACTTTGAGTTATTTCTTAACAATTCTTTCAAAAATTAAATAAAAAAAAAACGAAGCAATGTTTTCAATTTCCTGATATCATTCGATATCCCTGGCGTTTCTTCAGGAATAATAACAATGAAAAGAACATTTTCTTTTTATCTGTTTATTAAAGGTGGAATGGGACTTACCAGATAAAGATAACCTCAACCATTCGTGTGAGGTAAGTGAACTTTGATATAAAAATAACTTTTTATTTCAAAATCTTATAAAACTGCACAGCTAACATTTTATTCTACTTTTAAAATATCAGGGAGATATTGAAAAAAAATCAGTCAGTAATCGATTAAGAAAAAGTAAACGTCAATATTTTACGATATTATTTCCAATAATTGTTTTTTTTAGTAAGCTTAGCTTTGTTTGGCTCAAGGCCAGATGTTTGGAGAACCCAGTAAAAAGGTCGCACTGATTCGCTTGTTTCGTTTGTTAATGTCTATTTTCATAATGATCTCTGCGTATGCGTGAGCACGAGTTCGTAATATTACCATCCCTTATGCATATTTATTAGTTGTAAACATAAGCAGTCTTGAGACAAGTTAACCGTTAGAAGCAATCTATAACGATAATGACATTTGATTGGCGCACGTAGACAAGACTTTCGTGTGCATGAGTCAGTGTGAGTGTGTGTATATGTCAGTGTGTGCGTGTGTATCAGCTTGAGAGAGAGAGAGAGAGAGAGAGAGAGAGAGAGAGAGAATAATGAAAGGAACATCGTTTTCGTCGATGGGACCAGATTTCGTTTGTGAAGAAGAAACTGGATTTTCGACTGTCGTTATCGGCTCAAGGACACGAGAAACAAGTTTAGTGTTATTGTTACGTTCGTTGGTTAAGTAAATTGTGTAAGACTTTGACTAAATCGTCTACTGTTTGACCTAGTTCTAAGTATTCGATAGTATTCAACCCAGAATTCAACTCATTAACAATTTTCTACTTGCTTGACTATTTAACCATTAATCGACGTGAGTTTTAAAGAGAAAAATACCATTTTAACCGTATCTGCTATTCAAACAGTTTTAAAGAGATCACTCTCCAAAATAAAATAAAAATGTCATGAGTTATTCATCGATACCCTGAAGTACATCGAATGGGATTTGGGCACTATTTACGACAGTATTCGAATTCCGCAAAGGGTCAAAATTTGTCAGCCAGACTCCATGATTCTATGAAACTGTCAGTGTTTAAACATCGAATGCTACTTTTTAAAAGTGCTCATAATTTCCCTTGTTGAAAGATACATGACCTCTCAATGACATTTAGCCTTATGCCAAACTAAATCAAGTTTTGTAAATATGAATAACATAGTTTCTGAAAACAGGAATTGTCAGTCTGAGAAATATATAGTTGATTCAATCTAGTTTACAAATAACGAACGTAAAATATTAGTCGGCAAGTTGGTGAATGTGATCGACATACAAGTTCACAGAAGTTGTTTAAATGACGGCAGATATACAATACCATGATTTTGCCTAAACAACTCGAGACATTGGTTTAAAAGGATTTATAGCGTTTATAAACTGCGTTTTGTTGATTCGATGTTTCGGCATATTTACTTGTCATCTTCAGGTTTACTAAGTACCAAGTACCTCTTTTAGGAAAAAGAGATCCTTGTTTAGTTCCCATTGTTAGGTTACGCAAAGGAAAAAAAAGGTTACAAAATAATATATATATATATATATATATATCTTTGAGAAAAAAACAAAACTGGTCACACTAGGATTATAGATTTATTTCCATCCTGTTATGTGTTTTTGATATAAATAAAAAAAACACGAAAAAAATTAACAGGACTTCTTCAGATCTTCTGGATATCCAAAAGATGTGAAGAAGTCTTGTTAATTTTTTTTGTGGTTTTTGATTTACATCAAAAACACATAACAGGATGAAAATAAATCTATAATCCTAATGTGACCGGTTTTGTTTTTTCTTAAAGAAATTATTGCTCTGTAACGTTAGTTACATTGAGCTCATTTCCAGGAAAATTTAAATGTGCACAGTTGAATGATTTTGTTGTCCTGATGGAATTACTCCCAACTCCGGTTTAACTGGACCGAATAATACTTATATATATATATATATATATATATATAAATGAAAAGTACAGAAAATAAGATTGTGGGTGAGAAAATAGAGAAAGAGCAATAGTAAAACGGAGAGGGGGGATTAAGAGAAACCTACAGAGACAAAAAGGTAGATTTAAAGAAAAATAGACAGACAGACGTAGATAGAAGTAGAAAAAATATATAGGGAAACAGAAACCGACCATAGAGAGAGAGAGAGAGATTATTATTATGCTGGTGATACAACGCTTATTTTCGTCGGAAATGGATATGGCGACATTAGTTCAAATCATGGACAAGGTTTTTGCATTTCACATAGCTCTAATACCCCTTGGAAATGTATGAATATAACTATTCTCTTCTTCGTTACGGGTAAATAGTAGGACAGGCTGTGGTCTTTAACCTTGATAGTGCAACTGGTTTATGAGAAAATTTAAAATTGATTAGGTGGAAGGGTTGGGTAAATATTTAATGCGAGATTAAGAGAGAGAGAGAGAGAGAGAGGGAGAGAGAGAGAGTGAGGGGATAGAGAAAGAGTGAGAGAGAGTGGAGGAAGATTGCTGAGAAAAACAGAAATATGGTGAGGCAATGTTACTGATATGTAAGGTATACAGTGAAAAAGGTGGACAATAAAAGACAGTGAAATCTGGAAACAAAATTTAGTAAGTAGAGAAAGACAGATAGAGTGAGAGACAGAGGGAAATAGGGAAAGAAAGAGAAACGGAAACAGAGGAATAGGCGGAGTGAGATCAAGAGATGATATGTTCGAATATCGTTTTTCGCACAGCTTCATTTAGCGTCGCTCTGGCCACTGCATACCTCCTTAAAATCTTGTAAGTTTCGTAAATAACGTATTTACTCGTGTATACGACGCATCTATTCACTTAATGTAATGTGCGTAATGTACTTGTATTATTAATTGGATGTCACAAATTAATAAGGTTAGATAATGAAGGTGGGTTTTGGGGATAGAAGCCACCAAAATAAGCTTATCAAGCAATTTAACCACTTCCTCGTATTTTGAATATTATTTACACAACGTTATGACCCATCAGTTCTTCGGCCCTTTCTTCATTAAATGAAACGAACCTTCTCAAATGAGTGCAAATGCTCAGTGAGTAGATTTTGTTTCAACTGCGTAACAAAGAGACAGAAATTTGTTTTATGCAACTGACAAGAATGTATCGTCTTGTAGATGCAGATTACTGAGAAGTGTGAGGACCTTGTGATGACGTCTGTGTCTCGAGCTGAAAAAAAAAATGACAAACGTGCAAATCTTACCGAAAAGGCACCGGTAAAATTATGGAGGGCAGAGTCTCTGTAACTCGGAAGTTGGGTTCATTGGTGGGGAACAGATCTTGTGACAGATTAGTGATCACGTGGGAAAAAAAGGAAGAAAAAAGAGGGTAGTCGAAAAGAAGATTCAACTGAAGTTTGTCAGTCTTCCGTGCATTTGAAACTCGTGTGTCGGAAACTGGTTAAATATTTGAAAAAAAAGTTCTGTCTTTTGATGGTATTTATTTAGCACCCCACCTGTCACGTTGGGAATAATATACAAGCCCAATTTTTGAGTTAAGAAAAACTGGTTTAAATTCAGTGTTCTTTCTCTTAAACTTAATTTTATCGCTGCCTCTTACCAGACAGGATTTAATACAAGGTCTTTTTTTTATGGAAGTCTAAGGAAAAGGGGGAAGTCTATGCTGGACTCTGTCGGTTATAGGCGCACTGAGTGCTTTGTGAGCCGCATGACTCAACTGGGACTTGGACTCACTTAGTGCAATACACTTTCTCTCAGATTGGTTCCCGATCCAAGACGAAAGAACTCAGTCTGTCCTTCTATGTACCCTTAGCTATTGAGGGAAGGAACGAATGGATTCATGCCTTTTCCAAAAGCCTTAGCGTGAAGTGAAACGTAAATAGCATTGTTCTTGATTGATTGTAGCCAGTTGTATGAAAAAACGCCCAAGTTAAGGGCCAATTCAAAGACAATAAAGTTAATTATGAAAGTATGTTTATATTCTTCGTTCTTCGACTGTAAAATAAATAGTTCTTAAATCTTATATCCGAGAAAAAATTTTAAATGATGAAACAACAAAAAAAAAAAGGATTAGTATGGTGATTATGGAGGGTGCTGCACTTGCACAATCCTGTTTTTCACCAAAAACTGCTGATCAAAAAGTATCGAGACTGACTTAATATTTTTTCAAACTGTTACTGATTCGTTTAGAGTTCGTTCAAGCGCCAGTCTAAACTTCATCGTAGACGTCTAGACATCACTGTATTATATAAATGGCTCACCAAGACATCTGTCTCTATATAAATTTTTTATTTTAACCAAAAATCATGCTTCGGTCTCGATACTCTTTGATAACATTTTCATTATTTTTTTCATTATTTTTTTCGGTTTTTTTAACTAGTCTTTCAACAAAGCGTGCATGTGATCAAGTTCTAATTAATTCAGTATCGAGCCAAAGTATCTTGATTTATGATAGATTGTATTGCGCCAATCATCCAAGTGAGGGGTACTTTACTGCCTTTAAAATCATATTTTGCATTTCTTCTAAATACCTTTACTGACTTATCACTGACCAGTGTCATTTGAGGAAAAATGCAACTACTCCGACCACTAAGCACGCATGTGGATATATAAATATATCTCTTTGCATGCTCACATAGATATTTATATATAAAAAACAACAACTATTATACGCATGCACGCACACTATTTGCATTCGACACGACAATTCCGTACATATTTACAGCTTTCTTGTGAATTTTTTTCTAAATTCAATCTAGTGTGGCACAAGTAGATTTATTTCATTGCATTATAAGATTAATTGAACTTCAATTAATTATCAACTTTTAACTTGGTATTAAATATACAAAATATCGGTCATGTCAAGAGCGGTTCCTAAATGTTGGTACCATGTAAATCAATACGACCTGTTGGAGTTCGGCATCAATAGGTAACTCCCATTATCTTGATAGATATCATAAATGGAAATAAATATTTGTCATGCTACCCCAATGATCTAATTATTCTCCCTCCAGCTATGAGTAAATAGTAGCGAAGACTATGTTCTTCAGCCTTGGTCAGGCAACTAGTCTAGGAGAAGGAAAACTCTGAATTCAAACCTGTTAAACTCCGCTTAAAAACTGACCTTGTGTCATATCCTGCCCGAGCGGAGGGGTTAGGTAAATAGGATCTAATAGGCTTTGAGAGAGAAGATGGGCGCCACCAGCTAATCCTTGCGGAGAATTACCCGGCACGGTGAAACAAAGATCTAATAGACTATGAGCGGGAAGGCTTCATCCAATTTATTTCATAACTAAATTCATGAAATTTTATCTAAAGATTTTATTCTACAGATATGTAACTTTAATGAAATGTCAGTATTACAGTAAAAGTCGAGTATTCAAATTCACTAGCTAAGCTTCCTAAAAAAAGTGTCCATTTGTTTATATGGTTTCAAGCATTTAAAACAGTAATAATTTAATCTAATACAATTTAATCTAGTATTATGGAGTGTTGTAGATCAAGTAGATAAGTGTCGTGCCATGGACTGCTCTTTTTATTTGTCGCTGCCTCTTACCAGACAGGACTTGGTACAAGGTCAAAAGCCAGAAGGCCGATTAAAGTGGGGATAAAGGGAGGGGAAGATCGGGAGCGAGCCGAGACTCGAACCCTGCTGGTCTATGCTGCTCATCGGCTCACTTGAGGCAATGTGAGCCTGATGAGGCAAGCAGTTTCACGAACCCAAATGTGGGCCCAGGCTCGTATGCCAGGTTATGGCTTGAACTAGACAGCAAGTCTAGTGCCATACATAGGTTCCTTGAGAGCATCCGGAGATCTCTGGGACCACGGACTGCTCTGTCACGATTAATCCATTCTTAAGTATTACGAGTCATTAACCACCGCCAACAGTTAACTTAATTTTGTATGTATGGGTGGGTGGGGGGCTAATCCTCTGCAGATGTACAGCTTATTCTACAGTCCCAGAGCAGTCATTGAGATTCGATTGGTTTGGTTTGGTTTCTTTGTTTAATGGCATATCAACCTTTGTTGGTTATTTAATGCCAAAGTTATTCTCATAGAAGAACAGTACTGGTACTATTTAACCCATAGCTGGAAGGATAAGGTGGTTCATTCCTTTCCCAAGGGTAATTGCCCGAAAGTGAATGTAATAGCGCGACTGGAGTACGAACTCGCCTACCACGATTCCGCAGTCCATCGCTTTAACCCTTACACCACGAAGACACCCCCTTGTGATTAGATAGAAAATCACAGACCCTTGGATTGTATCACATTTTAATGAAAGATTATGACTTGTATCATAGGGAGAAGTCAAATACACAGATTAAGTAGAAAAATTAATTTTAGACTAAATTGAATCATTTTTTTTTATTTGTTACAAAGAGTTTGATTAAATCATTAAAATAAATTTCATGCAGTTTATCATTTAATACGGAAAATGCCGAGGGCACTCAATTTGAGATCTTCAAATTTAAAAGACACACTACAATTAGATTGGTACAAATACTCTAAAACGTTTCACATTAGATAAAAAGAGCTTCGTTTTTTCGGAAAATGATAAAAGAAATCTCCTCTGGCGTATTGGCTAAAGTGTTAGAAATACGACCTCAAAATTAGTGAGTTCAAACTCTATTCCTGCAGTTACATTTACTTTTAGACACATACATTTTTACTGGGATGCCTTTGTCATTAATTAACCCAAGAAAGTTAATATGTTATTAAATAAAGCAACCGACCAAACGAAAGCAAATCACACCAACCAGCACACTTGGAGCCCCTGTATTGCAGCCCTTACTGACTCATATGTAAATCCAGCACTGGCTATGGCGTGAACTTAGTCGGCACGGCAACCTGGTGACTTAATAGTTTATGAGAGATGCGATGGGCCTTGTTAAGTTAATCCCACTGCACAAAGAGATGCCATTAAAGGAAAATACTCTTCATGTTATCCTGCCAACTTCATAGAGAAAGAGATTGGCACTACCAAATAACCCCCACTGCTCTATGAGATGCTATGAAGGGGAAATACTCGGTATGGCGACCCGACGATTTTTTAGGCTATATCTAATATTCAGTCATTCACAAGGGAGGCTGTTGGCGTATTCTAGGCCTATTGGACAGTCATGTTATCTAAGGGTTACAAATAATCAATCTATAAAAAAGAGATCCGATAAAAAAGGAATACGATAAACATTCAATGTTTAACCCTTCAAGGGTTATTCAATGCTGAAATTTGATTCATTATAAATGAAAGATGGTTAGAGTGTTCGCCAATGGCCCGGAAAACCTGGGTTCAATCCCAGACCGAATCATACCAAAGACTTTAAAAATGGTATTTGATGCCGCCTTACTTAACACTCAGCAATATAAGGTTGGGATCATAGGTAAAGGGGAGCAATCCAGGGAAAAGAGTAGCACCCTCCTTTAAACCTTGGTGTAGTAGCTATCAAAAAGGGAGCCTTCGGTTCACCTTCGACTAAGGTCGCCATCTTTACTTTTACTTTATAAATGATAGAAACCAAAACTATACTTCAATGTTACATGGCATTTAAAAAAAAATTAACCCATTCATTTGTCTCTAAGAATTTATTTGCACAGATATATAATGTAACTATTTCTTAATAAAAGCTGCCTTGTCAGTTGAAGCTGTTGAATAAGTCGACTTACACTTCTGTAATACCCGATTCATCCAGTGTTCTTGGTATGACAGAAAACAATCCGACGGTTACACTCAATTTACTGGAGCTTCGAGAAATTTGGAGAACACATTCATTACCAGGAACACTCTGTTCCGGATTGGTAGTACCTGTACGGTTCCAACTATGGGTTAAAAAGAACTTATTAATCATTTGCCATCTTTGAAACCATGTAACTATGTGCAAACAAATTAATATTGAATAGAATTATAAGTGTTACATAGCTCTATTTGAAACCATTTACCTGTGTGCAAACAAATAATTAACACAAATTGAGTAGTGTTTAATATCGTTTCTTGAAAACATTTTAATGTCTGCAAAAAAGATGATTAATATTGAATTAGATTGACGCTTAATGATAAAAAAATTTCCGTTGGAATAGAAATATTTCAAACCGGTTTCCTATGTGAACACAAATGAGCTCTAACTAGCTAAAAAATGAAGTTACCAAGAACTTATTTGCTTACAAATCATATATAAGTAAAGACAGGGTTTAGCATTAAATAACCATCAAAGGTTGATTTGCCATTAGACCGAATATCCTACCCTAACCTAACACAGATACTTTACACACCATGATATGGTTTCAAGCATTCTTATCCAATGCTAATAATTTTCAAAGAAATCCATTTGATCCATAGATGGAAGGTTAACAGGTACTACCACTCCCAGTCAGAGTCGAACCGAGAGTAATTTTCAAATGTTTTAATACAGTCAAAACTATACTTTCAATGCTCCCTCGTTGGATATTGACTTGAAGACCTTTTTTACATCTGTTGATGCTGCAGCGGAAGTCGGTCCCTGTATAAAAGAAAATAACTGGAAATGCACCAATTACCTAAATTGAACAGGACGCAGGTGTTCTCGGCGGAAATACTGCGTAATTTGCGTGGGTGGCACGCTTGAAGGTGATTCCACGTGCAACGTGTGAGCGGCAGACTAAAGGAGGTGTGACCACGAGAATTTGCGTGAGCGTCCGGGATTTTATATAGCCTTGAAGGTTTCGATCCAAACACATGGAAGAAAAAGGGGTTTACTGAAGATTCGTATCTCGGCCCCTATGCATTCAACTCACCCGTCTTTGATCCTCTCTTACTTTACCGATCTGTTCATTTTGGGTTATAAAAGGGCAAACAATGAAGCAGATTATGTTTTTATGCATCAGTGTTGTCTTCTTTCACCGCTATAAAACAACATGAAATTCATTTTTCAAGATTTTTATCACAGTTTTTTTTTCTCTATAATAATTATTTGCTCTCATTCATGGTGTCTAGTATTCCAACCTTAAAAAAATAGTTCTCACAATTATATAATTTCAATACTTATTAAACAGATCTATTTCATTAGTAGTTACTGGGACTCTAGCAGGTAGTACCACTCTGAATCAGAGTGGACCTGGGAGTAAAGGTAATGAATGATTGTTCCATACTTCTATGAGTTCTAGCAAATACAGTTTGATATCATACCAAGGACAGGATAAAAAAGGGTTTTATATCAGGAATTTGATAAACTAGATCGTCAGTTTGTAGCGATCGAGGAAACAAGGATTATATTTTTTTGTTTTGTTTGTGATTCCTACTGTTTACCTCTTAACAGCAAAATGGATAAAGGATGTGTGGTTAAATATCTGTCTGTTTTTTTTAATTTCTAATCCATGTTCCTTACTTAATAGCCATAAAATGGAGACCTCTAATTTACAATAAAAACACCAAAATAAGACGGAAGAAAGACTATTTAGATATTATTCCTACATCTTACCTCAGCTAACGCACGTTTTTTGATTTAATAATCTATATCCAGTCGTCGGAATTAACAAGTAGCTGAAAAGTTCTGAGCGAAACCAAGAAGAGAATGATTTTTAAAAAATATGATATTTTTTCCAGGAAGATTTTAAAATATTTGAGTAACGATGTGTCAAGTGTGTTGAACTGAGGAATTAAGGTGAGGAAGAGCCTTTATGTTTAAGGGTTCTTGTTAATTCCTTTCTTGGTTGGGCCGAGAATTTTTCAGTTCCCTTGTAAAATACATCAAGCACAATTAAAGATTTGGATATGCTTTATTTTATGAGATTGCTTTATCTTTTTAAAGTTTATTTTCCAATAAGGTATGTGGGTTGCACTTTTTAAAAATTTAACTTTTTTCATAGTTTGATGCTGATTCTGGCAATTAGATGCGCTTGTATTTTTAGTTGACGCTTTGGATTTGAATTTTTATCGCTGTTCTCAAAAAGTGGAATCGCTTCTTTTATAATCAAAATCGTCAGCTCAATTTTTTATATGTGCCTCGTCAGATGCATTGTTTTAGTTCATTGTTTTCAAGAGGTCAAATCCATGACTTCTTTCTAAAAAGTAATAAAACTTATATTTATTTTTCAGGTTGGCAACCATGATTGAAAACCCGCTGATCAATTTTGATTTTGAATTTGTATCAAAACATGTATTGCATGTTTATCCTCTCTGAATTTAAGTTCAGCTGAGTAATATTGGATTATTACGATTCTTTGCGGACAAATGTTACAAAACTCGAACAAAAGAATGTCAAGAAGTTTTATATAGATATGTTTTGTCCCAAATGTTTGACGCTGTGCTACCTCATTCTCTTTTCTTCCCTGAACAGAGTTTTTCTTAGCATTTATAGATTTAAAAAAAATCAAAACACAAGCTCGTTGAACGTGATTTATGAATTTAGCATTTTAGATCATGAAACAGGATATATCAAACCAATTGAAATGAGTGAGAGCCGAATACTTCAACATGTTTTACGATTACATAAATATAAACTATGAAAATTTTCGTACCGGTACTGAACTATTTACCTTGCACGCTTGTAAGCAAGGGTCTGGATATCTGGATTTGTCGGATTTCGGGATTTGCTGGATTTCATGATTTGTCGGATTTCCGGATATGTAGAATTTCTAGATTTACTGGATTTATGGATTCTTTGGATTTCAAAAATTTATGGATTTTCAAGAATCCTGGATACGCTGGATTTTTTTTTAACTTTCCAGATTTCTTAAGACAGAACCGTCTAAAAATATAAAAAAAAAGAAAAAAAAACAACGAAGCTGAATTTAATAGATATTGATGAATACACTCCTAAAGCAGGCCTATTTGATTTTATTGGTTAATTTAAAATTCTTGAAATACCTATAAAAATACGGGAGATGCCCGTGGTGTAATGGTTATCGTCGTAGGAAATGGACACGGCGACACGAGTTCAAACCCTGGACAAGACCAATTGCATTTCACATAGCACTAATCATATTTACCAAGGCAGGGTCAATTTTAAGCGGAGTTTAACAGGTTTGAATTCAGAGTTTTCCTTCTCCTAGACGAGTTACCTCACCAAGTCTGCCCTTCTATTTACCCATAGCTGGAGGGAGAATAATTGGATTCATACCTTTCCCAAGGGTATTAGTGCTATGTGAAATGCAATCAGTCTCGTCCAGGTTTGAACTCGTAGCGCCGTGTCCATTTCCTACGACGATAATCATTACACCACGGGCACCTCCACATAGCACTAATACCCTTGTGAAAGGTATGAATCCAAATATTCTCCCTCCAGCAATGGGTAAATAGTAGGGCAGACTGGGTTCTTCAGCCTTGGTGAGGCAGCTAGTCTATGAGAAGGAAAACTCTGAATTCAAATCTGTTAAACCCCGCTTAAAAATTGACCTTGTGTCATATCCTGCCCGAGCGGAGGGGTTGAGTAAATATGATAAAGAATACGTTCATCACATATGATGTAAAGGATGATGAATAAACGAAAAAAAAGTTAAGAATATCATTTTATCAAAAAATGTTCAATATACCTCTCCAGGAAATTAGATATATTGCACAATATTGTGCAGTATTACAATAGTTACAAAGTAACATCTATACACTTTACATGCAGTGTTAGTTTATTCAATATTAAATCACAAATCTTTATCTGAAATTAATTCGACAGCCAGTCAAAAAAATTTGTAGTCTTTGGATTTTCCAAATTTTAGAGGTCAGATATACGGTTCTGTACTTTTAATAGGTAGATTAAGAATTTAACAATTAATTTTTTGGTTTGTATTTTCTAAATCTTATTGTTACTTTTGATCAAATATTTTTTGATTATCTACTTTCAAACCATGAAAGTAATAATATCCGAAATTAATTTCTTGGCCATTGATTCGAAGACTTCAGCAAAAATATTAAGTGATAGATCAAGTATTCGATGACACTTTCTTTTCAGTTCAGTTTAAAAATCGTACTGTTTCTGGAGTGTTTTTATAGGTAATGAAAACGTCGTTGATTGACATTGTTGCTTATTGTCTCCACTTTTGCTGTCGATGGCCAACTAATTTCTAGATCTCCTTCCAAACTTCAGTTTGAACAAAAGATCCTTCTTGAATCGCGTACGTTGTTTACCCTTCTTTGTTTTAGATGTGCAGTTTATGTAGTATAGTCTCAAACGACGACTAGTGACTTGAAAGGGAACACAAAATCCCAACTATAGGATATTTTGTTGTTTTTCGTATGTTCACTTACTGACATAGAAGAAATAAATGGAACCAGACTTAATGTGACGGATAGATTGGCGAGTATTTATTTCTTCGAATAATAACCAACCCTTCTTGTATCTTTAAGTGTTTTTTTTAAATCTTCAAGTGTTTTTTTTTTATTTATCTACTCAGATAACACTATAGCTTATCTCGCCCGTTTCGTAAGTCTCAAAATAGAGCCTAATCGAAAAACTCAGCTTCTTTTATTGAGGTTCTCAGAACACTGAATCCCTAATCCCGCGAGCAGAGTGGGAATGTCTAAAGATCTCTTGTAACCAGTTAAATGGTTGATAGAATCTGGTAATTTCTGTAACTTTTCATTAATTTCTGTTTTCACGCAAAAGTGTAGATAAAGCTTATCTTATTACAATTTGAGTAAAAAACGAGATTTTGAACCCAACTTGTCTCTCTCTGTCGGCTGATAGACTAAAAATAACATTTATTTGAATCCCTTGGCTACTCGTTGACGATTTTTTAATCATTAACATTACTATTTTGAAGGAAATAAACTTCATTTCGATAATATTTTTTTACTCAGTATCATTAAATTCTAGACATGCTTTATGGATTATTATTTTTAATAGAATATATTTTTATAAATTATTATTGAATGTTGATTGCTTATCAAAAAATATTTGTATATTTAAAAGTTTTCCCAATTTAGTGATGGATCTTTAATTCCTTCTTTTTCGCAATTTCGATGTCAGCGTCTTTGTTTAATAGCATATCAAACTCCAGGGTTTATTTAGTGCCAAAGCCATCCTTATTGAAGGAGAGTAGTTGTACTATCTAACTAACTCTTGGGTAAATAATTAATATTCCCTTGTGCATTGGTCCAAAAGTTAACGTAATAGCGCGACCAGAGTTCGACCAAACCTTTTCATATGTTTTAAGTTTGCGGTGAACTTAATATTATGAACATATATCGACTAAAATTTAACTAATTGTAAAAATTGATAAGGGTAATGCATAGTTACTTGGTCAAAATAAAAGAGATACGCATTCTCTTGGGAAAAAGAAATCGACAGACTTGATTGTCTTGTTATACAGTTTCAAATTGTGATCATCATCTTGGCTACCGAAGTTCCAACGTTCCGTACGTTACATCCTCCGGTTTTCTTCAGGTGATGTATTATATAATTGTTGGAAGGTATGATATATTAAGCAATATCAATACAAATGATAAACTTGAGAAAGCAAAAATGATTGCTATCAGGTCCCGAGTCAATAAAGATCTCTCAATCCAGTCCATCATTCAATACAAAAGGATGCTCCATCCACGCGGGAAATGTCACATTAAACAGACCATAGGAGTCACGGATTTAAAAACTGTAATTAGAAGAATCATTTTATCCAAAATGCAATGTTGATGGCTTCTAATTTCAGGCAGGAAGTAGTGTATGGCTTACACCAAAGATTAGACAACAATAATGTTATCGGAACCTCGAACTGAAGCCTTTATTAATTCCAAGTGAATAGAAGGTCCTAACGTGACTGTCCATTTTAGTTAATATCTTGTATTAGACAGTGAGTTAATGAACTTGTGAAAATGCCTTTGTTTTTTCCGGGAAACATCTACTAAAAATTGTATTTAGATATAACAGTATAATGCTTTATTTACGAATTACTTCTAACTTAATCATAAAAACGTCTCCATAGAATTAATTCTTACTATGTTGTCTCAACTATTATATGTACATTTTAACTCACTTATTGAAAAAATAGAACGTAATTATATTTTTCATTACGCAGAATATACTTGGACACAAGAAAATGATTTTATTTAAAAATGGAAATGCTACTTTACAAATGATAAAAGCGCTCTAAGGAATCCTGGGCTATGGATACTTCTTGATATATTGATAAAGTTTAATGGCATGTCAACTCGTCTAGGATTATTCTATGTCAAGAGGTTAGGGAAGCAGGTTCATTGTAGATCTATATTCACATTTTTTGTGTAATCATTTTTTTAAGGGTTCTTTTTGTACACAGTTATATGAAATCAAGAATTTTTATTTTATACAAATAATTTGCACAGTTTTATGGTTACTGGTAGTTATTTATAATGCTGATGATTATATGGTTAAATATTTTTGTCGTTTCTCTTACAAAATATCGAATCTTAAAAACCTGAAAAATAAAACCATTTTTCCTGAAGATGATCTAAGGTCGAAATATTTTGACAACGATCAACAAATAAATTGTAAAGAAGAAATATTCCTGTTTGTCCTCTTACAATTGTTAATTTTTACACAAACACACACACACACAAACACATATATATATATATGTGTGTGTGTGTGTGTGTGTGTGATTGAAAAAGTTTTGGGGGCAGGAAAGTGGCACATGTGCGAGAATTTCTTAAAAAATGATTGATGTACTTATTGCAGTGATATGCACTCAGGCACTTGAACACACACACACACACACACACACACACACACACACACACACACACACACACACACACACACACACATATATATATATATATATATATGTATAAATAATATATATATATATATATATATATATATATATATATATATATATATATATATATATATCGTTTTGCCATGTCAGCAAACCGCCTGAAAGCAAACTCAAGCAAACTGACAATCACATATGTCAATTAAATAAACGTGTGAAACATGTTTGTCATGACTTGGGGATTTGATGGTACATTTTGCATGAAAAAGAGAAAATCGTATTTTATCAAGATTAACAAGCGTACATATTTACAAAGAATAGAAAAGAATGGTACTTGGATTGTTAAGACCAAAGTAAGAGGCAGAAATTCCTCTAATGTAACACTTTTTTTGTGTTGTGTTTTGTGCATTAGAAATCTGTAAAACACAAAAGAAACTTTTTATAAGTTTCGGATAATTTTATGCTTTCTTTTATTTGTAAAACTGCATAAAAAATTACCTTGGTTTACATTCTTGACTTATTTCTCCATTTGTTTCTCCCAAACACACACACACACACACACACACACACACACACACACACACACACACACACACACACACACACAATTGTATTTCTATATATAACTTAGAGTTCCATTTGTATATATATATATATATATATATACGAGGATCATTAAATAAGTTTCCAGACTTTTTTGTATAGGCACTTTTATTGATAGTACACACATGAAACTCTAGTCCCCTTCGAAGTAATCTCCTCCGGCTGCAATGCACTTGTGGTACCGTTCCAACAACTTCTGGAAAGCCCCATGGAAGTTCTCTTGTGTGAGCGTGACAATGACCTTCATCACAACCTCTTCCGTCTCCCCAATTGTCTCATAACGACAGCCTCTGACCTTAGGGAAAGACCAAAAGTCACAAGTAGCAAGGTCTAGACTATAGGAAGGCTGAGGAACAGTCTTGATGCCCAACTTTCTCAAATAGTTTGTGACAAGGATGGATTTGTGGTCTGGTGTATTGTCCTCCTGGAAATACCACTGACCCGATTTGAAGAGTGCTGGCCTCTTCCCTAGGAATCTCTTCCTGAACTCCCTTAAAACCTCAACATAGTAACCCTAACCCTAAGCCTTTGGACAATCAACTCTGATGTTCTGACTTCCTTACTCCTACCACACCTCTCATCATCCCTCACAAACTCCCTGCCTTCCTTGAATCTCTTATGCTACTCAAAAACTGATGCTCGATTTATGCGAGATGCTCCAAAAGTTGTCTGAAGCAGTCTATACGTTTCTGTGGCATTTATTCCAAGTTTAAAACAGAATTTTATTGCATATCGTTCTTCTAAAGTGTCAGATTGCATTTTTGAAATTCACCAGCTGTGACAATCAGGCTTTAGTAGGGTGTATTCCAATTGCTGCTGTAGCTGTTCATTGGAACATGAAATCATAAAAATTGGTCAATCATCTAAGAAGACGTATAGCAATAACATACTGAATTTGCAAGTATCTCCAGCAATTTTAAAATACCTGTACAAAAATTAGTCTGGAAACTTATTGAATGCACATCGTAATTACTTAGGAAATGTTGTGGGGGTGGCACAAATTTACTACATTGTAAAAAAAAAAGATTTGTCGCCTTACATTGATGACAATAATCTGTTTGAAAAAATAAAAAAGAATCGGACGCAATGATAATCAAAATAAGAATATATAACTATAGAATATATATAGAAAAGAAATTTGGAATAGAAAATCTGCCAGCTTCTTAATGAAAAGAGGTTGAAAATACCGGAAAGAAAAGCAGAATGAAATAAAAACAAAATCAAATCACACTGAGTAATTATAATAACGAGGATATTAACTTTTGAAATAACGAAATAAAATCCGTCAAGTGTTTTTCATTTGTCATGCTAAGAGATATCTTTGATCAAATTTGTATCAGTTTTGGAAAGGTAAAAAATTGCAGTATATGAATAACGTCGAGTTTCTCATAACTAATGGGAAATTCCGTAATCATGGCAACACGAAGCATGTTCAATTCGAATAACATTTCATATTAACATGAAAACAGAACTTCTTATCGTTCTCGAGGCCAGGCAATGTAACCGAGACACATACAGACACATACATACATGTATTTGTAGACATACACATCTGTATATATATGAAAATATATATTGTTGGTACCCACACACACGGAAATTAAATGTATGTAAAAACATATATAAAACTCCATAATGTTTTTACAACTTATTTTAGAGCTCTTGGAAACTGAAGATATTTGTACTCAGGAGGCAATATCTCAAAAGATCATCAGTTCTGAAAACATTTAGAGAAAAGCCAGTATTTTCATCAGCAAACGAGAAGTATCTTTTTTATAGTAGAAGTAAATAAAAAAGATCTTATAAAATGTTTGATTTTATCACAACAGACTACGGAGAAATTACGTTGTTACATACAAACGAGGCATCCTCACTTCGAGTAGCATTTTATGTTAGTATGAAAATGTAATCCCTATCCCCCTAGTAAATGGACCAGGCTTTGTGAATCATACAAGTGCGCTAGCACAAACACACGCACGCTCGCACACACACACACACACACACACACACACACACACACACACACAACACGTATATATATGTATAAATAATATATATATATATATATATATATATATAGATATATTAATAGATAGATAAAATATAACAGTTTAGATTATTAGCCAGGCCAGGAATGATTTAAATTTCTCTGTTTGGCTTTTAAACTGGAAAAGGTTGTATATATATATATATTTATATATATATATCCTTAACTATTTAGCCTTATTTATTAAATAGTCGTTTTGGTTGTCAATCCACGTAATGGCTACATTTTCCCCCTGTGATTCTCAACGTACAGTCAATAACCTGTTCCGCTAATTTCCCAGTGGAATCATTTTTGTACTCCCGGAAACAGTCCACGGCTGACGAGCTATATATAGATATCCGCCGTAATCTGTGCAGCTAGGATTTTACACATTATAGGTAGACATATTATCCATCTATAGTTATTGTCACTGGTTCCTATTCGTGTGTCTTGCTAGATAATGGTAGTCTTCTGAGTCATTCATTTTGGTATATTTGCTTCTTGGTGTATTATCAGTTGAAGAGCTAGTTTCTCATGGATGGACATGAATTTTATAACCAGAATCCAAGTATGCCATCCAGACCTGTCGTTTTCAATTTGTTACCTTCTTGAGTTTTTCTCTGAGCGATTTTAGGTCTATATCCGCCCAAGGGCCGAATTCGACTACTTGTAATTCTTTTTCCATGTTATTTATCCATTTGGCCTTTCTGTTATCGTCTTTCTCTTATTTTACTCTAAAATTGTTTTGTTTCCTTTGTTGTTGGTCTGTCCTCGTGCATTCTCCACCTACTTCTTGGCAAAATTTTCTTTTGTTATTTTAATAGGTCCTGTTTATTTTTTTTATTGCTGGCCTATGTGTCGCTATCTTTAAAGTTTCCCTTCTTTCACCAATAACTTTTAATTTATCTCTTCAGGTTACATTGTAAGACTTCTGCTGTATTGTTTTGGTCTTTTTTGACGAACATATCACTAGGTATTTTTCCTTTCTTTGAACTTTTGCTTATTTCTTTATCAATCTTTTCAGCCTTATTTCCCATCCAGGTTCTACGAGTATACTTCTGTCCGACTTCCTTTGGAGAATCTTAAATCATAATCATATCTTATCATAAACTAATTTCACTCCCGCATAAATTAGCTTGTTTATTTCACTGATGTTATCCGTTAGGACATGACTTCATAATTAGTTTACTTTTTCGGTTTTTACCTTGCTTTTTTTATCAGTCTTGTTTCCTAAGGGATGCTAATGTAGTCATCTTCTCTGTCATGATTTTTTTTACAAGCTCTGGATTTATTTTGTCTTCTTGGGATAACAATTGTTTTATGCTACTGGAATGTGTGGTATTTTAGTTTTTAATATTTTGCTTTTCGATTCAGTTAGAGACCTCATGCCTTTTTGTATGTAGCATTACCGTTCAGATATGGGCAACTTGTTCATATTCTACCCTGTGTACATGTTCACATACTTCTGATATGTGAAGATCAAAGAAACAAACTTTCCTTAATATCAGTCTTGTTTAGTCAATAGGTCTTTGTCTTTTTGCTTTAAATCTAGCGGATTCCGTCCGAATTTCCATCATCCTTTTTCTAACCTTTTTTTTGTGCCTGATTGCTCTTGAAATATCAGTGAATTACATTTTTGTTGTTTTCTCTTGTTCATTCTTTCGGTTTATACTTTTGAGTTAAGCATTTGCTTTGGCCATTGTTTATGTACCTGAAATTGGAACAGCCAGCACTCACTGGATGTCTACTGAGTCTCCGATGTTGGCCATCAAGGGAGCACTTGCTGATCATGACACTCAGACCCATTATCTGGGTCCCACGTTGAATAAGGTTTAGATTTTTCATGGGTTATATATTGTGGCTATACCATGCCCAGGGGTTGTCCATTATCTGTGTTCCAGTCTCAGATGTAACCTGATACACTTACAAGATAGTGGACTCTTTAGCAGATCCAAAAAAAGAAATCAACTTTTAAATTTACTGTTTAAACTTAGTAAATGTTCAACGGTCACTTTTTAAAAACCTGTTTGGTTTAAATCTGTATATGTCACTTAGTGAAGCTACTATGTCATGTATGGATTGGCTTATAACTGATGTGATAGTTTCGCAGTTTAAACCCGAGTCATTTTGTCATATTCGTCAATACCTGATCTTTTCTCAGCATTTCAAGAGATTCAAATCATTCAAAATATCCTATCTGCTACTTTTTCTTTAACAGCTTTTTGTCAAAATAGTTCTAGTCACGTGATGTAATGATGGCGAGAGGCTACTACTACTACTAAAACTGATACGACCAAATTTCCCGTTCTTCATGCCATTTTCTTCCTCAGTTTCCCCCTTTTCTCAATCTATTTTATACACACACACACACACACACACACACACACACACACACACACACACACACACACACAGATAGATAGATAGATAGATATCAATATATTTTTGTGGTAAAAAAATTCAACATAGCAATAAATTGACACAAAGTTTATTTATCATAAGAAAAAATATAAAAAGCAAAAAAGCAAAAAAATGACCGGTTGGCTGGCATATCAACATTTTTTTTTGCTTTTTATGCTTTTATTCTCATCATGAATAAGGCTTTGGGTCTTTTTATTGCTACGATATATATATATATATATATATATATATATATATATATATATATATAATTTAACTTTAAATTCAAAAGGAAAGCCATAGAATATTACTTTGATAGTACGGCAGACATTTTTGCAAATATTTGCAAACATGTAAGAATATTCTGCATATCAACGAAGATTGATTTAAACAGTTTCAGTCATGTTTTTTGTACTTTTTCGTTCTACTCGTAAGTCCTCTATTTCAACCGTTTTTCTTACAATATAAGTTGCTAACGGACGTCTTCCTTTTACTCTTTGCAGGAATTTCACTTTCGT
Organism: Sepioteuthis lessoniana; assembly: GCA_963585895.1. Taxonomy (NCBI): domain Eukaryota; kingdom Metazoa; phylum Mollusca; class Cephalopoda; order Myopsida; family Loliginidae; genus Sepioteuthis; species Sepioteuthis lessoniana. Next base: position 3,580,203 of record OY757931.1, on the reverse strand, counting down.
TTTAAGTCTGCTCAGGTTTCCAAGACTCTTCAGAGGATTGTAGCTTTACTCAAGAATGCAAAAATCTGGATGGTTGGTTGGTTAGTTTGGTTTTATGGCATATTATTTTAGGTTATTTAATGCTAAATACTCTTTATATATATATATATATATATATATATATATTAAAAGGATATGATTTGTAAAGGCATTTTGTTGATAACGTCTTTAATCAAGTCTAACCTAATTCTTTTGCACATTGTTAAATGGTTCCAAATATTGCTATGTATCACTAACAATTCAATTAAACATCAGTAGTTTGTTTACACTTAGTTAAATCATCAAACAGTTCTGTTTCTAACAATTCAATTTAGCATAAGTCATTCGTTTGTACTCACTATAAATGTCAAACAGTTCTATTTTACCCATTGATAGGGCCTATCAGGTGTTAACCATTCCAAGCCCGAGTGGACCTGGGAGCGATGGCAACGAAGGGGTACTCTGCATTCCCCAAATTTCCACCATTGCTGGAGCCTCAGCTTGGTTTGTGTAATATCCAGGAAATTCCGTGGGAGAGTCTCACCTCTCAGCAGAGATACAGTCTGTATTCTACAGCCCAAGCCAACTGGTCTCTTTTTGGGATGGGGTCTTAACCCTCTGCAGCGATGCAGTCGTTGTGTTCTACAGCCTCAGCTGACTAAGCTCCCTATGGTAGAGGGTCTTATACCTCTGCCGAGATACAGTCGGTGTATTCTACAGCCTCATTCAACTGGCCCAACAGTAGTGTCGATACTTTCGATATTTCTTCTGATTTCCAATCCCAACCGTTTTCTTGTCCAAGCTTTTGATTCCTGTTCGAAGAGTTCCATATACAATGGGTATCACTTACACCTTCATGTTCCACTGCTTTTTTAACTCCTGGACAAGAGGTATATTTAACTTTTCAAACTTTACAAGAGGTATATTTAACTTTTCTCTTACCTTTACTTTAACTCTGGTAAATATTTTTGGCTCTGCATAAGCAACACTATTCACTAACTGACAAGTTATTGGTGATTAACTCTAGTTCTAGTCGTCTGTCCAGGATCTGGGATCCATTTCTATCTGAAAGTCACAGAGAATTTTAAGCATCTCATTTTCCATGACAGATTCTGGTTTTTATCATGTAACATTTATCAGCATGGTCAAATTTTAATCACTTGCACAATTCCCAGTGGATCAACTTTCTCAGTCGTCGTATCTAGTCGAGTATTCCATTTTTGCTTATTTTCTGATTTAGCTTATCTGATTAACCTTTTCAATTTTGTTTTACCCAGTTTTATTTAACTTTTGAAATAGTCTGCGGCATTCTGTGATTTACCGTTTCCTCTCTGTCAGCATATAACCTACACTTTCTAAACTTCTTTATATTAACAGCTTTTTCTTTGACATAATTGGTTCGTCTAACAACATTTTGTGTTGCTATTAAAATGATTCAGTTTCTCTCTTCAGGTTTTCTTTTCTCAACCATGTCGAGGTCACTTCAGGGGCAATTTTCTTAGGTTCTTGCTTGAAGTATCCATACAGTTTTTTCTTCCCGTTTTCGTTTTCTACACTTTTTGCTTTACTGCTTGTCTTTAGTTATTTCGTTTGATATTTATGTTTCTAGCTTCGATTATTAGTATTTTTAGTCTATTTTTAATGCATTCTTCGATTCCTTCAATTGTTAAATCTGGGCAAACCTCAAAGTTGAGGAGTCCTCTTCCAACATTTTGGGGTTGACAATATTCTTTTAAGTCACCACATAACATACTCTAACTATTTATCGTCTTCTTCTTCTTCTTCTTCTTCTTCTTCTTCTTCTTCTTCTTCTTCTTCTTCTTCTCATTATTATTATTATTATTTTGAAAGTATCTTCAAGTCTCTAAGGTTCTTCTCAGTATTCAAGCCGATCTTAAAGTGCTGTGGTCTTGATGGTCTTCACTTCTCCTCTTATTTCTAAGTCTTCCAGTCCCTTTACCAATCCTTTGGGGATTGCTCCAAGTGCACCAATTACAATTGGTATCACCGTCACCTTCTTTAACTTTTTTTTAGTTTACTTGCAGGGTCAAAATATTCATCTCTCTTTTCTCTTTCTTTTAATTTTACTCTGTCGTCTGCCTGGACGCCAGCGTCTTCTATTCGGAAGTTTCTATTTTTTGTAAATTATCACTAGGTCTGGTCGTCTGGTCGATATTAAGGTATATGTTTGTATCTTAAAACCCAAGAAACGTTTATGCATCTTATTTCCCAGAACGCATTCCGGGTTGTGTATATTCCACTTGTTCGTATTATTATTATCATTATTATTTACACTTGTAGTTACTGGTAGCCTTTACTGAAGTTCGAGTGACGGCAAATTTTCATTGCCCTCCAAGACAGTCCTGAGTATTCCAGCTTATCTCAGCAGTGTGGTAGTTAAAAGACTCAATCTTTTATCGGAACACCAGTCTCCACTGTTAATTCTTTTGGTTATTTTGATTAACCCAAGAGTTCCAACCATCAGACCCCTTCATATTACATTGCGTTTTTAGCTCTCTGTAATGCTCCAGTTTTTATCGGAGTGTTTTGCATTCTTTTACTTTTACACTGTGATCTTCTGTAACGGCCAGATCCACTAGTTAAGATGTTTGTTTCTTTTTACTGACAAGAGTTAAGTTTCCTTCTTCTGATTGGGAATGGTTAATGTGTTTGTATCTGCAAATCCCAAAGAATTCTCTGTCTTATTTTCAAGTGCTATGTGAAATGCAAGTAGCCTGGTCCAGGATTTGAACTCGTGTCGTCGTGTCCATTTCCTACGACAATAACCATTACACCACGGGCACCCCCTCTTCAAAAAGTTATAAATCATTTTCTCCTTCCAGCTATGGGTAAAAAGAAAGACAGTTAGAGCTCTTTAGTTTTGTAAATGACAAACCATCTAGGACGATCGATAATCGATCAGTCCAAGAATCGTTTCTTGTTGCTGGAACCATGGAAGTCAGAACTTGTCACAGCGCGGAAATTAGAACCGCCACGTAATCCCAATTGTCCTGATAAATTTTCTGAATGTAGTAACTCATAACTCTTCGACGACCTCATAAGCTATGAAAAAATGTCCACACCCCCAAAAAGCAATTTTCAATAAATTACTACAATAACCATTATGCTTTTATATATTTACGGGTGTAGTCTTGACTAGTCTTGAAATCGGCACATATAAAGCAAGGTTTTGTATTGAGCAATAAGCAATAAATAATCTAACGGTGAATAAACAGATTCCAGTTCAGTTTGAAGCTGATCGATAACTATTTTGATTATTTAAACCCTCGATATAACAGAGATAACTATAGAATTAGTATTATTCCCTCATTTCAAAATGGAAGTAGCAATAACACCATGGATCCAAATTAGAAGGGGAAACCAACAAGTTAACTGGTAACGTAGCTTGAACCGATTAATCCGTCTACTTAGTAGAATACTATTATCTATTAATTTAGGATACTACCAAATTTCTTCCGGATTCGTTATTTGAAAATAAGTCATCTATAGAAAATGATTCCCAAAAAGCTTTTACGCAATAAGCAAACTTGTATTTCTAGATTTTAGACGACTCACTCATGGCTAAATCTATTTAGGTAATCACGATCACGAACAACGTAAACCGAATCAGAAAAGTAAGCATTTGAGATGCTTTTAAAAGAACAAATCAGATAGGAAAATTACAATGACGTCTTAAAGGGAAATGTTTCGATGATTGAAGAAGGCAAGCGAATTGAGCAAACTAAAAAATACAAAGAACAGAGACTCCTAGAGGCAAGATCGTTAACAACCAGATCTCGTAGAACAATCATTCTGTCGGTGAGGCTTAGGATACGCTATTTCTTTGGTTGAACACGAGGTCAAAACGAAACATAATGTCGGTTTAGCAAGACGCTATGCAAAACTGCTCGCAGAAAGCATCCCTTGAGTTTCTTTGACATTCCCCTTCAGAGGTGCTTAGGAGCTTAAAATAGGCTGTTTCCATCCTCTGCAGAAGGCTACACTTTACACACAAATTTCTTGGGTATGTCAAACTGTATATGGTGGTGAGGCTCAAATGGAAGATCTTGATAGAGTAGGAAATATCTCCTTCATTGCAATTGCTCAGTTTTATCGTGAGTGGAATAACGTATTATGGTCCTATCTATAGATCGAATAGATATGTTTGAAAAATGTTTGTTTTGAATACGAATACTTAAAACCAGAAATGAATTCAACAAACTCCTCCTTACCGGGTAGAATGTGACACATGTTCAGTTTTAAAGTGAGATAGAGTTGGTTAAATTCAAAGTTTTCCTTCTTTTAGACCAGTTGTCGAACGAAAGCTAGAAAACCTAATCTGCCTTATTATTTACCTAAACCTCGGTGTAAACCAGATGGATTCATAACTTTCCTTAGGATTTAAACGTGAAATGAAAGGCAAACAAACTCGTCCAAGATCTGAACGCAGTTCACCGACTCTATTATCCACAGCAAAAACTGCTACGCAACTCCACTTGATGCTACGTAACTGTATGAAATCAATTATTGTCATTCAATTGGAACTGTTAAATTGTTCGGTTTGGTTCCTATGTTTAACGGCATATCAACATTTGTAGGTTATTTAATGCCATTCTCCTAGAAGAACAGTAGTCGAACTATTTAACCCATAACTGGGAGGATAAGGGGGTTCATACCTTTCCCAAGGATATTTGTCCGAAAGTGAACGTAATAGCGCGACTGGAGAACGAACTCGCTTACTACGATTCCGCAGTCCATCGCTTTAACCATTACACTACGACGACGCCCCTGTTAAATTGTGCATAAATTTTTAGTATTAGAGAGGAATACTTACGACTATATAACTGTTAGAAAATCACTTGTATCTTATAAAGACGGATATATATATATATATATATATATATATATATATATATATATATATATATATATATATATATATATATATATATATATATATATATATATATATATATATATATATATATATATATATATATATATATATATATATATATATATATATATATATATATATATATATATATATATAACCGAAACGTTAGCATCGACTTTACGTCATAATAAATTCACTAATTTGGATTATGTTTTTCTGCAACCTTCATACTGTCGGATTTTGATCCATATTTACTTTCATACTGTACCTTTCGGAACAACAAATACCAAATACAATCTTACACGAAATTTAACATGGTGGTCTTCAAAACGATCTATATATATGAAAACTTACTTGTCTTTGCGTATTTCTTAATAAAAGGGAGGATTTATCTCGTTTCTTTGGGAAATCCAACATTTTCAAATACGTTTCTACGTGCCAGAGCCGTTCGTATGACTTTTGAATTACGAACGCTATGTGCACGTTTGTATCTTTTTGTTGTATATTTCTCATTTGCTCCTGTCATCTCAGCAAGCATCCGTCGCTATGTGAACTATTCTTATATCCAAGTCCTGATGATGGTTACTGAAACCGAAACGTTAGCGTCGACTTTACATCATAATTAATTCGCCTATTTGGATTATGTTTTTCTGCTACCTTCATACTGTCGGATTTTGATCCATATTTACTTTATATATATATATATATATATATATATAATGACAAATATAAATATATGATCGATGTATTATGTATTGTTGTTACTGGGGGGACACGAACTAAATAATATAAACAGTTACACACACACACACACACACACACACACACACACACACACACACACACACACATATATATATATATATATATATATATATATATATAAACAGATAAATAGACAGGTATGATATGGATTTATGGATTTTTTTGGAAAGCTAATTGCATCACAAAAATTCGAAACAGTGTTACCAGCGGAAGTGGAAATATTTAGACTTTCTTACCTTTAGTAATTTATACGTCCTGATAAATATCTAAAAACCAAACTATTATCATTGGAAAATGTTTCTAAAAATAAATCATCTTCTTAAGACCTTGTGTTTTTATTTTTACATTCTCAGTTTCAAGACCGAAGATCATCTGCCCAACATTTCACTTAAAAATATGAACCACTAGAATGTGAACACCGTCGATTTTTTAAAGTTGTATAAAACTATTCACACTTTTTGATTGAGCTAAGAACAGGAGAATGGAACCAGATTTTCTGAACAATAGCCATCACGTATAGAGATTTTCCTTGGTCGAACTAAAGTAAAAAAAACCTTGCATCCTACTATTTACTGTCTCCTTATAACTTAGTCGAGAAGATAAGAAATTCAACCACAACAACAACAACAACAACAACAGTAAAAATACAATGACACTCCTCTGTAAAACCAAAATCTTCTTAAGTCATCTATCTTGAAGATTTCAAGTGTTTTAAAGCCAAAGATTTACCAGAATGAGTCAATGAGATGAGGATTCATGCCTTTAATGAAGTGAAAAGGCCTTTTACCAAATTTGAACTCGGCTAGTCGACACCATTTCTAACTACGATAACCGTTATGCCTCCTCATCAAATATTCAAGTAGTATAAAGAAATCGTCAACAGCAATATCACAAATATAATGATATTCGTATGTATAAAATAAAATCTTGGAGTCACACCATAATGTAGTAGCTAACGTGCTGGACTGCGACATCGTAATAAGCGAGTTTGGACTCATGCTATCACGTTCACTTTTGGACTAAAGCCCCTGGGAAAGGTATGGACCATCTTATCCCCCCTGCTTTGTGTTACATAGTACCACTTCTATTTTTCAACAAAGATGGCCTTGGTTCTAAATAACCAACAGAGGTTGATATACCGTTAAACAAAAAACCAAACCAAACCAAACCAAACCAAAAGAAAATAGTGTTAATTATCTTGTATATTTTTAGAATTTTTGGATGAACGATTTATCAGAATTAAAAAAAAAAAACAAAGATACAAGAATGCTATAGAAAGAGATAATGGCTATTGTTTCCTTTTTATGTCTCTTGATATAAAAATACTGGCACAGCCAAAAACTCAAGGGAGTCTGCGATAGAAGAGACGGAAATATAAAGCAAAATTGGAATTTTTAATTTTACTTTTTTCCGATAAAATAAAAGCAGACACATTTACCCGAGAGAATTTTGGGGGTCAGTTTTAGTAATACAAATTAAAGATTCAAAGTTGAAACACACACACACACACACACACACACACACACACACACACACACACACACACACACACACACACACACACACGCATGCACGCTTATACTAACATTTCATAGTCAAAGACATGCATCACGGGACACAAACATACACAAACTTAAACACACATGCATTCACATATATATACGTCCATTCAGGCATGTAAAACACACACACACACATACACACATGCATTCACACATTCGTACACCTCGCTTACGTACATACATAAACGAATACTGAAATACATACACAAATAGCTGCGTATATACGTACAATCACACACGTACACAGATGCACATACACACGTAAATGTACGTGCATACATTCAGACAAACATGTATATAAATGCACATACACACGCACATGCATATATGCACACCTTCATACACATACAGACATCCCTATACATTAGCTGGCTTGTTATCGTCATGGGCAATGTACCTGGGTTCGAATCCTAAACGAAACGGCTTACACTTCACATAGATAAGGCTATGGATAAATATTCGGACAGACTGGTCTCTTTAAACTTTCATTTGACAACCAATCTGTGAGAAGAAAAACTTTAAATTCAAACTAATGATACTGTTCTCTGTAATTGACGTTGCGTTGTAACCTACTCGTGCCGAAGGGCTTGGGTAACGGCATACGCACAATCTATATGCTGTAAATGCTAATTCCATTCATACACATACACATATTCGCGGGTGTACACAAACATGCATGTGGCTATGGACATTGTCCATAGCCACATTCACACATACATGAAAATGCACCCATTACATATGCATAGAGACATGTATACACATACACACTAACTCAAACACACACACACACACACACACACACACACACACACATATATATATATATATATATATATATATTATATAATTTTATATATGAACTCGCAACAGTCCTGGAAAAATATCTCCATGTTACATCTGCTTTTTTGATTTCTTTGTTTATGGCAAGGTTATTTAATGTCAAATCCATCCTTGTTGAAAGACAGTAGTTATAACATTTATTGTCAAAGCCATCTATGTAGAAGGGCAATAGAAGCACTATTTAACCCACATCTTGGCGAGTAGGGATGTCATCCCTCTACCTAAGGGTATTAGTTCAAAAGTGAACGTATTAGAGCGATTGGAATTCGGATTCACTAACTATAACGTATCAGATAAGAACGTTAGCCACAAAAACTGTTAGCGCTTTAAGGGAAAAAAGTATTCTTTCAATGTTTATAAATTCAATTTTTAGATATCAGAAATTGGTAATTTTTGCGCTTCACACAACATTCACACGAAAGTTCTGTTTTGTTTTTCCCACAAATTTTACTTGGATCCCATATTAAAAAAATATTTTTTAGCGAATATGTAGTCTAATATATAAAATTATATATTATTTTTTTATGTTTATTTTTTCTTTGAATCATACTAGTTGTTTTTAATCTTTAAAAGGGTCTTTTTTTCGCGTTCCAGGACATATTTGTTTTATGTCATCATTTCGATATCAATTAGATTTTTTTATGATTACGTTTTATGGCATATTTCAATTAGGATAGGATTATTTTTTTTCATTTATGCATAACGTACTCGTTTAGTAAATATTTTTATGGTGGTATGTTCTTACGTTTTGAACTTATTCAAATTTCCATCTCTAAGGTGATAACATTATCCTCTCATCAAGGTGTGACGATAGGATGGATTCCTTTTAATTCTCTCTCATCGGTCACAGCTCTTGAAATGTCATCTAAAGGACATCCAATTTATACACAGCGCTGATAAATGTAACATTGAGTTGTTCAACCAACACTTGTGTGCCTGTGGGTAGGAGTCCATAGGAACACATCCCATTATGAGTTCTTTTTCAACTCTCCTGCATTTTTTAATAAGATTTGCTCTTCTTACATGGGTGTTTTGGAAGATAGGAAGTACATGGCTGTTGTATAGTCGGGTGCGTTTGAAAACGGCACAGAGAATCCTTGAGTAGTTCCCACTTAGCTTTTTTTCCACGTGGCAAAACATAATAAAAATACTGACTCGGCTACAGCTCGGAAGAATTTCCCTTTACATCCTCAGAAAAATAAAATTTCCATACTGTGGATAAGCTGTCAATAACTATCAAAGGCTATGCTAATAACGCTCTCAGATGAGATAGTAATTCCGAGGTATGTGATTGGGTTCAGTTTAAAAGAATTGCTCATATCTATCTATCTATCTATCTATCTATCTATCTATCCTCTGGAAATGATAGATTGTGTTGAATCTGACAGTATGATAAAATATATGGAAAGTTGGATAAATCAAACATTTAAAACAGGTTTCATCATCATGTCGTGCCGGTAGCACGGATATCCCTGACCCTCTCTCGCCATTTTCCCTATCCTTCATCGCCTCTGGCAGGTCTTCTGGACTACATCCCGTATCCTCACATAGTTGCTTGTGCTGGTCGTCCTGTTTTTGCTCGGCCATATGTGGGGGTCCTTAGAAGGCGCGATATTTCGTTCTTTTATTTTATTCAGACCCTGAAAAAGTTCTTAGAATAAAAGAATGAAATATCGCGCCTTCTAAACCTTTGTTGAGTGTTTGAGTTATCCAGCCTTCCCCATATTTCTATCACACACACACACACACACACACATATATATATATATATATATATGTATATATGTATATATTCATGTGTGTGTCTGTGTTATTAGCAGAATATGTATAAGTTTCTTTCTAAGTAAGAATACTTTTTGTGTCATGTCTTACAAGAAATATCATCTGGGTTGTTTTGCACACACCTAAGAAATATAACATCTTGTGTTTATACAATTTCAGCCAAAGAATTATTTTGAAAAACACAATTGATAAAACAATTCAAATTTCACAAATACTTTTAATTTATTATACTTTATTATTAATAATATTGATAAGTATTATCTATTCCTCGCGTGTCTAAAGCAAGTTGCTTTTTATCAAACCGTTCACGGTCCGTCAGTTCTATAACGTCAAGAGATAGAATTAAGATGAAGAAGAAAGATAGCAATCCAAATTATTTAAAATAACTTGTAGCACATGCAAAGGTTCCACTTTTTATAAAACCATGTTTTTTTAATACAACCTAATTAAAGGGGATATATATATATATATATATATATATATATATATATATATATATAAAATCTCTTTATTACTTTGTTCCATCGAAATTCTGAAAGTATTCTTTCTTTCTAACTTTGGTTTGTCTATCTTATCGTCTTCTCTTATTTTCTTTCCGTTGTTCAGCTTTTCTAATCTAATGAAGCGGACAATAAACGTCCCGAGTATCAGCATTATCTCATCTTTCTTTCTTTCTTTCTTTCTTTCTTTCTTTCTTTCTTTCTTTCTATTTGTTATCTTGTATTCAATTATTTTCCCGCCTTTCATAGTTGCTTCCTTCTTTCCGTCTATTCGACTGAATACGGTAAGCGTCTGATATATTACACAATTTGCTTCCACTGTTTCTCTCTACTCTTTCTTTATACAAGCGTAATTTCTAACATTTTACCCTTGGGTTAGTATCTTTTAAAATTATTTCAAATATATATATATATATATATATATATATATATATATATATATATATATATATATATATATATAAACAGAACCAATCTAACTCTCACATTCTTAAGTTTTCTCCACATTTAATAGTTTTACATGTTTTGTTTAAAACATGAACCAAAATGTCGCACACAATGAACTATATGAATTTCAATTCTTCCTTAAAAAGTATCTTACCCAATGAACGAAGTAACTTTTAATTATTCCTTAAAATTATTTCAATTTCTAATCAACATGAGTACATGTTGCGACTTGTGGACAAAATTGAAAAACTCCTCAAATGAATGCGCTGGAAATTCGGCTTCGGTGACACTGAAAACAAAACAAAAAAAGTTTAAAAGAAAACCAAACAATTTTGAAAGTCTCGACTTTAAGAGCAAAACCCCCCTCCATTCAGCAAAAGGATTTGGCTGCATTTGGCAATGGCATGTTTGATTGTCAATGATTTTCAATTTTCTAAAGATAAATGAAAACTCTTACAGGATATTAAGAGTTCAAATCATGAGTAAGGTTGTTTGTATTTCACTTGGTGCTAATGTCCTTGGTAAAATCATGAGTCTATCTGTTCTTTTTTCTGGCTATGAGTAAATAAGTAGACTAGGTTTTAAACCTTTGTTGAATACCCAAAGAAGAAAATCGCTTTACTCCGCTTAAAAAGTGACTTTACTTCCCATTCTGTTCGAGGGGTTATCAATAAACGTAATTTTTTTTTAAAGATGACAAATCTAATTAAATTTACAGCATCAAAAAATCTTTTCACAAAAAGTTGTTGAATTCTGAAGTTAGCAAACATTACAAAAATCTCCAGGACAATGGGAAATCATTATTTATAAAGAATCTAACAGGTTTACCAATAAACTAGACTAGCGGACAGAATAAATAAATTCAATAAAAACCAGCATATATTACACTTCAAGACTACAGCAGGTACTTTATGAATAACACTTAGTCTTTTAAGCCTTACAAAGATCAATATCGGCTGAAATAGCAAAGATATTTAAGAAAAAGGAATTCATGTATCAATGGAAGAATACACCAAGAAATATCAAATAGTTTAATTCTTTGGAGATGAGCAGCCGACATTTTTGTCACTAAATAAAAATACAAAAATACGGTGAGCTGGAATTTCGGCCAGAGATCCCTGTTTTTACACTGCTATTGTCAATTAAACGTTGCAATTACGGACCAGACTTGCAGGACACTGCTGGAGAAATAAGGACGAACTCATAAGTGACGTTCTCCAAAGGACTCCTTCACACGGACGCGATGGGGTTGGATGACCAGCTAGAACATATATACAACAGCTCTGTACGGGCACAGGATGTAGTCTGGTGGACCTGTCGGAAGTGATGGATGACAGAGACAAATGAAGAGAGAAAGAGTGAGAGAGAGAGAGAGAGAGAGAGAAAGAGAGAGAGAGAGAGTCAGGGATATCTGTGCTAGCGACACGACGGGATGATAATGATGATGATGATATTGAATATCGAAATTTGCTGTTTAACAGAGAGTAAAGTAGTTATGTAACAGATAACACAATTTTATATTTTCAGTTAGTTTTCAATCCCGGGACCTAGGGTGAGAGAACTACTGTTATGGTAGTCTTCAGATTCTAAGAGTTAACATCATTTCCATTAAGCGTTATGTGTGTTTATACATTTTGATATCTTTGAGTTTTATCCTATTTGTGAGAAACTCTTTGATTGAGCCATTAACTCGGCAAGGCAGTAAACCAATGGACTTGTTAAGTAGGAAACACTAATAAGACATGGTAAGAAATCTATTCTGGTCCTCAATATCAAATTGTTGAACAAAAAAGATAATAAAAATGTTGACGTTACAATGGGAGCTTCGGCTGAACTGTGAGATAGTTAGTGTTTCCTTCCTGTCAGGTATGGCTAATTTATCTGGCATTCACGACATTAGTTTGGATCGTGATAACGGGTTAATAATTTAACGCAATGCTAATCCGAGACTGGTAAATCTCACAGGGAAGGACGTCATAAGATTTTTAAGCATCGAAGTCCTTTTCTTGGCGTAGAAAGCGTTGACTTTCTGGACGTAATTTTTGCATTTCTGACAGTACATTAAAGTCATTTAAAAGACTCGGCAGCAAGCTTGCATTAATATCAATTGTAATAATTCTTCAGTTGTTTTGTAGCATATGAATAACACTACTTCCAGCTAGCTGTTCCTAAATTTAATCATTAAAACATCTTTTGGCAGACCAATACCTGAATATATAGAATCTCTTTTGAATTCTGGAATAAACTTCAATTTGACATACAAAATAATAGAAGCACAGATATAAAAGGAATGTCTTTGGTTTAATTCTCTCTATAATGCTAGCGTCAAAAATAATGTGACTGCTATCTTCCTCAAATTAATTTTAAGGCGGTAGAATACACCGACTGCACCTATGCACAGGGGTATAATCCCCCAGAGAGTATCCTGGATATGACACTAAACAATCTGAGGTTCCAGTAATGCTGGAGCTTTGGGGAATGTGGAGTACCCTTTTATTGCCATCGCTCACAAGTCCACTGTGGCCCGGTGTTGTAGCACTAGATAAGGGTCCTATCTATAGGTTAAATAGAACTAAACCGTGCTTCCTTCACTATACTGATTTTTGCATTAAAACTGCGTGTTTATGCTAAACTGAATTGTTTAAAATATAACTGTTTTGACATTTAAACTGCGTACTAATGCTAAATTGAATTGCTCGAAATAGAACTGTTTTGACGTCTAAATAGTGTACTTATGCTAAACTGAATTATCTGAAATAAAACTGTTTAACATTTAACTCTATGCTAAACTGAATTGTTTGATTAAACTGAATAGCTTGACATAGAAATGTTTTTGACAAACCGTACTTACAATTAAACTACGTGCTTATGCTAAACTGAATAATTGAAATAGAACTGTTTTTGACATTGAAACTGTATTTACACTAAACCGAATAGTTTAACATAGAACTGTTTTGACATTTAACTATGTGTAAACAAAATCTGTTCTTATACTCAACTGAATTAGATGAATTAGAACAGCTCGACTAAAAAGAATAACTCGAAATAGAAATGTTTTTCACAATTAAACTGTACTTACATTTAAACTGCGTGCTTATGCTAAATTGAATTATTTGAAATTGAACTGTTGACATTAAAACTGTACTTAAACTAAACTGAATTGTTATATATAACTGCTTGAATAAACTGAATAGTTTAAAATAGAAATGTTTTTTACAATTAAACTGTGTACTCATGCTAAACTGAATTGTTTTGAATAGAAATGATTATTTACATAAAAATGGATTTGACGTTAAATAACCTACTAAGGTTGATATGCCATAAAACCCAACCAATCAACTAAACTAATCAAATTAGTTAATGAACAATTTCTAGCTCTCTAAAGTGTTTTTTTTTTTTTAAATATATCACTATTCGAGGGTTATTTGATGCCAAAGCCATCCTTGTAGAAAAACAGAAGTGATTCTATTTAACCCATACCTGAGGAAATAAGGGGACATGCCTTTCCCGAGGACATTAATCTGAAGGTAAATATAATAGGGTGAGCGGAGTTCGAACTGATATACTTCGAAGCCACAATCAACCACTTTAGCCATTACCCCACATGGACTTACCCTCTAAGAAAACTATTTAATAGAAATTCCTTCAAAGTGTCTATCTCAAAGAAATTCTTAACGCTAATAAAAGTAGCGTTGATTGCAAGTCACATAGAGCATGCTTTGTTGACAACATAAAGTCAAAGGTTGAAAGATACGACAAAAAAGAAAACATCTATTTTCGAAGGTATTTACACAAGACAAGTTTTTCTTATTAACATTACCTCTTTTCTGTACATATTAGTATTATATTAGTGACAAGTAATGTCGATTAAATAGTTTATTGTCAAACATTCCAAAGATTATTCTGGTTATTGTATGTCTGATAAGGGTTACCAACCTGAAAAGTTATAAAAACTCATTAATTTCTAGACCGTCCTTTTGTCTTAGCGCAGGGTAGAAACATATAAAGATACCGTTATATGAAATCCCTGCTTCAGAATTTCATTCCTATGTCTCTTTCATGTGTAATTACAAACAATAAAATCTTCCTTGGTCTCGGACAGCAACAAATCCGAAAAGATTATCACAAGTAATACACAATCCTATGTTCCACGAACTTCGCCATTAAAACTATTTCTAATCCGGCAGTAAAAGTTTCTGAGATTAAATTCTGTGACCAAAATGTGACGCGAAATGAACGCTCGAGCGGTGCTGGTGAACAGCTCACAGACTAAATCTTTGTTTAAGCCCAAAATTGGAGATATTGAATATGATTTGAATTAATGAACACAGATACAAAGACTTCGTGAAGAAAATGGTAATGGACTCCTTGATATGAAGAAAAAGAATTTTCTTAAAGAATTGATATCAAAACTGAAAAAGTCAGGCGTAATTGGTATCTCAGCCTGTCTATAAACATTCGGTTCCAGTTTGCATGTTTGACTGTCCCCCTTCCATTTACTCTCTGTCTCTGTCTCTGTCTCTGTCTCTGTCTCTTTCCCCATCTGTTTCTCCCTCTCTCTCTCAGTATATATATATATATATATATATATATATGCCTAATGAGTAGAGTATTCACCAATGGTCAGGGAGACCGGGGTTCAATCCTAGGTTGAGTCATACCAAAAGCTCCAAAAAATGGTACTTGATACCGCCTTGCATTTTGCATTATAAGGTAAGGATCAAGGGTAAAGTGGAGCAATCCAGGGAATAGAGTAGAGCTCTCCGTTACAGCTCTGTGTAGTAGCTATTGAAAAAGGAGCTTTCGAGTCAACCTCGATGAGGTCGCCAACTTTACTTTTACACACACACACACACACACACACACACACACACACACATATATATATATATATATATATATATATATATATATATATATATATATATATATATATATATATATATATATATGAGCTAAGAATAGATTATATACATAGTCAAAAGCACTTTGTGACTCTCAAGAAAAATATAAAGCTTAGAATTTGGAATTATACCAAGGATGGAAAACTGCAAATGTTTTTTTAAGTTAGCAAAATGAATATGAAAAATTTAAAAAAAAAAGATAAAAAATGTTAAAATGAAAGTAAAATCTTAAGAAATATTTAACCTTATAGTCAACTCTTATTCTAATATTCAAAATCAAAGCTAACATTCATAAAAAAAAAACTGTGAAGAAGTGTGAATTAACAGACAGACTATTTAAAAAATTGTTGAAATCTCTTTATTCTTTTGAAAAGTTTGGTCCCCTACTCTAATGCTGTTCTGAGAAATATGCAAAATTGATTAACTAGAAACAGAGCCACCGACACAAAGATATTATCCATGTTGAATGTTTATAAGATTAAGGGACCTTATAAAATACTTCTTAAAAGATTAAAATAATTATCAAATGAAACTTTTTCAATGAAATGTATAAATTGTTTGAGAAATATATAGAATATGGTCTTTGAATTGTTGACTTGAAATCACGTATTAAACTTTGTGGGTGAACTATAAAGTGTAATCAACAAAGTTTTGTTAGAAAATCAGCTTCATGTAATATTTTCGAAAATATTGATATTATGAATGATTAATTGATGCATTTGGTTGGGTTTTATGGCATATCAACCCTTGTAGGTTATTTATTGCCAGATCATTTTTATACATATATATTGAATATACATGATTTAGTTTGGTTGGGTTTTATGGCATATCAACCATTGTTGGTTATTTAATGCTAAATCCTCTTTAAACATATGTATTGAATATATATGATTAGGTTTGGTTGGGTTTTATGACACATCAAACATAGTAGGTTATTTAATGCTAAACCAAACATTGTAGGTTATTTAATGCCAAATCTTTTTTATTCATACATATTAAATATATAATATTTGTAAACAAATTTTGGAGATAACATTTTTAAACGAGCCTAAGCTCACTCTGTTAAATGGTTTCAAAAATTTGAATCTACTACGTATAATTCTATTTACTATTAATAATTTGTTTGCACCTAGTTAAATGGATATATATCATATGTTTTGTAAGTGAGTACTTTGTTGGTAATTTTATTTCTTAATGAATAAGAATTAATTTCTTTTCACGTTAGTATTGCTATTGTTTCTATATTGTTAAATCGTTTCAATTATTACACTTATAATTCCATTCAATATTAATTATTTGTTTGCAGACAGTGAAGTGATTACAAGTAGGGCCACCGGCGATAATTTTATTCAACACTATTAATTCCTTTGCACACAATTAAATGGTTTCTACCATTGGTGTGTAATACCAGTAATTCAATTTAGGCACACAGTTGAAGAGTTTCATGTATTTTTATTCAACACTGATAATTCTATTCAACATTAGTCATTCGTTTTCACACAGTTAAAGGGTTCCAAGAATTACTATGTATCATTCAGGATTGAATTAAACATTTTATATTTGTTTACACACTGTAAAATGATCAAACAGTTTTATTTCTAACAAGTCATTTTAGCATAGGTCATTTGCTTTCAGACAGTTTCAATGTCAAACTGTTCTATTTGACCCATAGATAGGACTCTAAAAGCTGCAATCACTACGAGAAAGATTGGACATGGTAGCGATGTTAATGAAGGAGGACTCCATATTCCACAAAGATTCAGTATTACTAAAGGCTCAGGACCAGCACCACAGCTTTTTAGTGTCATATTCAGGGCACTTGCTTGGGCGGTGGTCT
Organism: Sepioteuthis lessoniana; assembly: GCA_963585895.1. Classification (NCBI taxonomy): domain Eukaryota; kingdom Metazoa; phylum Mollusca; class Cephalopoda; order Myopsida; family Loliginidae; genus Sepioteuthis; species Sepioteuthis lessoniana. The sequence goes on along the minus strand of OY757931.1, from coordinate 3,562,651 downwards.
TAACCCTCTGCAAAGATGCGTCGGTGTATTCTACGGCCCCAGCCGAATGGGATAATATTTGATGGAAAGAGATAATATTATTTATTTGTATTTTAGTGAAAATGAAAAAAATGTAAATATGGTAAGATATTTTTGATAGAGATAACCATGAAAGTAAAATTAGTAATAATAATTCCGAAACACATAATATGTCTTCCAGTATTCTTCAGCGATTAGTCCTGGGACTTTTGATATTTTCAATATTCAAATATAATTTACCTTATGATACGAAATAGAAATAAGAAATGCTGGTGACACCCTTATCAAAAGAAATAACAAAGATGACACGAAATAAATTGTCATATTGGGAATGTATTTGTAAATTAAAATTGAGTAGAGAAAAATGTGAAGTATAACGTATTGAATCCAAAATTATAAAAGTTTGATATAAATTAGTAATAGAGAAATAAAAAAGGAAATGAGGAATAGAGACTAGGTGGTGGTGGGGGGTTGCTGATATATTGAAAGCTGACAATGAGAGTTGGTCAATTGTATCGTGGGCAAGCAAAATATTTTATTGGATTATTAGAAATTTCATTTCAAGGAGAGCAAATGTTGTTTTAAAAACTTAAGGCCTCATCAAGAATATTATACAAGTCCCTGCTGTCTAGACTTAGAAATTGGAGTGTGATATTGAGGTTGGAGGGCATACGAAGAAAAGTGACAAAAATAATAAAAAGAGTAAAGATTTCAGTTACAGGGAGAGATTAAAGAAATAGGATTAACTAATTCATTAGAAAGAACAATGATATTTGATCTAATTGAAAATTTCAAAATAATAAATGGAATTCCGTATAATGGTAGACAGGTTTTCAAAACTTCTCGGACGGGAAATTTTCTGTCAAGAAAGATTGCAAATTTTTTTTTTCTATACACCATTGGATTTTTTCCAAATAGAATAATATATTTTTGGAACAAGGTGTCTTATCAGATTAAAAAAAAAAGACAACAGGATAAAAAATAAGATTAAGTTATATGATTTCGGAAATAATGGTAAGAAAAAATTAGGAGAGTATTTTTGGGAACGATAGGGAGGATTTCCAAACAGAATTTGATCTGTGTATAGATAATGTATTAATAAAGTAGATATTCTGTGTAAAGACTTTTTCCCCGAAAATCTGATATGAGGAGATAGTAAAAAGAGGAAATGTCCAAGGAAGCATAGTAAACAAATATACAAAGAAACAAATAATAATAATGATAATAATATTCAATCGTAAGACTATGTGTTTGAGCTGTCCAAACTTATATATATATATATATATATATATATATATATATATAATATATTAGACACAGGTGTGAGAGCCATCAACTGCCGTTGACAGTTGACCACTTTTTATACATAAATATATGAAGTTGCGTATATATATATATATATATATATATATATATATATATATATATATATATATATATATATATATATATCCTCTACGATTAAGTACATTTCTAGATGTTTTTTCACGGATTTAATGTCCTGGAAACCAAGGCTAGGAAGTCTTCGTTTATATATATATATATATATATATATATATATATATATATATATATATATATATATATATATATATTTATATTTATATATATATATATATAAAGACTTCCTAGCCTTGGTTTCCAGGTATATATATATACATATATATATATATATATATATATATATATGTAAAAAATAAATATATATATATGTAATATATATATATATATATATATATATATATATATATATATATATATATATGTAAAAAAAATGGTAGGTTCAGGTTTATTGCTTGATACTTGAAGCCAAAATAAATTAACAATGACAATGAGGCTGAACTATACGTTCCCTTTCGAGCGTCTTCAATTTGAAAATGCCTATGAGTTATACCAGTCTATAGCAAAGAGAGAAACCAACAAAAACCACACTCTTCATCTATGTCTGGTTTTTGTCTATCTATCCATCAATTTCAATCAGGTCAGATAACATATATATTTGATCTTTCTATCTATTATAGTCTCTTCATATATATATATATATATATATATATATATATATAATATATATATATTTATATATATATATATCTGACCTTAAACTAACCGACAATATCCCCTGTTCCTTATATGTTCATTTGAAGTACTGAAGAGAGTGAAATGATTATGCAGATACTTTCCGCAGAGAATTCATATCTTATTAAAATCTTTTGTTAAATCATTAGTCTAATAAGATTCTAGACCGGTGTATCAACTTAAACGCTAGCGATCCCCAGTCTGTCCTAGTATTTACCAATTATTTATCTGTAAAAAGAACTAGTAGATTAGTACCTTTTACAAATCTTTAGTGCGAAGGAAAACACAAACAGCTTTCATCCTCGTTTTCAACCCTAAATCACTGTGTCCTTTTTCTTCAAAGATAATCATTCCATTTCATATTAGTCAATATTATATTTTTTATTTCATGTTATTTCATATTAGACAATAAAGCTTATATATAAAAATCTGTGTTCGTGATGGGTTTGTAGACTTTTTCAGACCAACTATATTTATGTTCACTAAAAAATTTACGCCTCTTCATATTTCCATCACAGAATTATTATAGATATAAACACCAGTCACTCATTGAAGATTATGTCTTTTGAATATATTGGATAACTGATTTTAACGTGAAATGTATCTTGGTTTGGATTTTGTTGATATTGGAAAATTCAGAAATCAAGCAAATTCGTACAGATGGTATTAAAAAGACCTGAGTAAATCTAGCGTGGGAATTGATACTGAGTAGAATTCAAGTTTTAAAAACGAGATATAGACAAGAAAGAAGTACGGCTTTTGTAATATTCACAATGTGCAATACTAAAGTGAACCCGGAAGAATATCTAAGACTACCAATTTAGAGATTGATTTTCAGAACAAAGCTGCTGTGGTGTAAGACTCATGAAATATAATTTAATATTCAAAATCATATAAAATATTTTGACAACAAAAGCTTAGGTATGAACAATCAAATAAACTTTTTATTCGTCATTGCGACTATTCTGTTCATTGCTGAATGATAAAAAAAAACCTAAATTGACTTTCCTTGGGTAAATACATGTCCACATTTAAGTTATACCAATATCCATGCCAATTATTTTGATGAGTTATTAAAAAAACAAACAAATGTACAAAACTATAGGCGCTGACATAAAAATGCGAATTTTGCAAGAACATTCACGTATAACATGAGATTAACTGCACAAATTATCTTTGTTCATAAAGCCCTAAACTTGATTAGAGTCCGTAAATACTGGATAACTCGCTGTGGAGTAACAGAAAATTAGTTTTCCGTGCAATTAATACAGTCGTTAACTCGACTCTTATTAGCCCTACGGGCGGGTCGTAGAATAATCTCTACAGAGGGGTAAAGTGAGGTGCTTTGGGTACGACTCTAAACTGCATCGGATGGTGAAGCACACGTTCCATAGATATTAGGAGTGTGGAGTACACTTACATTGCCATTAATCCCAGGTCTACTCTGGACGAAATTTTTGTATTCTATTTCCTGCCCATGCCCGTTGGAAAAGGATGAATCCCTCTTTCCCACCAGGCTATGAATATATGGTAGGGAAGATTGGGTTCTATAGCCTAGGTTAGGCAGCAAGTGTAGGGGAATGAAAATGTTCGATTTAAACAAGTTTCATTCCGCTTAAAAATTGACCTTGTATCACATCCTGGCTGTGGCAGAGGGGTTGAGTAAATACATGTAAAGAAAAATAAAGAAGTTTAATAGAAAAAATGTTCAATTGCTAGGGTAAGACATCTTGACATGCAAAAGGGAAACTCTGACATCCAGCCATCTGTAATCGGTTTAAAGATTAATCTGGTGTCGAACCCGACCCGTGACGGAAGGACCGAATAACTGCACCCTTATTGATGTGTTTCTTGACAAGCATAATTTTGGTGTAATGACTTAATTGCCAAATTCTTGTAAATTCATCATTATTTAGAGAACAGTCCCGTAGTTTGTACACATTTTGGCCTATGGATATTGTAGAAATCATGAGTAGATTTTTCATTTAGTTCAATTATTACTCCCAGGAAATAATCACTTAGTGACAACTAGGAGGCCTTCCCCGAGGCAGTAACTGCTTGCAGGACTGAGTTTAACGCTTGGTGCCTGAGGCGCCCCCCCCAAAAAAAAATAATGACAAGAACACCACGCATATTTTTGACAGGCGTGCATGAATCTCGATGCGTGCCCACCCACGATAAAATGAATTTATATAAAATTGAACTGTGGAAAGTTGGATAAATCTCCAAAGTGAACAGTAGTTGCAGGGAGAAAATAGAATCAGAGACCAACTATTGTCATGAGATATTTTGATTTTAATGCAACTGTATATATGTTGATAGTTTCTAATTTGACTATCCTCGGGTACGACTAAGCATCCGTGGCATACTCAGTCAAAATAGAAATCTTAACAGTTTTAGTGCTCTTCCTATAATGTATTTATTTATACATTTTGCGAATATATATATATATATATATATATATGTGTGTGTGTGTGTGTGTGTGTGTGTGTGTGTGTGTGTGTGTGTGTGAATGTATGTGTTATGGTGACTTTGTGTAAATGATTGAATAAAACACAGAATCCACAAATCTAATAAATTCCATTTCTATAATTTGAGTAAAAGTTTGTTGAAAATCAGAAGTTGCATTGTCTTTTTCTGAGTGGAAAAGATAATATTAGTTTAAGCGTAAATATTGGAGAATATTTACAAAAAAGAAAAAAAAATTCATTTATTCAATGTAGCAGTTTTTGTTTAGCTTTAAAATCCAAATAAAATATTTTCGTGTGTGAAAGGTCTTTTTGAGTACATGTCCTTATGTAATGTGAAAGTATATTCTTTACGCTAAGTTAGAAGTGAGAGAAACGCTTACTATCATTGGCCCATAACAGTCATATTAGTATAAGCACATCTAGATGAAAATGAAATTTCGATCAATTAAAACCAACGTCTGAAATCAAATACATACTTGAAGGAACACAATGTTAGATTTTTACTCAGTAGAATTATTGAATGAATCTATAAATCTGTAGATGAATTATCGATTGCTCACGTATTCATAAGAAAGTTGGCTCAAAATTAAACCAAAAAGTTGAGTAATATAGTATTCTAATTGCTTTAAAATATTTTTAACAATGTATTTTTGACAATTCATGGCATTATAGTAATTACCACCGATACAAAAGCTCTTAAAACCCTCTAACCTTAAATATGAATTTGTTTAATTTGAAAAGAAGTACACAAATTATGTACGTGGTGCACTCAATAAGTTTCAAGACGTTTTTGTACAGGCATTCAAAATTGTCTTGGACTCTTGAAAATTCAGTAGGTTATTGCTATACATCTTATGAGATGACTGACTGATTTTTATGATTTCAGGTTCAAATGAACCGCAACAGCATCAATTGGAATACACCCTACTAGCGTCTGATTGTCACAGCTGGTGAATTTCAAAAATGCAATCTGGACGTGAGGACACTTTAGAAGAACGATATGCAATAAAATTCTATTTTAAACTTGGAAAAAAATGCCACAGAAATGTGTAGAATGCTTCAGACTGCTTTTCGACCATCTTGCATGAATCAAGCATCAGTTTTGAGTGGCATAAGAGATTCAAGGAAGGCAGGGAGTCTGTGAGGGATAATGAGAGGTGTGGCAGGAGTAAGGAAGTCAATACACCAGAATTGATTGGCCAAACGGTTAGGGTTAGGGTTATAATGTTGAGGTTTTAAGGGAGTTCAGGAAGAGATTCCAAGGGAAGAGGCCAGCACTCTTCAAATCGGGTCAGTGGCATTTCCACCAGGACAATGCACCAGTCCACAAGTCCATCCTTGTCACAGACTATTTGAGTAAGATGGGCATCAAGACAGTTGCTCAGCCTCCCTATAGTCGAGACCTTGCTCCCGGTGACTTTTGGTTATTCCCTAAGCTCAGAGGCAGTCGTTATGAGACAATTGAGGAGATGAAAAAGGCTGTGACGAAGGTAGTTGACACGCTCACACAAGAGGACTTTCATGGGTCCTTCCAGTAGTTGTTAGAACGGTACAACAAGTGCATTGCGACCGAGGAGATTGCTTCGAAGGGGACTAGAGTTTCATGTGTATACTATCAATAAAAGTGCCCATACGAAAAAAGTCTGGAAACTTATTTAATGATCCTCGTATATCAATCTAATTTGTTTTCCTTTTCTTTTTATTCTTGCGTTTGTAAATTTGGGTAAGAAATGATATCTGATTATATCCATTTTGATTGTGGAAATCTCTGGTCGAAATTATAATATCCTGCGTAAGATTATCATTTAATATTTCATTTACAAGCGTGTTAGAAGTCGGGTGATCCAGTATACACAAACATACATAGATACATACAGAGATAAAAACAGGCACAGGTACACGAAGGCCCCCACAGGGATGCAGATACACACGCTGAGACTTACATATACTTGCATTCATACACACCCTCGTGGGCATACATTAACACAAAGGCATATATATATACAAGCACACACAAAGACGCTGATGTATATACACAGAAGAACACACACAGATGTACGCAGACATCCATATACACACAAACACACAAAACATATACATACAAGTACAGAGACATGTATAGACATACACTCTGTCTCAGTCACTGAGAGAGAGAGAGAGAGAGAGAGAGAGAGTGAGAGAGAGAGAGAAAGAGAGATAGTAAAATCTTGGATTTTGAATTTTCACCCAATGTATTTTTTCCAGCTAAGTCTTAAGCAAAGAGTTTTTTCGGATTTAGATGGATATTTACCTTTAATTCAGTGGTCAATATTTAAGCATATGTAACACTCATTTAGATGAATATTTACCATTGGCTCAGTTGTCAGTATTTAAGCACATAAAACTGTCATTTGTTCAACGGCTAATCTGAAAGTTCAGTATCCCTTTTTCAATGGCCTCTTTCTCGGCACTTTTCCTATTTGGTGCTTAACTGAATTGGGCCATACTTTGGAAATATACATTAATCAGGTGACTTGCAGGAATCATAGAGGAGATGGTGATGGAGAGATTAAAAAGATATCAATCAATTGCAGAGACATTGATGGAGAGGAGAAGATTGAGAGACCTTACAGACTGAGATGAAAAGATGATCGGATTTGAAGAGATTTAAACTGATAGGAAAGTTGCAAAGAAAGTCAACATGAGTTATAGCAGGTTAATTACATTATCTATCTTAGTAGAGTCATATCTATCTATCTATCTTAGTCCAATCATATATATCTTGGACAAGTCATATCCCTCTATTGTCGGCGAGTACTTTTTATCTATCTATCTATCTATCTTAGTCCAATCATATATATCTTGGAAAGTCATATCCTTCTATTGTCGGCGAGTACTTTTTATCTATCTATCTATCTATCTTAGTCCAATCATATATATCTTGGAAAGTCATATCCTTCTATTGTCGGCGAGTACTTTTTATCTATCAATCTATCTATCTTAGTCCAATCATATATATTTTGGACAAGTCATATCCTTCGGGGAGTACTTTTTATCTATCTATCTATCTATCTTAGTCCAATCATATATATTTTGGACAAGTCATATGCTTCTATTGTTGGCGAGTAGTTTTTATCTATCTATCTATCTATCTATCTATCTTAGTCCAATCATATATATTTTGGACAAGTCATATCCTTCGGCGAGTACTTTTTATCTATCTATCTATCTATCTATCTATCTATCTATCTATCTATCTATCTATCTTAGTCCAATCATATATATTTTGGACAAGTCATATCCTTCGGCGAGTAGTTTTTATCTATCTATCTATCTATCTTAGTCCAATCATATATATTTTGGACAAGTCATATGCTTCTATTGTTGGCGAGTAGTTTTTATCTATCTATCTATCTATCTATCTTAGTCCAATCATATATATTTTGGACAAGTCATATCCTTCGGCGAGTAGTTTTTATCTATCTATCTATCTATCTTAGTCCAATCATATATATTTTGGACAAGTCATATCCTTCGGCGAGTACTTTTTATCTATCTATCTATCTATCTTAGTCCAATCATATATATTTTGGACAAGTCATATGCTTCTATTGTTGGCGAGTAGTTTTTATCTATCTATCTATCTATCTATCTTAGTCCAATCATATATATTTTGGACAAGTCATATCCTTCGGCGAGTACTTTTTATCTATCTATCTATCTATCTATCTATCTATCTATCTATCTATCTTAGTCCAATCATATATATTTTGGACAAGTCATATGCTTCTATTGTTGGCGAGTAGTTTTTATCTATCTATCTATGTTCCATCCAGTATTTCGGTGTTTGGTCTTATCCACTTTAAATCTATTTACCTTATAACATCTAAAACAGAGGAGGTGCCCGTGGTGTAATGGTTATCGTCACAGGATATGGACACGGCGACACGAGTTCAAATCCTGGACGAGACTGATTGCATTTCACATAGCACTAATACCCTTGGGAAAGGTATGA
>OY757931.1:3534092-3549092 GCA_963585895.1 Sepioteuthis lessoniana | reverse complement strand
TCTGATCTCTATCATACTATTGCCTTTGTGACTGGAGTTGTAGAACACGCCAACAGAACCTCAAGAGATATAAGACCCCCTTCCCCTCACAGAGGTGACTTGCTTGAGGACGGGATTCTTGTGGTTGAGCAGTCCATGAGCCGCCGAACGAACTGGTGACTTAACGTTGGGCCTAACTTGGCAAGACGGGTGGTCAGAGAGGCCCGATTGGTTGGATTCTTCCGACCGTATTTGTAAAATTGCTCTCATAGCAAAGAAGTATCTAACCCTATATCATTTTTAACCTTAACCCTTTAACCCTAACGCTAACCCTAGTATATAAGTCGGTGAGCGCGCATGCGTGTTAATTTATCTTACCCCGTTCTCTATGGCCAGGATGTGATACATAGGCATTTTTTCTGCCGAGTAAGTCTGATTTGAATTCAGTCCTTTCCTTCTACTATATTGATTAATATTGGCTAACCATGATAAATAACCCAATCCTCTCTACAATTTATACATCAGGAGAGGGAGAAAACAGGTGATTTCATGCCTTTCCCGTGGGCATTAGCGGTAAACGCAAACAGGATTTCAACTCTTTTTATCTAATACATTTCGAAAGGTGATAACCGTTATGCTATTCGCACATCCATGACATACTTCAGCAATATGGAAAATAGTAACTAGCAAATAATATTTTTTGCGGGGTTCAGCAAGTTAATTATGATAACAGCTTGAAAAGTATAAATGTTTCTCTGGTGCTGTTGCGTCTACGAAATTCAGAAGCTGTCATGAATTAATATCCTTTCTACTCACCTTTGTCTGATATTTCATATAAACAACGAATTTTCCGTGCACTGGATGATCTTAAATAATTTCTCCAGTACCGACTTACGCTGAAGCAAATATTCATACTCCATTTCTTTTCCATCTTGCTTTAAATATAATAGATGCATTGCATCTAGAGCTGGTGGGATGTATATTAAGTAAACTGTATATTATGCCGCTTTATCCGGCAAATACCATCAATTACTCGGAGGCGCCACATTTCGAAGCCATAACATTACCATTACCCGGTGTCAGTATCAAAATGAGCTTCGTTCTAATCTCTTGTGAGATATTCTTCACTTTCCAGATTGGATTTTGGCTCGATCGCTGCTACTTTTTCTCTTGCAAAGTTTATTATAAGCCTCCAATAAATAAAACTCAAAACTTAATCTACAATCGTTAGAAGTGTAAATGCAAAGAGTGGAAATCTGAAGCAATTTTGTTTTTTCCAATAGAGATGTTCAATTTTAAGACCATTTTGGCGCGAAATTCTTTGATGCAAATTTTCTTTAAAATTCACGCCATTGATCGGGTTAAGATTTAGAAACAATTTCCTGGAGTTTTTGTTATGTATACAAACTAACATTTTAAGTACTTTGGAGCTAAAATTCTGATTAGTTTCGAAGTTATGTAAGACCATTGTTTTATCAAGCATATAACAACCCCCACCCAAATTATTCCATTGTTAGAAAAGAATAAATTATATATATATATATATATATATATATATGATTTTTAAACACATTTTGTTGATAACATTTTTAAACAAGCGTGAGCTTATTTTTTGCACACCGTTAAATGGTTTCAAATATTGATATATACAGCGTATAATTCTCTTTACTGTTAATCATTTGTTTGCACACAGTTAAATGGTATCAAATATTGTTATATAACAGTCACAATTTAATAGTCATTTGTCTGTACGCATTTAAATAGATAACCGGGATATATAAGATTAGTTTGTCGGTAATTTCATTTTTAAGAGTTATAACTAATTTGCTCTCACGTTAGTATTGTAGTTGTTTCTATATAGTTAAATGGTTTTAATTATTGCTATCTCACACTAATTATCTTTTCCAATATTAATGATTTGTTTGCACCCCGTGAAGTGGTTACACGTATTGCTATTTAACACTAATTATTCAATTCAACATTTCTCATTCGTAGGCACATACTTAAATAATTTGAAGTATTATGTATCATTAACGATTCAATAAATCGTCATTCATTTGTTTACACACAGTTAATTGACAAACTAGTTCTATTTCCACCAATTCACTTTAGCATTTAGTCATTTGTTTTCACTCTGAATGTCAAATAGTTCTATTTGACCCATAGTTAAGGTCCTATCAGGTGCTATCACTCCAGGCCAGGGTGGACTAGGGAGCGACGACAATGAAAGGTTACTCCACATTACTCAAAACTCCACATTACTGGAGCCTCACCATCGGATCGTTTTGAGTCATATTCAGCAACTAATAGGTGGAAGGGGTTTACGCCCCGCTGTAGAGATGATGTCGGTGTATTCTACAGCTTTAGCCGACTGGACAAAAATACTTTCGTGGAATGTGACAAAATATAACAGCCCTTGTAGTCCATGGGCTTTTATATCGGTGTTGCAGAGCTTGAATCTCAGTAAAAAAGAACAAAAACAAAACAAAACAGGACAGCAGGTATTATGTCATCATATGAACTTTTGTTGCCTATGAACTGCTCAGCGTACTCCCGAACAAAAGAAATGTTTATATTTGATTCTGGTAGATTAATTTTAACAATTAATATTTGGTTAAGAGCAAAGTGTGACGGGGAAATTGACTAAAATCCCAAAACGGGACTTTATTTTCGCACGTGTGAAGACGGGGCAGGTTGGCACTTGATCCCCTACCGAAATAAGTCCTGTTCAGAGTTCTTTTCTCAGGCAGATAAGAACTGGCATATTACGTGAGGGAATAATTTAGGGCCAGACTGGCCACCGCTGGCAAAGGGGTCCAAAATTTCACACTATCACACACCCACCAGGCCGCTAAACTTCTTCCCCTTAGATAATAGAAGAATACGGGCCTATAGGTCTTAGTTGTAATAATATTAATATTGCTACAGTCGGCAACTCCGGTTTCCCGTGTGATACTTTAGGAATTAATAGGACAGTTCTAAGCAAGATAATGTAAGGCGAATAGAAGCTGAAAGGAAAGCATGGAATAATAACATAGACCACATGGTAAAATGAAAATACATAGGTTCTTTACTACGGTTATATACCTATATATGTTCAAAGTGTCAAAAATATATAATAGGATAGTCCATGAATATAAATGTCTTTTCTTGGCTTTTATCCTTTTTCCAAATTGAGAGAGAGAGTGGTAACAAAATTTGGGTGTAACGGAAAAATGTCCCAAAGTTACTTATCTTATTTTTTTGAAGGGGTTCCACTGGAGAATTTCTCTTCCTTCACGGGCTAATAGACTTTGTATTGCTTTTAATGCTGGCTTGAGAGACTCAGGTCTCTCATGTCTCAATCTTTTGTCTTTAGCCCGGAGTGAAATGGCTATCGTCCGTCTGCCACGGGACTTGCTCAAAAACTCCCTTTTTTTTGTCTTTACTTCCGTTGAGGGGAAGGGAACCCCACTTCCGTTTGGGGTCCCCCGCCAATCATTTGGCTTCATTTTCTCCGTCCCCTTCCGATGTCCGGCGACCCAAGGTCACTTAAGTGCGAACATCTGTGTGACCCTTTTCTCTCCTAACGGTCACTTTTTGACTGCTAGATAATGTTAGTTCAACGGGGGGGGGTATCATTCCCACCTCCTCGTCTCCGTGAGCCATCACGTGACAAAAGGCAGATATTTAGATATTATAAGGATATTTTGCCATAAATTACCTGATGGTCTGACGTAATTTAGAAACTTATCAGAAATCTAATTTCAAAGCTTGCAAAATGTTAGTTTAGATGGATAACAAAAATTCGGGAAGATTGTGGAATCTTTCATCATTTCTAACTCCTACTCTGTTAAACAAATATCCGGCTTTTTAAAATTTATCTCCTTATTAAAACAAATAAGGGATAAAAAGTTACAAAATTGCATATTCAAAATAGTTTATTTTCATCAATTATTATTGGCAGTACAACTTTAAATTCGCTCGAGTTAGTGTAACGAACACTTTTTATGTTTAGCTTAGTTGTTTTTGCAGTTGATTTTACTTTTGGTTGTGATGTACTGTTTGATTAGTTTCATATATATATATATATATATATATATATATATATATATATATATATATATATTTATATACCTTACGTTTAATAATATATATGTATATACGTTACGTTTTATATACGTTACGCTTAATATATATATAATATACGTTTAATATACGTTACGTTTAATATACGTTACGTTTAATAATTTATATATATATATATATATATATATATTCATATATATATATATATATATATATGTTAAGTTTAATAATGATACATATATACATATATATATATATATAATACTTTACATTTTTAGAATGAATTAAAGACATGAATTATATCACAAAGATTTTAAAATAGAACATCCCTAAGAGAAAAAGAATGTTTCATTGAATAAATTAAAAAATAATTTCAACGTAATTTTGAGAAATACAGTAAATATATCCTGATGATAGTTTGATGTAAAAACTTAAATTTTTAACGTTGCCAAATAATTCAACTATAACTACAGTCATCCTTTGAATATCTTGTTTTTTTATATTTGTACAAATACATACAGTCAGATTTACTTCCGTTTCTCCCCTCCCATGTATATATATATATATATATATATATATATATATGTATATGTATATTTTTTTCATCATACAACCTGTGAAAGCACGTGCGATACCCTGCCCTCATTAGCCGCCAACCAGGGGTAATAACACAGTTTCGGTTGCTCAATGCGGTACTGATTTATTTCTGTTCCTCCCCTCCCATGTATATATATATATATATATATATATATATATATATATATCATCATCATGTCGTGCCGCTAGCACGGATATATATATATATATATATATATATATATATGTTTTCTTTTATTTTTTGTAATATGCAAATATTCAATACTCATGAAATAGACCTATATCAACAACAACAACAACAACAATAATAGTAAAAGTTGGTGACCATAGTCGAGGGTAACCCGAAGGCTACCTTTTCGATAGCTACTACACTAAGGTGTAGGGGAGGGCGCTACTCCTTCCCTGGATGGCTCTACTTTACCCTAGATCTGTACCTTATAATGCTGAGTGTTAAGCAAGGAGGGATCAAGTACCATATTTTGAGTCTTTGGTATGACTCGACCTGGGATTGAACCCAGAATGATAATAATAATGATAATGATTATTATTATTATTACTATTATTATTACTATTATCATTATCATTATTATTATTATTATTAATGAAATGCAATCAATATTGTAACTTATCATTTATTTACATATTTATTTATTATCTATCTGTTATTTATGTATCATATATTTCTTGTTTAATTTGAATAATAGTTTTGAAAATGAAACAACTATGAAGAACTATTTAAAAAATATAAATTTTGTGATTAAAAAAAACAGAACTAAAAGAAAGAAGTAAAATATTTATAAAAATCATTTCTAATATTGATTGACAAAGCTTCATCTCTTCAAGAAAAATACTCTTAACTACTTATATGTAAAGCAAGGATCTCAAATATGACCACAAGCAATCGAAGCCAGGATCACTGAGTGATTTTGTAAATCTTATTTGGACTTCAATAATACTTCAATTTTCTCGTAGTTAAGTGAGTAAAGCAGCTCGTATTTGGATATAGGATTTGATAAACAGAACGGGACGTGAGTTCGTGTGTCACAGGGAGCATATTATTATATTTTAATAATGATAATTATAATAATAATAAAAAACCTCGACCTTACTAAAAAACATAAAAAAACTTTGGAATATGAATGTGACGTTTATACCAATTATAATTAGAACTCTTGGTACAGTCACCGAATGATAAATAAAGAGACTGGAGAATTTGGAAATAAAAGGATGAGTGGAGACCATCCAAACTACTACATTATTGAGATCGGCCAGAATACTGAGAAAAGTGCAGGAGACTTGAGAAGACTTGCTGTCACTCAGACTCCAGTGAAATACCATCAGCGTGGACTGATGTGAAAAACTCTCAAGGAATAATAATAATAATAATAATAATAATAATAATAATTTGCTGTCTTGGCAAACCATAGAACGAAAATACAAGATAGTGAAAAGAGAGATAAATATCTAGACCTTGCTAGAGAACTAAAAAAATATGGAACTTGAAGGTGACGGTAATACCAGTTGTGGTTAGTACACTTGGGATAATTCCCAAGACTTGGAAATAAGAGGAAACGTAGAGACTATGCCGATAACAGCTTTAAGATCAGCCAGAATACTGAGAAGACTCCGGGAGACTTAAGGAAACTTATTGTCACTCAAACTCCAATGGAAAACCCTCAGCTAGCGTTGGTGGGAAAACTTTCAAAGTAATAATAATAGTGAAAGTGTGTATGTTTTCGCGTATTATGAGTAGAATGTTCACCAATGGTCCGAGAGACCGGGGTTCAATCCTAGGACGAGTCATACCAAAGACTCAAAAGATGGTACTTGATGCCACCTTGCTTAACACTCAGCATTATAAGGTGAGGATCAAGGATAAAGTGCAGCAATCCTGAGAATAGAGTAGCGCCTTCCCCTACGCCTCTGTGTAGTAGCTATCGAAAAGGGAGCCTTCGGGTCCCTCTTGACTAAGGTAACCAACTTTTTACTTTTATCTGTATGTAGAAATATAAAGATATATAAACGTGGTATTCATAGGAGGAGTTTATTTTTTCTAAAATATTTCAGTA
This sequence comes from Sepioteuthis lessoniana, assembly GCA_963585895.1. Lineage (NCBI taxonomy): Eukaryota > Metazoa > Mollusca > Cephalopoda > Myopsida > Loliginidae > Sepioteuthis > Sepioteuthis lessoniana. The sequence goes on along the minus strand of OY757931.1, from coordinate 3,542,379 downwards.
ACTTTTAACACTTGTCAGTGCAATGTTTATTTGTGATGATCAATTATCAAAATCTGATTCAAGTTTGAACAGAATGATGTCTGTCATCGCCGATTCAAGCATCGCTATCGAATGATATTTATTTTAAAAAAAATCGTGCATGAATGGATGCTCATTTTTTAAATGTTTTCCACAAATTTGGGACAAGTGAGATTTAGTCTTATTGTAAATTGGTGATATACATTTTCTAAATATGTTAATATCTTTGAAAGCCCACCGTGATTCGCTTACTTCTCCACAATATATATATATATATATATATATATATATATATATATTGCTTCGAGGATTTGTTGGCGATTTTTATTGATATATTTATAATACGAATTTTGTATTCTTCCTGAGGATCTTTCTTACATCGGCGGATTTGAGCACTTGGGCCAGTATGGGGCATTTTCTTCACCCCCTGGACCTAGATAAAAGGAAAATAATAAGACTCAAACGTCTTCTTTTAAAGATCCTAAAAAGAAAATACTCCTCGGTCTTCAACAGAAAAAGCGGATTTGCAGCCTAACTACACAATGTATATATATATATATATATATATATATATATATATATGCAGCTCATTCATGGTTTAAGGGTAGCTGATATCTACATTTTTTTTCTGTAACCCAAAAATCAAATTTCTATTGCCCGAGAACTACAAAAAATGTGAAATTCAGAAAATAATGTCTAATGTGTGTGGGGAAGCATGTTTGGATAGAAAAGAGAAAAATCTTTATGGATCGACTAAACATGGGTTTGCCATTTCAAACCTGAGTCTAATAGTCAGTACACTTGAAAAACACCGTGTCTCTGAAAAAGAAAATGTTTCACCTGTAGCTCTTAAAGGACCAATCACAATGGATTTCCTTGAAAAACTGTTCAAAGTGCTTTTTATTGCCAACTCCTTCGATGAAATTCGCCTCATTTATTGAATAAGCCTCGTATATGGAACGTTTCCGCGGATCTCAAGACATATTTACAATTTTCAGCTCACACTATTCAAACAGAAAAGAGGCCGGACATTGTAGCATGGTCCGATTCAAAGAAGAGTGTCCTCCGCAAAGAATTGACTGTCCCCTGGTAAGAAAACCGGGAGGAAGTTCACGAGCGGAAGAAAAACCGATACGAGCACTACGTGCCGACTGTGTGGAAAACGTGATATGCCATGTGATTCCTATTGGGGTTGGTTGTCGTGGTTTTCTTGGACACTCAGTCATTTCGTCTCTTTCAAAAATAGGATTCACAGGCCGCAGTTTGAAAGTTGCTTCAAATCGTCTTCAGACCACGGCGCAATATGCACCTAGCTGGATTTGGTCGAAAGCGAGAAGTTTTCAGCATGAATAAAATGCCCGTGGAACAACCATTCCCGCGTAATCGCGTAATAAAATCAACGGCCGAAAGTAAACCTTTTTTTTTTAAATCACAAACTGCACACTAAAAATGAAGATGAGCGTCCAAAATAATCTCTGCTTTTAATCGATCTAACGTATACATATATATATATATGTCTTTTAAATACCCTGTGGAAAAAGCTGCTTGGTAGCCCCAAGAGTGGCAGTACCACCATGAGCTACCAAAACTGTGTTATCACCCCTGGTTGGCAATTGATGAGGGCAGGGTATCGCACGTGCTTTCACATGCTTCATGATGAAAAAGCATATATATATATATATATATATATATATATATATATATATATATATATATATATATCTGTGTTCATGTGTGTGTGTGAGTTTGTGTGTATCTGTGTATAAAACCATACCTACATACATTGATGATACATACGTACATCGAGATAGACAAATAAATCCTTGGATATTTCTATTTTATTTCGGCCTCTCCCTCCCTCTGTCAGATTGTTCACCTATCTATCAATTTATGAATCCATCTAATCTCTTCTGATATATCGTTTCTGAAATTCAAAACATTAGGACCATATCGTAGACGAAACTGAAACTTGCTAGTTTGATATGCACAATAGAAATCTATCAATATAATAGGAATTTAAATAAAATGCTCTGGAAACATTTAAAAACCATGAGAACCTTCCTAGAGAACTAAAAAGAGACATATTCTTCATGAATGTTTTCGTTCAGAATAATGTTCTAATATGACCCAAGGCAAAAAGAAATACTTCAACTTCGAGACAAAAAGCAAAAACTGTAAAAGAAAAAATCGCAGAGCCATCAAAGTAAATTCTGCACGATTTCAACAGTCGTGTGACAAGCATGAGTGACTGACGCAGACCAAAAATAGCCCAATTTAGGTGACGTAAACAATTTAGGTGATGTAAACACTAATGTTGTCTTAACACTTAATTTGAAAGTGAAGATCGTGGCAAAAGATAACATGTATTCATCGATAATAATAAAAAGAAAGTAGAGAGATGATTTCTTTTGGTGTTTGTTAGGTCGCCGAAAGAAATGACTTCATCTTCTCTGCTAATTGAGATGTGCATTTGAGATTTTCAGGCGGGAAATTGAGTTGAAGTTCAACAATTTAAAAGAGGATATTTTGAACAATTGTTTCTTTTCGTCACATTTGTATTCGATACGAAAAAGAGAGATCTCTTGTCTATCAGTTTATCTATCAATCTATCTAAATTTGGTCATATATATTACATTCTTCTTCTGTCTGTCTGCTTGTCTTGCTTGATCTCCCTTCTCTCTCTTTCTCTCTCTCTCTCTATATATATATATATATATGTGTGTGTGTGTGTGTGTGTGTGTGTGTGTGTGTAATGGTTCGTTTATTTCTATCTCAAATTGTTCATTATATATATGGTGTAATGGTTATCGTCGTAGGAAATGGATACGGTGACACGAGTTCAAATCGTAGACGAGACTGATTGCATTTCACATAGCACAAATACACTTGGGAAAGGTATATATCTGTTGTGAGACCAAAACTTACCTGCATCATGGACTCTTCCAGAACTATATTACTAGCGTAGTAATATCCTAATACGAGCAGTAGTACCGCAGTACGACTACCAATATTGAACACTATCCTTTGTAACTTTTGCTAATATATCTTTCTTACCTCTAAACCGTGTTCCGTGTTTTCCTTCTGTATACCGACTTTGGGTCACATCAGTATCCAATAATTCTCCCTCCAGCTATGGTAAATAGTAGGGCAAACTGATTACATCAGCCCTGGTGAGTCAACTAGTCTAGGAGAAGGAAATCTCTAAATTCAAACCTGGTAAACTCCGCTTAAAAATTGACCTTGTGTCATATCCTCTTCGAACGGAGGGGTTGGTATATATATATATATATATATATATATATATATATATATATATATATATTTGTCGTTGCCTCCCACCAGACACGACTTGACACAAGGTCAAAAGCCCGAAGGCCGATTAAAGTGGGGATAAAGGGGGGGAAGGTCAGGAACGAATCGAGACTCGAACCCTGCTGGTCTGTACAGCTGATCGGCTCACTTAGTGCAATGTGAGCCTGATGAGGCAAGCAGTTTCACGAACCCAAATGTGGGTCCGGGCACGTATGCCAGTTTACGGCTTAAACTATACGCTTGTTCTAGTGCCGTACATGGGTGACAAAGGGGACAAAAGTGCAGCTCGCCCACCCGAAGGTTGCCCAGCCGAAACTGGGGGCCTATTTGGCCCCGAGTCTGCTCTTGGTTTCGATCACCCATCCGGCACGAATGCCAGACAGCCCAGCCAAAAGGCCGGGGAGCGATGATATATATATATAATATATATATATATATATATATATATATATATATATCGTCACTGAATCTTTGAGTTCAAAATGTTAAAACTTAATATTTACCATTTGAATCAAGTGTGCATAGATTAGCATATATATATATATATATATATATATATATATTAGAATTATAATATCCTGACGTATTTGTGTCCTCTTAAAAAAATGAGTGTAATTTTTTTCCGATTAACAATCTCAATTTGTGCTATGGATTGTCCAAGTTTATAAAAAAATCCTTATCCTCAGACGTAGCTCCAAGCAACTTTTTCTTATTTCCCAAACTGAAAATTCTTCTCGAGGCTAAATATTTGTGGACGAAGCAGGCATTAAAAGCAACATGACGGCGTAGATTTACAAAAATAGAAATTTTGATGAGGTTTCGACAAATCCAAAACTCGATAAAAGGTAAATGTATCATTTATTGTTCACTTTCTACCTGGTTAAAAAACAGCTTCAATTGAAATGCATTTTAACCCCCGCCACTATATATATATATATATATATATATATATATATATATATATATATATATATATATATATATATAATGTGTGAATGGGTGTGATTTTATGTGTGTGTTCAGAATACTGATTGAATATTAACACCAAAAGAACATTGATTCCATAACATCTTTACAGTATTCTGTGCACGAAAATACAGACCACTATTAGAGTATAATTCAAATATGAAATAAGATTATAATAAAACAGGATCAAATCTCACAACTCAAGGTTTCTAGGTAAATTCCCAGGTGAAGTAATATTTAACATGTTTTTAATGCAAGGTCACCGTGAAACTTTGAATTGCATTTTTCTCTTGTTTTACTATCATCTTAGAAAATCTGTTATAATGGATTAAAAATAAAATATGTTACCTTGGATTAGAAAGAAGATCTGGTATCATGGATTAGAAATAAAATCTGTTACCTTGGATAAGAAATAAAATCTCTTACCATGGATTAGAAATAAAATCTCTTACCATGGATTAGAAAGAGAATCTGCTGTCATGGATTAAAAATAAAATCTGCTATCATGGATTAGAAAGAAAATCTGCTATCATGGATTAGAAAGAAAATCTGTTACCATGGATTAGAAAGAAAATCTGTTATCATGGATTAGGAAATGAAATCCGCTATCATGAATTAGAAATAAAATCTCTTACTATGGATTAGAAATAAAATCTGTTGCCTTGGATTAGAAATAAAATCTCTTACAATGGATTAGAAATAAAATCTGTTGCCTTGGATTAGAAATAAAATCTCTTACTATGGATTAGAAATAAAATCTGTTGCCTCGGATTAGAAAGAAAATCTGCTATCATGTATTAGAAATAAAATCTGTTGCCTTGATTTAGAAATAAAATATGTTACCATGGATTAGAAACAAAATCTGTTATCATGGATTAGAAATAAAATCTGTTATCATGAAATAGAAATAAAATCTCTTACTATGGATTAGAAATAAAATCTCTTACTATGGATTAGAAATAAAATCTGTTTCCTTGGGTTAGAAAGAACATCTGTTATCATAGGTTAGATATAAAATCTGTTACCTTGGATTAGACATAAAATCTATTATCATGGATTAGTATTCTAATTTACCTTTTAATTACTTTGCTTTTTTTTATGTATATTTTTATTTTTATTAAACAATTTCCATTTGTTTTATAGACATCTCATAACCAATTATAAAAAGGGATATTTTGAAATTCAGTATTTTTATAAAACAGTTCGTTTATAATATGATTGTTTTTAGATATTTTCTTTCATGAATATATGGTTATATACGTCGTGAACGACACCGAAAAGATTCGGATCTTTTCAATCTTTTCATTCATTTAAATGATTCGTACTTTTTGAATGGGTCAAATGTGAAAGACACAGGACTAATTGCTAACACTTCAAATCGCGCATTCTGCTTGGTTTACGATATCTGGTGACGAGTCAACATTATTCAACGATAAAAATTCTGTTTTGAAGAGATCTATAAATGCATATTTGTAAATTCTCCTCCTATGCACTTTTAGGATTTTATTCCCCCACCTAAAATTTTACTCAATCTGAGGTGTTTATTTGAAATACTTTGAGAATACCTTTTATTTGCAGTATTTCATTCTAAATTGTTTTGTATAAAACTATCGTTAGATTTAAAATGTTGACCCTGATCTTGTACAAATTGTTTAACTGACCACCCATTTCTTGGAAATGATAATTCACTATACCTTAAACAAATGGACAGATACTTATAAGATGCGCACGTACGCATACACACAGACACAGACACACAGAGACACACAGAGACACACACACACACACACACACACACACACACAGCTCACACACACACACATATATATATATATATATATATATATATATATATATATATATATATAATCAACATTATCATCAAGTCGTGCTGATAGCACGGAGTTCCCTGACTATCTTTCACCATCAGTCCCTATCATCCATCGCCTGCGGTAAAACCTCTAGTGTGTACCCTGTGTCCGCACATAGCTAATGTATGTAATTCCTGGCTGGTCGGCCAACTCTGGAGTGAGTATATGTAGGAGTCTATAAAAGAACGACGCTTCTGTCCATTTGTTTGTTTTACCTTGAACAGTGTGGCCAAAACTACTGTTCTTGTTATATGAAAAATGTTTCTGAGCAACCATCGATATATCTTGACGAAGGTAACTATTTCATTCATAGGATCAATTAATGAGCATATTTTTATTTCAAGATCGTTTAATAAAAAGTAAAACACGTTATTAACAAGAAAGAAACTTGACTGAAAATGAATAATGATATTTTATTTTCGATTTTAATCTTTTTCTTTTGATGCTTTCATTTTTAGCGATTGTTTTCTTGATAGCTTTTTGATTTATTCTCGGCCGAATAAGTGTTGGTATCGACAACGACCTTTTCGCAAAGCGCCGACACTCGCCTTATTTCAAAGAGAAACCACTTACTTGAAAAGTTAACTAATGTTTTCATTAAATATGAAAAATAAATACATTTATCTACAAATATGAATTAGATATAAGTCAAAAAGTCTTAATTTTTTTCATTAAATATTTTATTTTTATTTTTTATTATTGAATTGTTATATTCAATAGTTATTCTTTTGGTTCTTGAAAAAAAAAGAACTTATATTACAGTTCGCTCTCATTATGTTAATGATTATTAAAAATAAAACATAACCATATATTACTGATATCCATTGATGAATGTTCAGTCCGATATGCGTAAAACTTAGAATCGCGGACAATATCTAACATTGTAAAATTTTAATATCTTACATTTTGGATCAAGTCTTTTTATAAGGTCCTTGAGCTCTTTAAAAAAAGATTGCTTTACTCTTTTACGTCAACATCGTAACCAAAAGTATGTACCTTCTTTTGAATATATATATTATATATATATATATATATATATATATATATATAATATATATATATATATATGCGTGTGTATAGCGTTGAAAAAATACAATGTCTTCCTAGGATGTTTGTTTTATAGAAGTATTTACCAACGTTAAAGACCTCCACCAGGGCGTGTAAGTAAGTAAATGAAACGCAAAAGGTGAGAAAGTTTTAAAACATTTTATTTCCGTTAGTAGCGTTCAGCTTAAAATTTGTGTGAAGTAATTAACTTTCCAAAATATATATAAAACAAAATCCATATCACCTCACTCAATTTATTAATTTCTCTCTCTCTCTCTCTCTCTCTCTCTCTGTCTCAATCTCTCTGTCTGTCTGTCTGTCTCAATCTGTCTGTCTGTCTGTCTCTCTCTGCTTCTCTCTCTCTGTCTTTCTTTCTCCATCTCTCAGTCTCTCAATCCAGATATGTTAATATCCATATTATTCAGTTCCTATCTATTAATAATATTCCATAATAACTGTCTATTATCAATATTAAACGTCTTCTTTTTATATCTGATTAATTCTTTTTTTGCGACTTTTTCGCACCAGTGTCGGCCATTGAAACTTCAGAACGTAAATTACAACCCACAAATTTGAAACAACGCTACAAACGGAAATAGAATGTATCAAAACTTTCTCATCATTTAGAAACTTACACATCCGGATGAAAGTCGTAAAACAGAAACTTTTAACGTTGACAATTTTTTACAAATAAAACCATTCGTTGAAGATTGAGTTTTTTCACCTCTGTACATTTTCATACAATTAGTTTTTTTCCCGTATATATAAATATATATATATATATATATATATATATATATATATATATATATATATATATATATATACATGGTGTATTCAATAGGTTTCCAGACTTTTCTTGTACAGGCATTTAAATAAATCGTAGACTCTTGAAAATTCAGTATGTTGTTGCTATACATCGTCTGAGATGACTGACCAATTTTATGATTTCAGGTTTAAATGAACAGCTACAGCATCAATTGGAATACACTCTACTAAAGCCTGATTGTTACAGCAGGTGAATGTAAAAAATGCAATCTGACATTTTAGAAGAACGATATGCAATAAAATTC
>OY757931.1:3396592-3531592 GCA_963585895.1 Sepioteuthis lessoniana | reverse complement strand
TGTGTGTGTGTGTGTGATAATAATGATTGCAAGATATATCAGTACATAGTGCTTGATATTTCTATATGTGCTAATTCTGCCCATTGATCAAATGATTCTTCACTTTCTCATGATATGACAGAATTAATCTTGTAGACATTTAATTTGTTCGTGTTTAGGAATTGATTTTTTTCCTTATATCCTTCTGTTGAATATGCAATACAATAATTGAGTGATTTATAAAAAAATCAAAAACAAATTCTTGTTTATCAAATTAAAAACATATGACAGTTCATCACATAGCCAATAATTTTTATGAGAATTTTTTAAATCTTTTATGGAGGCATGAATAGTGTAATAATGTTTTTTCTTAGGATATGAATTCAGTGTGCTAAGATCAAATTATGGACTAGACAGTGGACTTTCTCTGCGTGCTTATATATATTTACCAACCCCTCCACTCGGGGAGGATATGACACAAGGTCAATTTTTAAGCGGAGTTTTAAAGTGTTTGAATTCAGATTTTTCCTTCTCCTAGACTAGTCGCTTATCCAAGGCTAAAGAACCTAGTCTGCCCTACTATTTACCCATAGCTGGAGGGAGAATAATTGGATTCATACCTTTCCCAAGGGTATTAGTACTATGTGAAATGCAATCAGTTTCGTTCAGGACTTGAACTCGTGTCGCCTTGTCCATTTCCTACGACGATAACCATTACACCTCGGGCACTGCGTGCTTATATCTTTGGGATTGGCATGGATTCATGGTTGGCCTTTACCATCTATGGATAAATAGTAGAATAGACAGGGTTTAATAGGGCAACCAGTCTAGCAGAATGAAAACTCAGGATCCAAATCTCACCAGGCTTTACTGGTAAGGTTAGTGACTAGATACCTAGTTGTGTTTTTGAAAAAGTTCCGTCAAAAGGCAGATAAATAAGTGACCATATAGCAATTCTTCACTAAGACTAAGAAAATTTTGCGTGAATGTTAAAATATCACACGTAACCCAGACATGACCGGCATTCCCCAAAATGCCTCGGGCCAAGTCGGCATACACCTAAAAAAGAGGCACCTCAGGCACCGGGTAATAAACCTAGTCTCTCTAAGAAGGTTAGATTCTGGGGTGGGGCCCTTTGAGGCTCGATGAATGTCAGTCTTGACTGAGTGACGCGAATGCTAGGCCTACCTGCACCTGCGCCAAGCAGCCTCGACTGACTGCCGTATCTAGAGACGTGACACACTCGACAATATCCGTGCCGCTGGTAGCACGGCAGGCCAAATAGTACCCCATCTACTGGATCCAGCTTATTAAATCAACCATCGAAGTCCTTAATCGTAGACTATTAATGGCTATGAGTCAATCTATCAAGTAGAGTACGGAATTGGGTGTTAGCCACTCTACAACACTTTCATCATTTAAATTCTATTTCATTCTATTTTATTCTTTCTGTTCTTTTTTTTTTTTTGCAAGTCACTCAAGTTTTTCTTTTTACGTGAGTGAGGAACAAAAGATCTTTGAAATAAATCAAAATGAAAACTCTCGCTGACACTTGAACACATAATCTCTTTGCTTATCCATAACAGCTAATTTACCATCATCATTATCATCATCATCATGTCGTGCTGCCAGCACGGATCTCCCTGAAACTCTCTCGCCGTTCATCTCTATCGTCCATCTCTCCCGGGAGGTCTTCCAGGCTACCTACTGTATCGGCACAGAGCTGTTGTATATAGGTTCTTGCTGGTCGTCCTGCCTTTGCTCGTCCCTGTGAAGGGGTCCACAGGAGTATGTCACTTATGAGTTTGTCCTTACTTCTCCAGCGGTACCCTGCATGTCTGGTTCGTCTAACTTGCTTACTTTTCGTGACGGTTGGTAGGTGGCCGTATAGCTGCCCTTTTATAGGGTGTTGCATCCAAGACTTATTCAATATTGCTCGCAGAATTCTTGGGTAGTTGCTGTCAAGCTTTTTCTCCATACGTTTAGTTAGCGTTTCGTTAGCGTCCATGTAGTTCATCCATATAGCAGTATCGACACGAACGCTTCTTGGAAGAAACTGCGTTTTATTTCATCGGTAAGGTCTGACTTCCACATGACCGATAGCCTATAGTTAGCTGTCCATGGCTTTGCTAGTCGCGTATTGGTGTCTTTCTCGGTAGAAGAAACACTGCTTCCTAGGTACGCGAACTTGTCCACTTGTTTCAGAGAACTACCATTTAGAGTGGAGATGTCGCCTGTTTGATTAAAGCATAAGTATTCCGTCTTGTCTGCGTTGACATGGAGGCATATGCCAGCAGCTGCTCGTTCCAGACTATGTAGCAGGGTTTCGGCTTGGGCGGGTGTATTTGTAGTCCACATCCGTAATTGTTTGTGGGGGTATCTTCTGTTTCTTTCCTTTGCCATCTTGAAACCGTTATCTTTCATTATATTAATAGATGTTCTAAGCACGTAGTCTCCGTAGATGATAAACAGATATGGGGCTAATGTGTCTCCTTGCAACACACCTGCTACAATGTCGAAGTAGTCTGAGTCTCCATCCGGGGAGCGGACTTTTACTTTCGTGTTTTTATATAGCATCATTATATAGCATCATTAGTCAAAGTTTGTGATGTCGTGGATCTATTTCTCCGAAAGCCATTTTGGTTCTTCCTAAGTATTTTCGCAATTTTTGGTTCTATGTGGTTGAGATCTTGGCCGCTATGGATGTAAGGGTTATACCTTGGTTGTTCTTGGCTATTCCGAGGTCACCCTTCTAAGGCCAGAGAAAGACGCATCCCTTTGTCCATCTGTCTATTGTGTTTTTGTTATATACAGCATTACAGTGTCTTGTTGTATTTTGACCTTCGGCCCGAGCAAAATGCCATTTAAGGTGATGCACCGGAAGGAAGTGACACATTCCAATGCCAGTTAGGAGAGGAAATCGCGTGGGCGGAAATTGGCTAACAAAATGGGTCAGGCTAAAAAATCTCATGATACTCTCATAGACTGACGCACCGGAAGAGAGTGACCTCTGAACTGCATGACAGTTATTTCCGCTTGATGACGATTAAACATTCGATTTCAAAGATCGAGTGGGCGTCGAACCATTATATAACTCAGTTGAGTTCGCCGACCAGTTGAGTTCCAGTGGAGTTGAAGATCGGACGGAGTTGGAGTCGTGATGTGGTAATGAAAGCCACACCCGGCCGAAGGGGCCCTCGGGAAGCTCTAATGAATTGGGGTCCAGAGAAGATGCTGATAAGATGCAGTAAAGAAAGCCAGCACCCAGCAGAGTGGACCCCAGGGTTCCGGTTGAGCATCAGAGAACAAAAAAGACACAACGTGACGACCATAAGAGTGAGGGGTCAAAATATTGCAGTTATGTTCGATCTCCAGCTCCCTCTCACAGTAAAACCCCACACAACCTTTTCGAACCCTTGCAATAAAGTGAGAGGTAAATATTGTTAAAGAAGTCTTCCTGTGTCTTTATCCTTCCTGCCTGCGTCTGTTTTTATTATTGTGTCGTTATGATACGGCACATGATTATATAACAGTCTGAGCTGTATATAGTCTAATTCCCTGGTCTTCTATACTTCTGGGGGTATTTAATCAAGCCCTGTTGCTTTCCTATTTTAAATTTTTCTTTGTACTGAGTCGAGTTTTTCTTGCAGAAAATGTCCTTGTTTGATATCTAATTGATTACTTATCATTTTTGTGATTGGTTCATGCGTAACTTTCGGAGGTTTTCCGAGTAAATTTTCGAAGTGTCGTTTCCACAGGTGTATTCCTTTTTCTCTTTTGGTTGCTTTCAGTTTAGCTTTCGCAGTGCTCTTCCTTCTGCTCACTTCGTTTACCGTTTGCTATGCTATCTTAGATTACCTATCTTCAACCGAGTCCCAAATCTTATTAGTCTGATTTTGTATGTATTCTGTTTGTTCTTTTAGGTGTATGTGAGCAAATTCATGTGGTGCCTTCTTAACTTTCAGGGCATTGATATTGCCTGGGTTCCTCCTATTGCATTTTGAAGCGGTTTTCACGTCTGCACGCTTTTTTCTAACCGTTAATCTCTCTCATGGGACTCTTGGCTTAGCTTTTTGTTTCGTTTCTAAGTGGGCATTGACGAAGTTCTTATATTCATCATTCGGAGTAGGTGTTTCTGATATCTTCTGAAGTGCATTGACTTTCTTTCTTAGTGTTAACGCATATTTATTTCTAATATCCCTATTGTTAAGCAGGGGCCAGTCATAGTGTACGGTTGTTGTTTTTCGGGCCACTTTCCTTCGTTGGCTCAGTCGTATCTTTGCCGTGACAATTTGGTGATCGGAGGACACGCCCTCGAAAGAGGAATATGCCTCGCAAATCAATGCGCTATTATTCCATTTCTTACTTATAAAAACGTAGTCTATCCGTGCTTTAGTATAATTTGCGTAGGTATATGTCCATAGTTTTCCCTTTTCTTTTCTGAAATTTAGTATGGAGGTATATCAATCTATTTTCTAGCATGAACCTGTTAGATGTTCCCGATTTCTGTTTGACGAGTTGTGTAAGCTGAATTTGTGGTCTACGTTTTTACCAATTTGGCCATTCATGTCTGCACTGATGACGAGAATGTTATGTTTTGGAATGCTACGAACAAGAGAGGATAGCTCGTTATAGAAGGCGATGAGGACAGTTTCTTTTCTAACATTGGTAGGGTTGTTGCAGGATATGATTGTTGTGCTAGGGTTGCCATTAAAAGTAGCTAACATCATCCTTGATTGTCTTTTCTCGATGGTATTTAGTGATTTTAGGGCCCGTAAGCCGATAAGCTTACCTATACCTCCTATCGTGGCATTGAAAGAGTTTTTCCGTGCAGATTCAGAGAATAACGTCCATCCTTTGCCGGTATCGTGATATTTAATGTCTTCGCTATGAATGCATGTGTGTTCTTGTATGCATATTATATCTATGTTATGATCTATCGCTGAAGATGTCAGCTCTGGTAGTCGGGCTATTCTATTTAAAGTTCTTACGTTGAATGTCACTATTTGAATTGTGTGTTTGTATTTTATTATTTTTTTTTTTTGTTTGAGCTGATTTTCCGAATACTCGGACCAGGGCTCCAAGCTCAGAAGGACGCGCAACTTTTTTACCCGCGCGAAGAGTGATGCTTTTCGGACAAGTGGTCTGAGTATGAGTCATGGTAATCTTTTGATGGCTGTTTTTTTATTCTCATCTATAGAAGCCACAATTATAGATGAACTGCAGTAGTTCCCAGATCGTACTTTTTGATCCTGGCTGTTGTCCCGTGGGCTTCATACAGCTCGAACCTGGTTAGGTATGGCGTGGACTCGCCTTTACGTTCACCGTGCAGTTTCCCATGGCTTTCGAGAAAAAATCCTTCCCCCTCTTGCCTGTATGAAGTTTTAACTTAGCAAAAGTCCACTGTCACTTTTTAAAAAGATTTTTTATCAGAATCTATATTTATGGTTCATTGCATCCTTATAGGCATTCTATTTTTACACAGCATCTTTTACCTCTTTACAAGGTTCAACTGCAACTTGGAATTACAGTATTTGTCTTTTTGCATTTAAAGCACAGATAATATACAGCAGAGATTTTACAAAAAATAAAATCTATCATGCATTTTAAAATAGACAATAAAATAAAAGACTAAAAATATCTAACCGTCAGTTGACCTCTGCCAAAGGTAGAGTGGATTTGCCCTGAATTTGGTAGCAGTCTTAATTTTTTAACACAGTCCGTCCATTCTAGTATCGTTTGGAATCCTAAATCTTTTCTTCTTTATTCAGATATACACGTGTTAATTTACCAATTATACCCAAATTGGTTTACAGAAGCTAAAACCTGTGAGTCATCATTCAACTCAGATCTGTTTTCGCTTCGAATACTTTAATAATTCATTTATTCTTTTCTTTTTCAATGAATCATTATCAACTGGTAATTTCTTTCATTTTCTTTCATTTAAAAAAATAAATTTATACTAAATCAACGGGATTTGTATTTCTAGCGGAACATTATACTAACAATACGGATATTATTTGGCAATATTCATTAACAAAATTTACCGCATTGAAACTCAATATAAAAATATGAACACAATAGATAGATCGATCGATAGATAGATATTAAAACGCATATTATCAGGAAATTTATAATGAAATTCTACAACATTGCAGTATGGAACCAACAATATGTACACGTCTAATAGATAGATAGATAGATAGATGAATTGTCCTCATAAACATATACATCTCTATCAATTATTTTGAAATAAGAGTTAATTTCCTTCTAAACCAAAGATGCCAGGAATTTATCCTTTATAGTAGAACAGTTTACAGTTATAACGGATATCACTAGATAATTCTATAATATTGAAACTCTGTTACTGAAATATCTACACATCCGATAGATAGATTGATCGATAGATAGACTAGAATATGATGTCGTGGCAAGATAGATAGATAGATAGATAGATAGATAGATAGATAGATAGATAGATAGATAGATTAGAATATGCTGTCATAGTGAGAGAGATATGAGCAGATAGATAGATAGATAGATGTGAAATGCTTCCAAGGTCTTTTTGTGGGCTGAGGAGATGAGTCTTGCTTAAGAAAGACCTCTTCATGAAAACTAACAGCAGTGTACGGCGCTTTAGATCTCTAAACACTCCTATACGGAACGGAAACTTGGACAGTATACAAAGAGGATTCCTAAATACTGTACGTCTACATGACGCATCACTTGCACAAAAATACTAAATGTCAAGCGGTGGCTGAATATTCCAAATAAATTCATCCGGTTTAAATCGGAACTCCCTGGCATGTACGTTTTACTTGAACTATGCAGCCTAAGATGAGCTGGTCTCTTGAACTAAAGTGACAACAACAGACTACCTAAACAGATACTGTACTCTCAATTTAGAGAAGAGTCATGTAAAAGAGGTTGACCAAAACTCAAGCATAAAGACATTATTAAACTAAAGCTGGGGGTCATAAACATCCCTTTAGACAATTGACAATACCTGACCAAAAATCGAAAAAAAAACCGGGAAGAAAAAATTTGCCAGATATCAATCACTGGATATGATGAGCAGATTATTGTATTTACCAATTATTTGTGAATTATTTTGTACTTAAAAACGTTTGTTAAATGATTAACTTATTTTAATTATGGAATATTCTGCTACTTTTTAATCTTTGTGAATATTAAGTAATAACTAGGTGATTTCTGAGGCACCTAGTGCAATAAATAATTAAAATAGTACATTGCATAAACTGCTTAAGAGCTATCGAAAATGGCTTAAGGGAAGTAATAATAAGATTTACGTAGAGTTGCTTGATTGGTTGGTAGGTTGGTTCGTAGGTTTTAGGGTATGTCTATCCCTGTTGTATTATCCAATGCCCTTGTCAGTTTTTTTTCCTAAGCATTTATGTGATTTTAGTAACGATACCTATTTAGGAATAATAATTATTTAGGGACAATTACGGCTTAAAGTATCTATTCTTCATATGCACAATATGCACCGATGTATTGTTTCTATGACCAACTGGATTATCAACCCATGTTGCATTATTTTATGTCGAAGTCAGTTAAAAAATTACGGTCTCTAATAATTACATACACTAATTTTAAACCGGTAAACACTCCATATTTACAAAATTAACATTCTAAACACCGATATGTTAACGTAGCCCAAAATAATTTTCACAGGCAAAGACTTTACACTGGCAAAATCAGTATTTTAGAGCTATTCTGGGTTCAATCCCAGGTCGCGTCATACCAAAAACTTTAAAAATGGTACTTGATTCCTCCTTGCTTAACATTTAGCAATATAAAGTACGTATCAAGGGTAAAGTGGAGCAATCTATGGAAAGGAGTAGTAGCTATTAAAAAGGGAGCCTTCTGGTTGCCCTCGACTACGGTCGCCAACTTTACTTTTTACTTTTATATAAATGTAGTTGACAATCATATTAAAAAAGGTACAAAGTTGATACATACTCTCAATATCAATGCATTAATGTTCTTCACAATCATTTAAAAAGACTTTATCACATTTACCCAACCCCTCCTAGACTAGTTGCCCCACCAAGGCTGAAGAACCAAGGCTGTCCTACTATTTACCAATAGCTGGAGGGAGAATAATTGGATTCATACCTTTCTCAAGGGTATTAGTGCTATGTGAAATGCAATCAGTCTCGTCCAGGATTTGAACTCGTGTCGCCGTATCCATTTCCTACGACGATAACCGTTACATCACGGGTACCTCCACCTTTATATGTACTTGCAAAATCAATATTTTAAGAGTCAGTGGGTTAGTTCAGATAATTTTTAAACAGGTAGAAACTTCTTACTTACTTTCAGTATCAATGTTTTAAGAGCCAATGTATTAATGAAGTATTCAATAATTTCAAACAGTTAAACACTATGTACTGAGTTGAAATATTGATGTTTTCAAAGCGTATGAACTAATAGTATTCACAATCATTTTAAACAGGTAAAAACTTTATACTGATTTGCAATATCAATGTTTTAAGAGACTAAGTATCAATTAAATTTGTTATCATTTTAAACAGGTAAACACTTCATACCTTGTCGCAATGTCAATGTTTTC
Organism: Sepioteuthis lessoniana; assembly: GCA_963585895.1. Taxonomy (NCBI): domain Eukaryota; kingdom Metazoa; phylum Mollusca; class Cephalopoda; order Myopsida; family Loliginidae; genus Sepioteuthis; species Sepioteuthis lessoniana. The sequence goes on along the minus strand of OY757931.1, from coordinate 3,523,017 downwards.
AGAGCCAATGTATTGATATTGCTAAACATGATTTAAAAACTTATCTAACTCAAATCCTTTCGATTAATAGATGGTACTCTTACAGGTTTACGGTGTCCTCGTGATATAATGGTTAAAGCGATGGACTGCGGAATCGTAGAAAGTGAGTTCGAACTTCAGTCACGCCATTACGCTTATTTTCGGATGGGAAAGGGATTAACCCCCTTATCCTCCCCACTCTAGGTTAAATAGTACCTCTACTGTTCTAGGAGAATCGTTTTGGCATTCAATAACCACAAAGGTTGATATGCCATTAAACAAAGAAACCAACCTAAAAAGTATCTAACAGGTACTACCATTTCAGGCCATCGTCAAAAACGAATGGTTGACTCTATATTCCCAAGATGTTTGGAATTGGAGCTTTCCCATCCGATGAAATTTAGCGTCAAACTCTGGACCCTCAATTTGGTGAACGTTATCTCCCTTGAGCGGGTGCAGTTGGTACATATTATGCCCTGCTGATACGATCCAGAGTTATCTGTATGTCCAACATCTTGATAATAGTCAGAATTATAGTCAAAGGAGATCCAAAATTTCCGGACATTCGCAATCACTTAATCCACTCAAAAGACCTCTTGGGCGCCTCGGGTAGCATAATGGTTAGCAAGCTAGAATTGCAAACCTACACAAGTGAGTTCGAGTCTCCATTGGGTGCTCCATTCATATGTCCTTGTGCCACATCTAAGCAAAAAGCTTAGTAAATTACCACTCAAATGACCTCTTGTACGTAAACAAATTACAGAAATGTTAATAAAAAACTAAATGAAATCCCATTTTTATGCTTTTGTTTTCTGATGGGTAAATGGTTTATTAAGCTCTTATTGCTTATCATATTCTAATTATTTTTTCTTTTCATTTCTTATATTGCAGGTTCACAAGGACGGATGCACTGGTCACCTTTCTTTTGTGGGAAACCAAACCCGAAAAGAAGACTTTCTACAGCTTATCATCCTCGGTGGTCACCATAATGGCTCGGTAATGTCTTGCCACAGATTAAACCTTTCTCCCCTCCTTCGTGTAAAAGAATAAATGAGGCCGTATCGATTTTATTGGGTACTTTTCAAAGCGGATATTGTTCGCAACGAATTGGCAGGAATAAACTGTGCTTTCTTCAAACGATAAGGAAGATCTTAATGTACTGTAAAAATAACCTTTCTGGTGCGACAAACTTTCCATTAGAATAGATTTCGGGTGTCGCCTGCCTGAAGGCTAAGTGCAGATTTTTAGCCAATTAGCTCTGATTTGAATCTACTATTATACATTTCTTCTTTCACACCCAATGCCGGGGGCGGTCAGTCTTAGCACTGGCAAAGTCGACAGTATAAGCATCGATTTTCAAGTAATTCTAGGAACAATTGAATTATTCTGGCAATTCAAACCTTGCCAAAAAGATTTCGTTAAAAGGCACCAAGAGAATCGCTTCAATCCTGGCGATTTTTCTGTTTGACTTATTTCACAGCTGCACATCCAATTAAAGGCATGAACTTAAAACCTCCAGATATATTCCATGAATAACAGTCCTGGGCATTCATTCTTCATACAATTTTGTGAAATTATTCTTCTAGCTTTTGAATTGCTGGAAAATGTGGGAAAATAATATTGAAAAAATATGCTAAGATTATGTAAAACATATTTGAAGTTATATTTTTAGGACAATTAAAAAGAAAAGACAAATTCATGATTGTGAACAATTTGGCTGTTATCACCATTTTTATTGAACTGTTTTAGGTTTGTGGCATGAATAACCTTTGCTCCAACCTAAAAGTTAGTTAATTCTTGGACTATATAAAAAACACAAAAAATAGTTATATATCAAGTTTAATTCAGTTTGCTACAAGGCTAAAAAAATGAACAATTCAAACAAAATGTTTTTTACAGATTTTAACCTCCAAGAGTGGTATCCTCGTAGTGTAATGGTTAAAGCGATGGACTGCGGAATCGCAGTAAGCGAGTTCGTACTCCAGTCTCGCTATTACGTTCACTTTCACGCAAATGTCCTTGAGAAAGGTATGAACCCCCTTATCCTCCAAGCTATGGGTTAAATAGTAACACTACTGTTCTTCTTGGAGAATAGGTTTGGCATTGAATAACCCACAAAGGTTGATATGACTTGAAACAAAGAAACCAAACAAAACATTTTTTAAACTCGAAGACTTACTTTATTTATACATCACATCATTAGCTGTGATTTGCGATGTTATTTTAATCCTTGTAGAATCTTTACATCAGTTGTGGTTCTCTGAAGTTAGAGAGACAACAAGTCTCCTCGGTTCGCCAGGACCCTACTTAGTATTCTTCCCGACCTCTTAGGTGTTGTAGTCTGGATGATCTTCTTCCCAAGTCTCTATTCCTAGGCTTTTTAATATTGTTCCAAGGACTCTAAATATCCTTGTTATTACTATCATCTTCATATCCACCCATATTATTATTATTACTATTATTATTATTATTATTATTATTATTATTGTTGTTGTTGTTGTTGCTGTTGCTGTCGCTTCTACATCTTACAGTGTATCAGAAATATATTCGTTTTTTACAGACCCCTCCTTCAAAGCTTACTTTATGTACACCTCAAAAGACAGTCAATGACTCAACTTCATTATTACTGTATTGAGGTGTATCAAACGTATTTTTACAGACGTTTATTCAAAAGGTTATTTCATGTATCTAAAGAAAATTTATGAATCCACTCTCTGTATACGCACACACACACACAAACGCACGTATGTGTGTGTGTGTTTGCGCGCGAGGAAAATATATGAGCTTTTTACAGCTTATTTTATATACGCATCTAAAGGGTGTCTATTATTCTATTTTGTTATTTATAGTTTATACCATATTGTAATCTGTACCATTCAGCTATACCTTTTGTTTAGGATGTTATAATGGTGGATAAAAGTATTGAGATTCTGACAGTTATCAGGCATCATTTTAGAAGGTGTTCTAGAACTACTACAACTAATCGTTGAATCTGGTTAGTGTAAGGAAATGAAACAATATCTGAGCGCACTGTTCCAGAATGATTTTTTTGCTTTTTCTTTCCAAAAAGGTGACGACCTGGCCCTTGGAATAAATCTCTTAATAGGAAGATAATCATTTGCCGATAATAATGATTTATGCAGCAAGATAGAGAAAAATATGACTTATAGAACTCTGAAATTTTCAGGAAAGCCAGAAAAATTATGCTGACCGTCATAAAATCTTGATGAGTATATATGAGCACTTGGGAGGTTTTATACTGAAACGAAAAAAAAATCTTTTTATTACGTTAGAATCTTAAAATGATCCTTTGTCTGTTACATATCATAACGTTTCCTTTTTTGTCTGTATGTTAAAGCCACACAGGGAAAATAATACATTGTTGCAGGATGTTTGCTATAGTAATACCGTTACAATGCTCTAAAGCTATGCAGCGATTTCATGTCCTAATATAAACATTAGATATTTGATAAAAGCTAGAAGATTAGTGAGCCTGTAGTGTCCTTATAACAAATATCTCTCATTAAATTGATCAATTTAGGAAGAAATGAAATGTTCTTATAAGTATCCCATATTTATCGTCGTTATATGTGGAATTTTGATAATGAAAAAAACGACGAACAAAGCAATCATTCACTTGCAAATTGGAACGACATTTGCCTTATTCTTTGGTAGGGTATTTCAAGTCAATTGCTCGAATAAAAATTTCACTATGCAGTGTTTTTTGCTTGATTAGAGGTGCACGCACACAGAGACATGCACGCCTTATCACACATGCACACAAACATATATATATATATATATATATGTGTGTGTGTGTGTGTGTGTGTAAAACTGTACTTTTATAACAAAAATGTAGTTGGCACTTACATTTGAAATTGTCGTCGGTATTAAAAAAAACTCCCTCCAGTTAATAACGTGAAATAGGCACTATCTTCATGTAGCAAGAAATTAGGCTATGTTTAAGTTTTTAACCGGCTCATTGGTCTAGTGGGTAGAGTGTTTGCCACACTCAGCAATATAAGGTACGTATCAAGCGTAAAGTGGAGCAATCCAAGGAAAGGAGTAGCGCCATCCCCTACATCTCGGTGTAGTAGCTACTGAAAAGGGAGCCTTCAAGTCGCCCTCGACTGCAATCGTCAACTTTACTTACTTACTTACATATCAACATAAGTTGTTTTTTTTTTTAAACTACGGCCGTATCAGTATAGATGTAGGGTTGCATCACTTTGAACCTGAATCACCGTTTTCATTTCCTTTGATCTGTTTGATTCGTAGATTGGAACCAAATTGATAAAACCACTCGGTGGATCTGGAAGTAATAGCAATGAAAGGAAGATTCTTTACACCCAAGAGCTCCGAAAACAGCCTTGCCATAGAATGCAATTTTGTCTTATACCCAGGAAACGTCCTCTATTGGTGAAGAGTCTTCATCCTCTTCAATGGATGTTGTTGGGGGTAATAAAATCTCTTGTTTTGTGGATGTTTAAATCTCTTTCATTTATTTCTGAAATCAATGACATTTTTATTCAAACTAAAAATGTATCGTTCCTTTAGATTCCAATTAAACTCTTGAAGAAACGTTTGAAGAAAAAGCTTGACGAAATGTACACAAGGGCCAATTCCTGTTGCTTTGAATATATTCTCTAAGCTGCGCTCTATCAAAGAACAGTTGTTCAGTCATTTAACTCTAATCTCCCAAACCATCAAAAATAAACAAGACACTATAGACACTGATGGTAAATTACTGAAGTTCTTTTATGGACTTCTGCACATGGACACACCAGTGTTGACCGATGGGTAAAAACTTACTTTCACTGGATGAGAACTTGTCCAGATCAATAAACAATAGGGACGCATGGTGAGAGAGAATCAATTGAATTTGTTCTCTCGGAACTTCTTACTGCTGCTGCTGCTGCAGATGTGATGAAAAAAAAAACAACAGCAAATGTTTATCTCCTGAAATGAAGCTCTTCGCAGGCTAACAGTAATGATCATAGAAAGCAGACGATATTTGTTGGTTGTGACAAGATTTCTGAAATGGGCAAATTCGATATAAACTAATTTATTTTAAATGTGAAGTGTGACGCCTTGAAAGAAACAAAAACTGTTAACTGACTGTTGAAATAACATGCAGCAATTTATAATATGTAGCAATTCATGAAAGTGAACTAAAACAATAAGATCCAAAAACGTTAAAATCAATTTATCAATTGACATTCCTATTGCGTAAATCGTACCAATCCATTTGAAATCTAAATTTTTATTGGTAAAAAAATATTGATGGCAAAATTTCTATTTCTTTTTGGGTGTTGCTGGGAAATTTAATACCAATATCAGTCATTTTTTTTACGTTCTTCTGTTTTTTGGGAATCAGTTATATATTTTCCAGTAACCAATGAAAATTATTTGTAAACAATTATATTTTCAAGTATCATCATCATCATCATGTCGTGCTGGTAGCACGGATATCCCTGACCCCCTCTCGCCACTTTTCCCTATCGTTCATCGCCTCAGACAGATATTCTGGACAACATCCCGTATCCTCACATAGTTGCTGAATGTATGTTCGTGCTGGTTGTCCTGCTTTTGCACGGCCATGTGTGGGGGTCCACAAGAGTACATCACTTATGAGTTTGTCCCTACTTCTCCAGCAGTGTCCTGACATTTACTTTTTTAGGCTGGTTACTTCATCAAAGCTAAAAAAAACTCAAACTAACCTACTATTTATCCATACCTGGGGTTTGGAGAAGACACCGATTCATGCCTTTTCCAAGGGAAGTGAAACACAAAAAGACTCGGACAACATTTGAACCTGAGTCACCGTTTTCATTTCCTCAGATGATAACTATTACGCAATAGACATCCTTTATATTCAAGTATAAAACAAAAAATTCTCATAGTTGTACAGTTTTAAAATATCCTATCTAATATTAATAGTATTTAGACAGATCTGTTTGATTCGTAGATTGGAACCAAATTGATAAAACCACTCGGTGGATCTGGAAGTAATAGAAATGAAAGGAAGATTCTTTACACCCAAGAGGATGATTCTTTACACCCAAGAGCTTCGAAAACAGCCTTGCCATAGAATGCAATATTGTCTTATACCCAGGAAACGTCCTCTATTGGTGAAGAGTCTTCACCCTCTGCAATGGATGCTGTTGGGGGTAATAAAATCTCTTGTTTTGTGGATGTTTAAATCTCTTTCATTTATTTCTGAAATCAATGACATTTTTATTCGAACTAAAAATGTATCGTTCCCTTAGATTCCAATTAAACGAACAATGCAAATCTCATGATTGCAAATCCAGTCTTATTGTCATCCTCTTTTTATAAAGAAATTGTTTTCAGCAACCCAACTTTCCTTTATTGTTATATTACTGCAGCAAAACCATCAACACTCCTATTCAACTCGCACCTGAAAACCGATTTTAACACATTTATAATTAAGTTCGATCGGTAAAAAACATGGGTAAGCAGATTAATTTTAAGTAGAAAACAATATATATATATATATATATATATATATATATATATATATATATATATATATATATATATATAACATTTCTTTTTTAATATTGAACAGATAAGTTGTTTTAACTTTCGAGACAATCACCTGGTGAGTCATTTTATATGAAGGAAAATTGAAAAGAGGAAAAAAGAAAAAGAAAAGATTTACTTATATCTTTTAGTCTTTGAAATCGTCCTGCTGGGCATAATCGATAATCGATAAAATTATCATTCTATAATGTTTTTGAAAGACTCATACAGATACAGAAACACACACACACGCACACACACACACACACACACACATATATATATATATATTTATATATATATATTCACATATTGTCTATTTTTTCTTAAGTATCTGCGTAATAGTATTGGCTCATAAAAACAAAAGTGCGGTTGAGTAAACTCGTCTTTAGTATCAAAATGGCAGTATCGGGACTTCATATTAATCAGATTTTAAGTTTTTTTCACATAGAATGATACAAGTAGAAGTCTTGACCTAATATCTAAAATTCTGAAGATAAATCATTTTATGTGCATAGTTCTTCTTAGAAAATCGCAAGGCTTTTTTTCCGTCATGGAAGTAATTTAGCTGCCTTTTCAGAAGTGGTTTATGTCTTATACTAAATTAATCAAAGTTAAATAAAGAGATAGTTAAGTTTTATTTTGCCTTGTGCCAGTAATTCAGCGAGGCTTAATAAATCATCGTCATCATGTCGTGCCGCAAGCACGGATATCCCTGACCCTCTCTCGCCACTTCTCCCTATCGTTCATCGCCTCTGGCAGGTCTTCAGGGATACATCCCGTATCCTCACATAGCTGAGGACAGACTAGGTTCTTCAGCCTTGGTTAGGCAGCTAGTCTAGGAGAAGGAAAACTCTGAATTAAAACCTGTTAAACTCCGCTTAAAAATTGACCTTGTGTCATATCCTGCCCGAGCGGAGGGGTTGGTAAATAGGATCCTCACATAGCTGCTGTATGTATGTTCGAGCTGGTCGTCCTGCTTTTGCTCGGCCATATATAGGAGGGTCCATAGGAGTACATCACTTATGAGCTCATCCCTGCTTCTCCAGCAGTGTCCTGCATGTCTGGTTTCTCTAACCTGGATAGTTTTCGTGATGGGAGGCAGGTGGCCATAGAGTTGGTGTGTTGCCGACGGGACTTGTTCAACATTCTTGTGTAATTGCCGTCTAGCTTATTCTCATGTAGTACATCCATACAGCAGCATCGACACACCGCTACCGGGAAGAAACTGTGTTTTATTTTATCGGTCAGGTCTGACTTCCATATGATCGACAGCTTATCGGTAGCTGTCCATGCCTTTGTGTGAAAATCAACTGAAAAAGCTTAATAAATATTCATCTTTTGTCTTAGCCTTATTCCAATCTATAAAATATAAGTAAATGAATACACAGCCTATTTCATGCCCTGTGCCATTCATAAATTCTCCAGATCTTGATTCAAGAAAAGGAATGCGAAGTATCTCTACCCAACTACGAGCAGGATGAGACACAAGGTCATTTTTTTTGTGGAATAAATTTAATTTAGTGTTGTCCTTCCAGACTATTTACCTTACCTAATCTAGTGCCCTACTATATACCCATAACTGGTGGGAGAAGAAATGGATATATGCCCGTTTCAAGGGGATTGGCTTGAAGTGAAACATAAATACCCTCGTCCAGGATTTGGAATCAGGTCACCGATCCAACTTTCAATGAGAATTACTTTTACGCTAAGCTCAGTTAAGACATACTAAAATAATTATCAAGATTGCATCCTACCAGTAAGGGAAAATACTTCGCTTATAAACGGGCTTAGTTCCAGGTAAAATCTAGCCTAATGAATACTCAAATTTTATGGTGCCCTGGTGCCAAATTTATCGAGGTTGAATAAATAAATGAATACCCAAATTATATTGCTTCCTGGAGCCAAACAAATGAAAGCTTAATAAATACTAAGCTTGTACCATGGCCTTGTTCCATACTTTAGAACGAATACTAATCACGAAGTGATGTTTTTTTTGCCAGACTAAACAAATTGAAGGATGTCAATGCCCAGTTAATATTTTGATTCAGGAAAGAAAACTCAAAGTAAATAATTAAGATTGTATTAATTATTTACTTTGAGTTTTCTTTCCTGAATCAAAATATTAACTGGGCATTGACATCCTTCAATTTGTTTAGTCTGGCACCCCCCCCAAAAAAAAATCATCACTTCATGATTAGGATTCATTTACTTGCGTTCTAAAGTATGGAACAAGGCCATGGTACAAGCTTAGTATTTATTAAGTTTTCATTTGTTTGACTCCAGGAAACAATATAATTTGGGTATTCATTTAGTTATTCAACCTCGATAAATTTGACACCAGGGCACCATAAAATTTGCGTATTCATTAGGCTAGATTTTACCAGAAACTAAGCCCCTTTATAAGCGAAGTATTTTCCCATAAGTAGCATATGATACAAGGTCAATTTTTAAGTGAAGTAAAGCAGTCCGAAATTTAGAGTTTTTCTTCTCTTAGAATTGACCTTGTGTCGCATCCTGCTTGTGTGGCCTTGAGCTAGACTAAGCCGAGTCAAATCAATTCTCAAATTCTATGGTAAACTTGAACAAAACTAAGTTAATTCAATGAATACTCTGCTTGTATCGTTGCCTTGTGTTTGATCGAGAAAAGTTTTCGCTTGAATCTTAGCATAGTGCAATATTAATGAAAACTAAAGAATCTATTTTTCTTGCATCCTTAATTATTTTCTTTGCTTATTTCAACATTAAAACCAAAGAAACATCTTTCATTCATCTACGAACTATTCGATCAGTTACTCTAATATTAGTTGTAGCTATTATCATTATTATTATCATTATTATTATTATTATTATTATTATTATTATTAGTTGTAGTAGTAGTAGTAGTAGTAGTAAAGTTGTAGGCGACCGTAGTCGAGGGTGACCTGAAGTCTCCTTTTTCGATAGCTACTACGCCTAGGTGTAGGGGGGCGCTACTCCTTTCCCTGGATTGCTCTACTTTACCCTTGATCCTTACTTTATAATGCTGAGTGTTAAGCAAGGAGGCATCAAGTACCATTTTTTTAGTCTTTGGTATGACTCGACCTAGGATTGAACCCAGCTCTCCAGGGCCATTGGCGAACACTCTAACCATTATGCCAATATCCGTTATTTAGTAGTATTAGTAGTAGTTGTTGTACAATTTTTTATTTCGTTTATGTTAAATGGATATATGTCTGGCTATGTGTGCTTTTTCTCTTATTTTGTCATGCTTTTCTATTTTTTGTATTTGTTATTTTATCGATGTGTATTTTAAAATGTCGCTTTTGTCGTAGCGCAGTACCTGGCGTAGCGGGCCAAAAACACGAGGACAAAAGGATTGTCATCAACAAGAGTTTTAGCAGTGTGCCGCGTTACCGAGGAGACATTTTTGGAACAAAGCCGCTTCGCGTCGTTACTATTTGCGTAAGTATTTCATTTGATATTTTTTCCAAATATAGTTCCATGTCTTTTATTTCCCGAATTTTTCGCAGACTGCAACGTGGAATTTCTGACAACAGATCATATGAATTGTAACTAAGAGTCACAAAGTTTTGTTTGTGGCAGTTATCGTCTATGGTCTGCACAGATACAATGACTTGCTGATGTTTCATTCCCTACCCACGTTGTACGTTGTATTTGTTTCCAAAAGGATATCAATTGGGTAAAGGGATTGGTCAAAAACTCCAAATCCAAAGTTCAGCTCCACAAAGAAACAAACAAAAAAAAATTCTGAGAATATATTTTTCTTCTTTATTGATGACAATATTTTTATTCTGGTTGTAGAGTGTGTTTAATTCTTTGCAATATGCACGTGAGCATTGATCCCTGCTTATAATGATAATGGATGTCCGACGAAGATATGGTCAGGTTCCTGTCCCATTTTGTCAAACAGCTGGCTCTAACTTCTCTATGTTCTTGTGACCATCTGTGTTGGTTGAGAAAGGTCCCTGGCTTAGTCCAATCTCGTCCAGCAGCACAAAAACCACTGCACTAAACTGCACCTCATCTGTGAACAGTGGGGGTGAAAGGATTCTAGTTCAACAATCAACCAATCAGTCATTTGCCAGGTTGCTACAGATTTTTACCTGGATTATACTGGGGCCCTGTTTCCGGAAAAGAAAACCGTTTTTCTCACACGGACCTTTCAAATGTAAAACTTAAAAAAATGCTACCCTTGTCAAATGATCTTTGACTCTACAAGCACCGTAGATCACAGTTTTTAACTCTTTTAATTAGCTGACAACGTAACAATGATATGATATGTGCGGAATAAGTCTATTGAACGTCAATGGTATTCTTTAGAAGAGAACGTTCATTCATTGTTCATTTTTGTCTTGGTAAACGTAGCTTCAGTTTTCATAGGTTTTTTTTTTAATACATATTGACTACTTTGTCAGGTTAGAGATACACTTTAACAGCTACTTTGGTTGCTGGGAAGTAATGATTTCTCGGATAACACGAGATTTTAGGCGCAGCTGTTAAAACATTGCAACTCTCACAATTGCTTCGATGTACCGTAAATAAGTTCTTCCTAAGATACGTTTCAGTGTATGACTAGTATTTCTTTTATCTTTTTTTTAGCATTCAATCAAGGTCGACTTTTTCTCCGAGTAGACTAATTGTGACGAATAATAATTCACAAACAAAAGAAAAAAAAAAGTATTTTTTTCCTTCAACCACTGACATTATCATCGTTCTATAAATCAAATTATTTATTCATTTTTTGGTGCACAAAAAATATAATATATGAAATTAAGATTGATTATTTTGTTTTCGCTTGTGTATATTTAATATCTCTGAGGGAATAATGGTTCAAATAAGACATATTGTAAAATCTCTGCTGTGGTTCTTATCTTTATTAAATATTAAGAGGAGAAGTCCATTTAAAAACACGTGCATACGTTATTTAATGTCTTATAGGATAAAAAGGCAGATGATTTGCTGTCTTGAGAATCCCCAAAATTCTAACTTTTTCCTATTTGAATTGTTTATTTCAAATTTATTTCGTTTATGTCAATTTTTTTACTGTTATATATATATGGAAATTACACAAGAATGCTGTGTGCAATCCTGAACAAGTCCTGGCAGCAACACCCCACAAGACACCAACTGTACGGCCACCTGCCCCTCTATCACGAAACTATTCAGTTAGACGAACCAGACATGCAGGACACTGCTGGAGAAGCAGAGATGAACTCATAAGAGATGTACTCTTATGGATCCCCACACATGCCGCGCAAAAGCAGGACGACCAGCTCGAACGTACATTCAGCAGCTATGTGAGGATACAGGTTGTTGTCCTGAAGACCTACCTAGGGCGATGAACGATAGGGAGGAGTGGCGAGAGAGGGTCAGGGATATCCGTGCTGCCAGCACGATATGATGATGATGATATATATATATATATATATATATTATATATATTCTGTCAACGGGCGTTAACAAAAAAATTGAAATAAACAATTCTAAGTGGAAAGACGTTGATTTGGGGGGATTATTAATAAAAGCTTTCATAATTTAACGGTCATCGTCGTAAGGCATGAACTCGGTTACGCAAATTCAAATCCTGAGCGAAGTTTGCGCTAATCCCCTTAGAAAATTTATGAATCCAACGATCACAAGGATTTTAGGATGTGGATGTCTTTAAAGGAAATACGATGACACAAATTTACATTGTATCAAAACAGGATTTACTGGATCATTGGATGACTTGCATAAAAAAAGTGTTTTCAATTGTAAATGAGGACTATTTTAAAAGCAATATTTCATTCATACCTAGCGATATTTTTTGATCCCGACAAAAAACAACAGAAGAACAGGAAAAATTAATTAATAAAAATATTCAAGAGGTCAATGTATGAAAGATTTTTAAAAAGTAATTTGAGTATTTCCCTCTGAAGATATGATGACGCAGACTTTTATACCCTTTAGGCCATTTTAACTGACTTTGTTTTATTTTCAAAAGTCTTAAAGGTATTTGAATGACAAAATGTTATCAAATAGTATCGAGACTGAATCTTTGAAAGTTTAAGATTTTAAAATAGAAAGTAAAAGAACCTCTGTACAACGTAGAAACTTATAAAACGATGACTGCTAGACATGGAGATTACGACTCTATAAGTCATTGCGAATTTGAAAAAAGGTTATGATGAAAGTATTGATAATTTTTTTAACAGAATATTTTCAGCGAAACACATGATTTCATAAGTGTAATACCATCTATGTCTATGTTCATTCTTAACTTTTTTTATTTCTTCAAAGTTTATTTTGTAAAAGAGTTTTCGTTTAATAATACGCTTGAACACAAAAGTGTTGCTGATTGAGCCAGCCACAGATTAACAAAACCGCAGTTGACAAATCTGCAGATGTTTAGGTTCTAACGTATTACTCGCAGGGAAATCTAATCGATAATTATTTTTATCTTGAGTGGAGTTTATCAAAAACGCTATTTTTTAAAGTAAAAGTTAATGTTTTGATGTGATAATATCGATTATAAAATACTTACCATCTAGCAACGAATCGAACCCACTTACATATCTAAACACCTGATACGGTGGTTGAGACAAAGAGGTTGAGATCACAAAGGGGGCTGTAACTTTATCCTGCAAAGAACAAAAAAAAAACATGAACAAGTTGCAATAGTTTGATCCTCACGTTTATAATATAATTAATTCCGGTCACCTCTATGAGGTTCCAAACATCTTTCATACGAAGGAGAAAGGATTCTTCATTTTCTAAGGGAAATATCAAAGGAAATCAAACGGGTATTCTATACGTATGGATTGGGCGATGACTGCTAATAACAAGTTAACGATCGTAAAGGAATCTGGCCACTCTGATAAAATAATACGTTAACCGTTTCGATATAACCATTGTGGTTGATTTACTTTGACTCGAATGTAGTGATTACAGAAGAAGCTATATAGGAATTACACAATGATGTTACGCACTGTTTTCAACGAATTCTAGAAGCAGTACTGAACAAAAAAGCAACTGTACAGCCACTGATCTCCCATCTCATAAACCATCCAAGTAAGACGAGCAAGTCATACTGGGTACTGCTGCTGAAGTAAGGACGAAGACATAAGCAACGTTTTCCTATGGACTCCTACGCATAGACACAATAGTGTTGGCCAACTAGTATAAACTTACATTCATAAACTTTGTGCGGAAACTGGATATCGTCTAGAAGACTTACCTAGAGGAATGGATGATAGAAACGGATGGTGAGAAGGAGTCAAAGGAATCTGTTTCGTCAATACACCTTGATGATGATGATGATGATGATGAACATGTTTAACTCCAAAACTCACTCCGCACTGCAGTACGACCTTTAACCCGGCCTGTTAAATTTTTACATTGGCGTTCGGTAAATGATGGTAGTGGAGGCGATGAGTAAAAGGCAATTACATGCTGTTCTAGATTTTGCTGATGACATAGGCTTCTTCGCAGACTCCTCAGAGAATGCACAACTTTCCAGGAGAGACTTTTGTTGTGATCTTAACGAAGACAAAACTATATGTATTTGTAATTCTGACTCAACAAAAGTTTAAATGAAATCCATGAATTGGAAAGGAAGATGATTTTTAATATCTTTGCTTTAGGATCATGAACGGTGAGAGAGGTAGGAACTCTAGGAAAACCACGAGAATGGTCGGCAATATACTGCAAATACGGAGTTTCACTTATCCAACTTTAAAAAGTGTATAGTATCTCGGTCTAGTTAAAGACATTACACTCCAGCAATTTTTTCTAGGAGCCACTTCTCTAGTATCCATATACCCAATCCCTTTGCAATAAGAAGGATGGACACTGAATTTTAAGCAGAGTACAGGTGGCTTGAATTCATATTTTTTCTTGAAACCAGTTTTCCGTCTCTTGCAAATGCAGAGGAAATTAGTCTGCACTACTATTTATTTATAGTTAGAGACCAAAAAGATGGATTCATGCCTTTCCCAAGATTGTTACCGTGAAGTAGAGCGCCTAATCACCAGATCCATTTCCAACAACAATAATCGTTACACTTAGCAGGCTTCCTCATAAAAAAGACAACATGTACGGATGCTAGTAATTGATGAAATGGTTAGTTGCACTAAAAGTGAAACTGAAAGAAGCCTTCCTCATAAAGGAGACTACATGTACGGATGCTGGGGAGTGATATAACGGTTACAGCACTGAAAATGAAGCTGACAAAATAAAAAATGACTGTCTATCATTTCTAATTATTTTTTAAAATTAGAATAACTACCAATGAGATTTCACTACCCATGATGCTTTACTCACAACAAATCATGCCAGTCGCCATCTTGAATCATCTCAAACAAAGTTTCGGTATAGACCCACTAGGGAATACAAAGGAAATTATATTTTCTAAACTTGTCAAGGGTTTGGGGTTCTAATTATAATGCACCCCATTATACTCAATATTATGATAAATACAAAAACTATGATTTCATCGAAACTGCAAAAGTTTTCAATCAAGCAAAAAATTATGTCATTTACTTCTGCGTCTCAGCTGATAACAAAACAATGAATGTATGAAATATCTGAGTTGAATTGTTAACAGATTATTTCAGGGTTTTTTTAAAGGTAGCAACTGGAGAGGTTCATTTTACAAGCCCATATGAAGATCGATTGATTGATTTTCAATTCTTCTTGGCTTTGGAAATTGTATTCATTGTACATTCAAATCTACGTTTGTGAGTACTTGTTTTAAAGTATTTTCTTTTCGGTTGCTGACGGTATTGTTGAATACGCATAATATTTAAGCAGATCTATTTGACCCATAAATGGGACCCAACAGGTACTACCACTTCAGGTCAGAATAAAGCTGAGAGTAATAACAATGAATGGGTACTTGACACTCCCGAGATTTCCAGAACTTGAACCTCACCATCAAATGAAGTTTTGTGTCACAAGTAGGACACCCGATTTTGTTTTTTTTACCATTCTGAATGGGATAAAATCAGCATATTCTATGGCCTATCGAAAAAGCATCCAATTTTGAAGAATATATTGTATGCTGGATTTAGATAGCTGCAGTCAATCTGATGATGAAATAGATATCGACCTACAACAGTCTAGAGCCCAACAACTACCTCGGGTGGTGTAATGGTTAGCAAGGTAGACTAGCAAACCTACACGAGTGAGTTCGATTCTCATTAGGTGCCCAATTCGTGCGGCCTTGTGCTACATCTAAGCAAAAAGCTTAGTAAATTACAACTACATTTTCGCATAGGGGTAAGCCTCCTTCTCCGCATGTGTCCTAGATATAAATCATGTTATGGTCTGCCTCCAGTTTGGGGGCTTTTTGGAATGTGGAGAACTCCTTCATTACCATTAATCCCTGGTGCACTCTGATTAGGAGTGGTAGTACCTGTCTGTCTCCTATCTATGAATCAAATAGAACTGTTTTACGATTCAACTGCGTGCAAACAAATGACTCAGGTTGAATTAAATTTTTAGTGTTATTTAAAAATAATTGAAATTATTTAACAGACACACTATGTGCAAACAAATAAAACTATTTGTGCTGGACGAAAAGTTTTGAATCTGTGAGCAAACAAATAAGATAAGAACTGAATAGATTTATTAGTGTAAGTTAGGAATACTTGAAACCATTTAACGGTGTGCAAACAAATGAGGTTTAGTTTGTTTGATATGTTACAAACTATTCGTTTACAGATCATGTATTTAATATATATATTACTTCCTAGTTCGCTCTAATCGGGAGTGATAGTACCTATTAGGATAAAATCTATGTGTCATATAGAACTAGTGACCTTCGTATGACACTAATCTACATATGATTATAAGGTTTCGGTCTTGGATCTTTGAAGAATGGGGAGAACCCCTTCATTGCAATACACGGAATGGTAGTTCTTGTTAGAAACCCATCTAGAGTTCAAATAGAACTGTCTGACTATTCAACTGTGAGCAAACAAATGCTTAATATCAAACAGAATTAAAAGTTTTAGATGTGAATACTTGAAATCATTTAAATGTGTGCAAACGAATCAGCTCGGGATTTTTAGCAACAAAGTATTCGTTTTAAAATCAAATAGTTAATATACATTTACGCACAAATAAGATTTGGCATTAAGTAACCTACAAGAATTGAAATGTCATAAAACCCAAACAACCAAACAACCAATAAACCAACTAACAGTCTAGGATACATTTATATATCTGTCCGATTTTATAGTAAGAAAGAAGAGGAAAGAATCAAATCACTTTTAGATCTAGAAAAGAGAAGATATTTTTTAAAAAATGGCATAATTTGAGATATACAGGATATTTCAGAAGAAATTATATTTTCGTGATTTAATAATTTGACCAAATTTCGTTCAAAATTCAACAGTATGTGTAAAAAAAACCTCAAAATTCTTTGTTAAATTTTTAAGCACGTTTTCTTTTCTAGTGAACTGCAAAATTGAACAACATAAAATAAAACCGGGAATTCTGAGTTTGTTGTACACTTGCAGTCAAAATTTGAGATCATTTAAATGAAAATTGGTCAAGTTATTTAACTGATATCAATGTTTCTGAAACAGACTGTATAATCAATTTGTGAAAAATGGCATTCAAGCCGAGAAATAAGTTTTATTTTATAAAGTTCGGTTTTTCTTTTCTTTATTTGACTTTCGTTTGGGTATTGTTAAAGGACAAATGTCGAACGTTGCCTGTGAAATCTTGAAGATTAGGAACGGTGATAAAATTTATGAATAAAGAAATGAAATATATTTAAATAACAGAGGCCGTGGTTTAATAAAAGGAAGTAATTTATCGACATATCTAACTATCTATCTATCGATAATCGCGCACAACCACACAGACAAAACACACACACACACACACACACACACACACACACACACACACACACACACACACACACACACACACACACACACACAAACACACACGTGTGTGTATATATATATATATATATATATATATATATATATATATATATTACAGACGTTATCTGAAATGATAGATAGATAGATTATTTCTGCTTTTTTATAGACGGCTATATAGAGGAAGAAAATGCACGATATATATATATATATATATATATATATATATATATATATATATTGTGGATGTATTTTCTTTCAATAGGGTGTCATTTATAAATACCTGTCTTTTTTCCTATAATCTATATTATAACATTACAATATACTTTAGATTTTTGGTCGTATAAAGCTTTTACTTAGAACGATCCAGTTTTCAAAATGTCTCTTCTCTCGTCATTATTGGTGTGTTTTTTTTCTCAAGCCTCACAGCAACGCAGAATTTAAAGCATGACAAAAAAAAAAAGCACAAAAATAAACCAATCATTTATCTTATAAGACAATCTCAACTGTAATATTGAACGCCAGGTGTACTGTTGTTTTTGACAAGTTCTTGAATGTTTACAGTTATAAATGTTTCGATTATATTTCCCGAATTTACGCACTAGTTGTCTCACTAAAGTAGATCTCATGAAAATTTCTTATATTTACTCCATTGGGTGCCACATAATCTTTCTCCCATTAAAAATTACAAATATCATCCGAGATAATATTCACAATAATAAATAATAAAACGATATTAAGGATGATCATTATGATCATGATCAAATTTTACTGATGGCACGGGTTCCCTTAACTCTCCATCGTTCGTCTGTCACTGACGGGCATAGGTCTTAGCAGGTCCTCACGACGATATCCAGTGTCTGAACAGAGCTGATCAATGTAAATCTTGTAATAGTGTGCCGACGCTGGTATGTGTAAGTGTGGGAGCCCATAGAATGCCTTCTCTTAGGAGTTTGTCCCTGTTTCTCTTGCCGTCTCCAACCTTTCTTGTTTGTCTTAGTTGGGTGGTTTGTGTGAAAGAAGATAAATAGCCATACAATTGCTGTTTTGTGGGATGCAGCTGGAAGGATTAGTTGTTGACAGCACGTAGTATCCTTGTGTATTTCCCATGTAACATTTTCATTAGAGCTTTGTTAAAGTCCTGACGGTACATCCATACAATAGTACTGATAAGGCAACTGTATGGAAGAATTCTCATTTTATTTAATCAGAGAGATGAGATTTCAACATGGTTGACAATCTTTCGCTAACAGTATGTACTTTACCTAAGCATTTGTTGTCATCACTTTCAGTAGATGAGATATTGCTATCAAGGTTTGTGAACTTGTCTATAAATTTCGGAGGCTTGCCATTTAATGTGTTGGTAACATCATTTTGTTTATTGTTCAAGTAGAGGTTAACCCATCTTGCTGCCAACTCCGGAATATGTAGCAGACATTTAGCTTGCTCAGATGTGTTTTCCAGAAAGGCTAAATTATCAGCTTAATCTGCATCTGTGATAATTTCTATGGAACCATCATCATCATCATGTCATGCCGCTAGCACGGATATCCCTGACCCTCTCTCGCCACTTCTCCCTATCATTCATCGCCTCTGGCAGGTCTTCAGGGTTACACCCCGTATCCTCACATAATTGCTGTATGTATGTTCGAGCTGGTCGTCCTGCTTTTGCTCAGCCATATGCTGGGGTCCAGAGGAGTACATCACTTATGAGCTCGTCCTTGCTTCTCCAGCAGTGTCCTGCATGCCTGGTTCGTCTAACTTGGATAGTTTTCGTGATGGGAGATAAGTCGTCCGCTTTTGCCACTTTTAGTGGGAGACCATTTTCTTTCATTAGATCAACTGGTATTCTTCGTATGCAATTTTGGTAGATTATGAACAGAAATGGTGCCATTGCATCATATTTTAAGACTATGCCAAATAATCCCGTATCATTATCGAGAGTGCAAACCATTCCTTTTGTGTTTGTATAAAACATCATCATAGCAAATAGCAGTTTCTGAGGGGAGACAATATCCTATTTACCAACCCCTCCGCTCGGGCAGGATATGACACAAGGTCAATTTTAAGCGGAGTTTAACAGGTTTGAATTCAGAGTTTTCCTTCTCCTAGACTAGTTGCCTCACCAAGGCTGAAGAACCCAGTCTGTCCTACTATTTACCCATAGCTGGAGGGAGAATAATTGGATTCATACCTTTCCCAACGGTATTAGTGCTATGTGAAATGCAATCAGTCTCGTCCAGGGTTTGAACTCGTGTCGCCGTAGGGAGACAATATGCCGATAGTATTTGCTCTATCTTTCCTCTGACTTATGAATCAAATGCTTTAGAATTTTTAAACGTAAGCCTTCCATGATTCTACGATTAGTCGGAATCTGAGAGGGTGTGGATCGATTTCTCCGAAAACCGTTCTGACTTTTTTAAAGAATGTTCTCAATCAGATCGGAGAAGCAGGGCATTATAAACCTCGATACCTATAGCAGTAAAAGTTATATGACTGTAGACATTGGTGATTCCCAGGTCACCTTTTTTGAGGAAGGGAAAAATGCAGCCTTTTGGCTATTTCTATATTGAGTCATGTTGATACACAACGTGAAAATAAATACATCGAAGGAAAAGATCAATCACCTTATGTATATGGATGACATCAAACTATTTGCAAAAAAAAAAAAAAAAAATTGGAACTTTAATACACGCAGTTAGAATATACAGTCAGGACATAGGAATTGAATTTGGCATAGAACAATGTGCCATGCTAGTAACGAAAGTGGCAAACGACGTCTGACAGACGGAATGGAATTACCAAATCAAGACAAGATTAGAACGCTCGGAGAAAAGGAAACCTACAAATCCTTGGGCATCTTGGAGGCTGACACCATCAAACAAGTGGAAATGAAAGGAAAAATTTAAAAGGAATATCTCAAGAGAACTTGAAAGCTACTTGAGACAAAATTGTCAAGCAGAAACCTTATCAAAGGAATAAATACGTGGGCTGTACACCTCGTTAGATATTCGGGACCTTTTTGAAGTGGACCAGAGATGAACTTAAGCAAATGGACCAACGATAAGAAAACTAATAACCATGCACAGGGCATTACATCCCGGAGACAACTTTAACACTATATGTATCAAGAAAGGAGGGAGGAAGAGGACTTGCAGGCATTGAAGACAGCGTTGACGCATCGATACAACGACTTGAGGACTACATAGAAAAACACGAAGGTAGATTGATTACAGCCATCAGAAACGATTCTGACTACACGATGGACAACAGAATGATAATAACTAGGAAACAAAAATGGGAAGAAAGACAATTCTATGGGCGTTTTAAACGACAAATAAATAACATATCACAGGAGAAAACCTGGCCGTGGCTAAGAAAAAGAAACTTTAAGAGGGAAACAGAATCTCTCCTCATAGCTGCACAAAACAACGTGATAAGAACCAATCATATAAAATCGAGAATAGATAAGAGGTATAAATAGTAAATGTAGGTTATGCGGTGACAGAGATGAAACCAGCAATCACATAATAAACGAATGCGGCAAATTAGCACAGAAGGAGTATAAGACTAGACACGATTGGGTGGGAAAGGCGATCAACTAGGAAATCTGCAAGGAATGTGAATTTGACCATACGAACAAATGGTATATGGACAAACAAGCATCTGTCCTAGAAAATGACACACATAAACTTCTATGGGACTTTGACATACATACAGATCTCCTAATCTGGGCCAAAAGACCGGACCTTATAATAATCAGCAAAAAAAAAAAAAAAATGAATTTGCAAAATTGTCGACTTTGCTTACCCGGCTGATCACAGAATAAAACCGAAAAAATGTGAAAAGAAGGATAAGTACCTCGACGTTGCTTGGTTATTGAAATAGCTCTGGAACATGCAGGTAACAATTATGCCAATTGTCATTGGTTCTTTTGGTACAGTAACTAAAGGATTATTAAAGGGACTGGAGGACTTGGAAGATGGAGGACGAATAGAGAACATCCAAATTGCTACATTATTGAGAACAGCTAGAATACTGAGAAGAGTCCTTGAGACTTGAGGAGACTTGCTGTCACATAAACTCCAGTGAAAGACCATCAGCTAAAACTGATGTGAAAAACTCTAATGAGTAAATAATAATAATAAAGAATACAAGACATGAAAAATACTGTGTGTCGGAAGCTGTTCAATTGAGAATTGTGCAAGAGATAAAAATTTGACCTTACTACCAAATGGTCAAAATACGAATCGGAATCCGTCCAAGAGAATGATGCATAAAGTTTTCTGAGATTTCGAGACATAAAAGAATCACCTAATCCCGGCCAGAAGACTAGAATTAATTTACTTTGAACGGTACCCAAAGCTTGGAAAAAAGACAGACGGAATTGGAAATCAAAGGAAGACTTGAGACCATCCAGACCACATCATTCTTAAGATGTTAATATCGGTTAGAATACTCAGAAGAAACCAAGAGATCTGAGGAAACTTTCCGTCACTCCGACTCAAGTAAAAGACCAAGAGTTGACGCTTGTATAAAACTTTCAAGGAGTGTTATAATACATTGTTATTTTAGGAGCAACTCTACACAAAGAAGGTATAGGTAAAGAATGCGCTTGATTTCAGACAACAAGACAAAGATTCAATGACCAAGTTAGGACAGTAATAAAGAAAAATTAGTTTTCTGACTATGAAATATTAGAAATGCAATAAAAAATAAAAAGAGATTCAAGGTCAGAAGACCCTTATATAATAAACAACACATAAAATACTGAAAAATAAGCAAAAATAATAAAACACAACCCAGAATCCGCCTTAGAAAATGAGACATACACAAGTCTTTGGGATTTTGTGATATAAACAGATCGTCTAATGTTGGCAAGACGACCAGACCAAGTGATAGTCAACAAAAATAAAGGGAATCTGCCGAATAGCAGACTTTGTCGCGAAGGAAAGCTAAAAGAGAGATAAGTACCTAGAACTTGCTAGAGAACTGAAAAACTATAGAACATGCAAGTGACAGTTGTAATTGGTGAACTCGATACGGTCACGAAAGGACTGATACAGAGACAGGAGGGTTTGGAAATAAGAGGACGGGTAGAGACCATCAAAACTACAGGATTGTTGAGGTCGGCCAGAATACTAAGAAGTGTCCTGAAGACTTTATGGGATTTTATTGTTACTCACCCTGCATTGAAAGACCATCAGCTAACGCTGATATGAACAACTCTCAAATGAGTAAAACAAAAAACAACAACAACAAAGATAATAATAATAATAATAATAATAATAATAATAATAATAATAATAATAATAATAATAATAATAATAATAAGCACCTGTTAGAATTGCTGTGAAAAATTCGCCAGGCGAAATTACGTATATACTTGAAAATAAAATAAACGACAAAATAGATAACAACTTACAATATTACAATAACGATAATAACCACGCAGTTTAAATTTGATCATCATTCCTTCAAAGATTCACCTGTAAGAGGGTTGATATTTTTAATCACCCCGTACAATAAATGAAGTTAGTTTGAGGGTGTCCCCTTCTCTCGTCATCATCTCCACCTTCGACTAAATTGGATAATGTCAAGACTATTGTCAGATAATAGAAGGGAATTTCGACGAAGCTAAGTTATTTTAGGCACCATCTACCATCGTGCGTGAGGGCACGTGAGCGTCTCTACTTAAAATTTGACCTTGTGTCACATCGAACGTTTGATTTTTTTTGTTTTTCGGTTTCTTTGTTTAATGGCATATTAACCTTAAATGCCAAAACCATATTTGTAAAAGAACTGTTGTGTTGTTTTCTAACCTATAGGTAGGGTTATTGGGGGTTATTCTTTTCTCTAGAGTATTGGTCAAAAAGTTAACGTAATAGCAGGGGTGGTATTCAAACTTGATTATTTAGAGACTGCAGGTGAACACTTTAGCCGTTACGCTACGGGGACTCCTTGGAACGCAGCCATCATCTCTAATAATGTACGCTAAGTTAACTTTTAAAATATAATTAGAGAAAAATCGAACTTTATTCGATTTTACATGATAATTAAAATATACGTTCAAAAATGGAAAGTGAAAATATTGATTTGTCAGCATGGGGCTAATAAAGATCGCATAGTCTTTATTTACGTGGGTGTCTAATCTGTGTCTGGAGGGAAGGGTAGCTATATTCGATTGACTGCACATTAAACAGGGTTTATTTGGGTGAGCTGAATCTAATATGCATAAATAGGTCATAAAATCTGAATAAAATCTCTTCCCCACCACCCCGTTCATTTTAAAGTGCAATGATTCGAATCGGTTTTCAGTTTACTTATGCCCCTCCACTCCAAATAAAAAAGAACCCTATGTTTAGGTAGGGTTGTGTATGTCTTTAGATAGAAGCGATCATTCATCAAAGAAAATTGTTATTCCTCGTACATACACGATTGCTTGAAATGCACATGTACTCACATACATAAACTATATGGTGGCTGGGGTAGTTGCCATTTTTTAAGCGGTGCAAGTTTTCACGTCAAAGAAAAAGTCAGAAATAGGAATGCAGATTTTGAAATCAGACATGTAGATTTTCACTTTTTTATGCACGAAATAAACATTCACATGTGAATTTTCTATTGATGTTTGATTGATCTTATTCCATAATTCTCTATTATGTACTAGCAGGAAATATTAAAAAAATGAGGGGAATTTTAAGAAAAGTAATATCTATCTATTTATCTCTCCATCTCACTCTGTCCGTCTATTTCTGACTGTCTTTCCTTATCTTTCACTCACTCTGTCTGTCTTTCTGTCTGTCTGTCTCTGTCTCTCTCTCTCTCTGTATATATATGATTAAAAAATGAAAATGTGCTCAACGACGGCCGGCAAAGATAGGTAAAAATTAATTATTGAGGTCCACTTAGTCTTCCCCGACTACCACATTAGTTAAGGTTTCGTATAACTATGAAGTTAGACGAAAGCAGGGACGAACTCATAAGAGATGTACTCTTATGGACCCCCACACATGGCCGTGTAACAGCAGGACGACCAGCACGAACATACATTCAGCAGCTACGTGAGGATACGGGATGTTGTCCTGAGGACTTGCCTAGGCCGATGAACGATAGGGAGGAGTGGCTAGGGAGAGTCAGGGATATCCGTGCTACCAGCGTGACATGATGATGATGATGATAACTATGAAAGCTTCAATCGTCCGATGTAGTGAGCGAAATATATATATATATATATATATATGTGTGTGTGTGTGTGTATGTGTGTGTGTGTGTGTGTGTGTGTGTGTGTGTGTTTTGGTTGGTGGGTATGAAAGTCTGTGTTTCTCTTCAGTCGTTCTTTTAGTCTTCTCTGTGCGTATATATATATATATATATATATATGAAAATCTGTTCATATCCATCTTTGTTCTTTTATTCTTTCTCTTGATGCTTCTAACACCAAATATTTTGACCCCACTCTGCCCTTGCCTGTGAATTTAAATCATTTGTATTTTCATTTATTTTTTTTTTTTTTTTTTTACTTTTGTTTTTTATTTTTTTGAATACGAACTGTAACACCATATTTGCTGTTCTGCAACTTGGAGAAAAGCATGTAAAAAGTCATCTGACGAGACGGAGAGTATAATAATATTCTCCGCCGAAATAAATTTATTATGACAACTTAACCAAGTTTGAGTTTCTATCCGACTGCACTATAGATATATATTTTTTTGTTTTGTTTTTTCTTTTATTATCAATCTACCAACGCATGTTTTTTTTAAATTTTGTTTTATCTATTTATGTCTGAGGTTGGAAATCAAATTATCCGTTATATTTTATACAAAATTTTATTCCCATTTACTATATAGTAATTAAAATAATATATTAATGGATATGCAATTATGACTATGAATTCCTTTTCTCTCTTTTCAATCACAAAGAAATATTTCTCCTAAACAAACAAAAAACATAAACAAGCAAATAAAAAAAAAAAAACTACCTCGAATGAGAAGAATTTTTGTCAATATATTTCCACGTAGATTTTATCTACAAATTCAAGGATTGTTAAGCCCCAGTTTGAATATAAATGTAATAGTGTATCAATTCAATGAGGCTTCATTATTACAACAGAACGAACTTAGAGAAGGCTGGACCTTAGAGAAGGCTGGAGGGTAAAGAAAATTGAAATGTCAATTTAATAACTAAAACGAGAAGAATCATCTGAATTGTGTTAACAATGTGAATAATATTTACATTGTGTCTTCAAAAGTATTGATCCTCAAGCTGTATTTATCAAATCAGAAATAAACAATGAATGGAGGGGGTATTTTCTTCCAAATTGTGCCCATTGTATTTATATCCAGCGATTTTTCCATCAGTTGAGCGACCACTGAAATCTCTTTTGATATGGTGTGAAAATGCGCCTTCGATTATCTGATAATGTCCTCCATGTCTGCAAATCATAGCTTTTATATAAATTCTCAATTGAAGAAACAAGAAAAAAAAATTGTTCAGTTATAGATTATGTAGGGTACGGCATTTATACAACGCTGAGTTACGGCAAAAAGTACTGCCCTAAAGAAGTTTTGAGATTAGTGCCATATTTATTTTGAATGACCACTTCATATTATTATATAATTTCCTTTGTTAAGCCCTCACCTATGATACAATTATAGAGTCAATATGGATATATTTTGTCATGTGATATATATATATATATATATATATGTGTGTGTGTGTGTGTGTGTGTGTGTGTGTGTGTGTGTGCTAAGTTCAGTCCAAGACTAAAAAAATTAATTTTTAGAGAAGATTTAATCTGTTCATCTTGTCAAATACTTGACTTTTGTGTTTGATTGAGAAATGAAGATCCTTCGATATTTGCTTCATGTTAACATCGGGAAAATGTTTGATAAACAAAAAGATACAGAAGTATTTTTAATTCATATAGTAACACACACACACACACACACACACACACACACACACACACGTATATATATATATATATATATATATATATATATATATATATATATATATATATTAAGCACATATATATATATTAAGCACATACACATGTATTTGTATATATTGAGAGTGCACCCCTATCTGTCTCTGTCTCACTCTCTCTCTCTCTCTCTCTCTCTCTCTCTCTCTATATATATATATATATATATATATATATATATATGATTGTCAGTCTACGTGCTTGATATAAGTGCTTTATCGACAGAAGCTCGATTGCAGCCCTATTCTCAACAATAAAATATATATTTTTTGCTAAAAACATGCAATTGTACTTAGCTGTCTACTTCCTTGTTATTGTGTGCCGGTATTAGTTGTACTATTCTGCGTTTTGGACAAACTCTTCAATAGACAAAATTCATTTTTCTTTTTTTTTCTTTTCTTTTTTTTTGGCAAAGAACAATAAAGTTTTTGAATCTGAAAATCGATACCAACTCGGTACTCTTATCAGTGTCTCTGTATGCTAAACTGATATTCATAATATACAGTTCCAAAGTATTTCATTGTCTGTTTTTGGCGTGTTTTTTGTTTGTAGTGGTGGGTGATGCTTGGTAATATCAAACCCTTATAGAATTTTATGTTGTTTTTAACTGAAACAATCCATTTAAATTAATAAATTTGAAATTTGATAAAAATGAAGAATGAAAATGATCTCCGAAGTCATTGCGTTTTAATTTTAACGATATTTCTAGATAATATAAATGCCTCTTTTTAAGTTTGAATGAAGGATTCCATTTACCATTTCATTATCATTTCCGTTAAATCAAAGTTTAGAAGATTTAAACATGAACGTTCGGGGAGAATGCATAGATCATAAAATAATCATCCTTTTACAGGTTATACTGGAAATTGTCTTATTCTCTGAGAGAATTATGAATTTATATGTCTAGTAAAGCAATTTCGTTGGTGTGCCGTTTGTTTCTGGGTTATACTTTCACAAACTCATAAACAAAAGTTAGCACAACGGTTATATTTGTCGGAAATATAATCAGCTGTCAGAGTTTAAATACTGAGCAAAGATGTTTGCGTTTCACTTTGAGCTAATACATTTGGGAAAGGCATGAATCCATCGTTCCCTCTCCTCTTAACTATGTGTAAATAGTAGGGCAGTTTGTGTTCTATCGATGTTGCAAGGTAATCAAACTCGGGAAAAAAATCTAAATTCTGATTATCCTTGCTCCACTTAAAATATTGACCTTGTGTCACATTTTCCTCATCGTGGAGGGACAGGATAAATACAGACATTAAAAGAGCTATAGAAATATATGGACAAAGATTCTTGTTTTTAAAAAAAATACAGTTTTTATATGGTTAAAACTGAAACTTAAAAGGGTGCTTTTAAGAATGGAAATAGCAATTGGCTTTTGCCCATAAACTGTTAATGGGCTCTAAAATTCTTTCTTTTGATGAACCCGAAATGAATATTCGTTTTTTTTTATGGTAGGATCAAATTAGTTCATTGCCTTCAATGTACAGTCAACTGTTCATTACTATAGACAATTTATGCTTCATAATTCTTTCCTAGCAATGCAGAGGCAAAAATTTAATTCGGAGTGAATAAACGATTACGTAACACTTGTAATGAATATTGAAATAGTAATAATAAGTTTACGCAAGATATATATATATATATATATATATATATATATTAGATATTATATATACATATATATATATATTGACATATATATATATAAATACATATATATATATATTTTTTTATATATATATATATATATATATACATATTATCATTATTATATAATAGCTCTATTGAGCACTCTCCATATCATATTGCACTTGGTTCGACACATAACCACAAAGTGATTTAGTGACGACCACAATCTTATAATATATATATATATATATATATATATATATATAAGAGAGAGAGAGAGAGAGAGAGAGAGAGAAAGAGAGAGAGAGAGAGGAACTCTGCAAAGAATATATTGTATATTTGGGAGGAATTTTATTGGCCGTGAATGGTTGGAGAATAATTTTCTCTGACTGTGAGTTGTTAGCAATGAATGTTCTGCAATCAAAAGCTAATATTGGGAACAAATCCTGAGACTTAATTCAAAGAAATCCTTCAAAGCAGTTACCGTGTCACTATTATTGTTTGGCTGTGCCAACTATACAATAACAAAGCCCATGAAGAAAAAGCTAGACGGGTGATACTCAAGGATGCTTCGTGTTATTTTCAACAAATACTGCAAACAACACCTTTCATAACAGAAACTGTACGGCCGTTTACCTCTTATCTCTCAAACTCTCCTATGAAGATAAAAAAAATATTCTGGACTGGATGGTGAATTGAGATCCCGCTCGTAAGTGATATTCTTCAATAAATACTCGTTTTCACATGAACACATCATTAGTGGCTGACAAGCAAAACCTTGCATTTATCAGTTTTTTGGGGGACACTGGGTACCTCTAGAGTACTTGCAGAGAGCTATTGCTGATCGGGACACATAACAAAAGCGAGTGAGAGAGAGAGAGAGAGAGAGAGAGAGAGAGAGAGAGAGAGAGAGAGAGAGAGAGTCAAAGGAATCGTGCTGTCGACTCGCCTTGATGAGGAAGAGGGATGAAATTATCATAATTGTAATTTATTAATCTGATGAGATATTTTCTTCATTCTTTTTCCTAAATAGAAACAAACATTCATTTATTGTTGTCAGTTAAAAGAATATCTAATCACTTCAGACGTCATCGAATTATCGGATTGCTTTATAAGCGCTTATTGCCTTTCGATTTCTGCTGAAAAATTTTTTTTGATTTCTTTTTTTTGTCATTCAACTTTCGTTACTAATTTTTTTTAGTGTTTTAGCAGCCCATTGTACTCGAAATTCAAGTAAAAATTGGGATCAAAATTGGGGTCCAGTGTGTGGAAAATGCTGATAGGCAAAACGGGATGTAGTAAAATATTTTGCCATATTTGAACAGAATGCAACATGACGAATTCAACTTTAGTCGAACGCGGTCTGGCACCAAAGTTTCGGCAATGGTTTGTTGCACTTGGCCTAGTGTTAAGAATCTAACTATAATCATACGCAGCAAGGTAACAACCTTCGAATATATTCCATAATTACCTTATTTTTTCAGTTCCATGAGAAATTTTTCTGTTAAACATAGTCTTTCGGAACTCAGTTTTGTTAATTAGTGCTTTTCGTTTAAAAGGGGATGTATAGCGTAGAGTGTGTTTGATTATCTAGTTCAGAGTTGATTGGTTCGTTGGTTGGGTTTTATGGCATATCAACCATTGTTGATTATTTTTCACCAATGATTTGTGATTTGTGAACGAATAATTTACAGGTAACATTTTAAACAAACCAGACCTCATGTGTTTGCACTCAGTAAAATCGTTTCATTTTATGTTTTCAAACACTAATAATTCTATTCAATATCAATCATTTGTTTTTTAATTAGTTAAATGGTTTCAAAGATTTCTATCTAATTCTAATAGTTTTATTTGTTGGCACGCAGTGTGATAGATAAATGTCTTCAAATATCGCTATTTAACACTGTAAATTCTATTTAACATCAGTCATTTGCTTGCACACAGTTAATTGGTTAAGCTGCTCTATTTGATCCGTTGATGGGACCCGAACAGGTACTACCAATATTAGTCAGAGTGAACTAGGGATTAATGGCAAAGAACAGGGACTCCACATTCTCCAAAGTTCAATAACTAAAGCCCTACCTTCTATAGGTTTAGTGTCATATTCAGGATACTCTTTTGGGTGGGGAGAGTCTTCTGTGCAGAGATGAAATCGATATATTCTACAGCCCCAGCTGACAGGAATTTATTTGAGAGCAATAATTTTACGGAATGTTTTAAATTTGAGGAAACAATATTTTGCCGTTGGTGAAATTGAATGCCGTTTCAGCTTATGTAAGAAAAAATGTATAACTGATTGTATATTACAATTTTACATGAGTCCAGTCGGCTAGGTCTGAAGAAAAGACCGACTGCATCTATGCAGAAGGGTAAGACCCCCACTTCCCAACGAGTGTCCTAGATATGACATTAAACAATACGATGGTGAGGGTCTAGTAATGCCGGAGCTTTGAGAAATACATAGTACCCCTTTATTGCCATCGCTCCCAGATCCAATCTGGCCTCGAGTTGTAGCACCTGATAGAGTACTATCAATGTGTCAAAAAGAATTGTTTGAGTTTTAAACTGTGAGCAAACAAATGACTTCTACTAAATTGAATTGCTTGAAATAGAACTGTTTGATCATTTACCTGTGTGTAAGCAAATAACTGATGTTTAATTGAATGGTTAGTGATCCTATTTACCCAACCCCTCCGCTCGGGCAGGATATGACACAAGGTCAATTTTTTTAAGCGGAGTTTAACAGGTTTGAATTCAGAGTTTTCCTTCTCCTAGACTAGTTGCCTCGCCAAGGCTGAAGAACCTAGTCTGCCCTACTATTTATCCATAGCTGGAGGGAGAATAATTGGATTGATACCTTTCCCAGGGGTATTAGTGCTATGTGAAATGCAATTAGTCTTGTCCAGGAATTGAAATCGTATCGCCGTGTCCATATCATGAGAGGATAACCATTACACCACGGGCACCTCCAAAAAATGGTTAGTAATACACAGCAATGTTAGGAACGATTTAACTTTCTTGGTATGTTTACAAGGCATATATATCTAATATATACATGAATAAACCAGATTTGGCATTAAATAACCGACAGTGGTTGATAGGCCATAAAACCAAACCATAATCTTCCATACCCGAAGAACTTGCGACAATGCTACAAACATAAAAAAAAAAAAAATTTCAATCAATATATTCCCCTCACATAATTACCAGAGAAAAATCGACCTTCTTTCAAAGATATATGTCAATGGACCTCTCCGGTCCATGGATTTCTCTGCCAAAAGAAAAGCTCACTTCAATAATGTGAACAAATGAGCTCTGGTTTGAATGAAATATTACTTACAATCCATTTGTTTACAGAACATATATACATAATATACTCATAAACAGGGTTTGGCGTTAAATTACCCAACAAGTTTAATATGCCATAAATCCGAACCAACTAATTCTACATTCCGAAAAGTCTAGTTGAGCACGAGAAAAAGGTTAACTTTTGATAAATTCCTCTTCCTTTGGGGCATAGTACTGTCACCTTGTACCAGCCTAATCAAGTAAATATCCATTACTATGGAACATTCAGCAATAGATATTGGTCTCTATAAGAAATCAGACTATATATATTTTATATTTTTAAACAAAATAGTGTCATCTTCACATTAAATAACATGCTTATGATATTAGTAAACCAGTTTTTATACGTCGGAAGCAATATCTCATCGACCCAAAGTGATTTCAACATAGGCATTAGGAAGACGTGGACTGATTCTGACAGGTTATTGGCCATTTGGAAATCTGATCTCTGATAACATAAAAAGGGAATTCTTCTTAGCTGTAGACATATCAGCACAACTATACGGCTGCACTAACCAGACTATAACAGATTACCCGATGAAAAATTTAGATGGAAACTCTACTAGGATGTAGCGTGATGTATTCAACAAATCCTGCGAGCAACATTTCACAAAAGAGAAGCTGTACGGCCACTTACTTCCCATTTAAGAAACTATCCAAGTATGACGAACAAGATATGCTGAGCACTGCTAGTTAAGCCGGGGCACACTCATATATGACGTGCTTCTATGGATGCCCACACATAGATACATCAGTGTCGGTCGAGAGGAAAATATTTATATAAGTTCAAGTTAGACGCGGGATGAAGTCGAAAGGATCTTTTGATATGCACTAATCGGAAGTAAACAGACATACATACCAGCTTTATATATATATATATATATATATACAGAGAGAGAGAGAGAGAGAGAGAGAGAGAGAGAGATGTAAAAAATGGTCTTCTTTAGTCCTAAAATAAACTTATATTTTGTTCAATGCAATAATATATTTAAAAACAGTTTATGGGAATTCGTATCTTATTTTGGTGAGTAACTCTTTTGGCATTAAGGTAGAAATGTGTAGCACCCAGGAAGAATTGAAGTCATTTATAATTATATGCAAGTCTGTAATCACTAAATCATACCACAAGATGCCTTACCCCTCTTCTCTCTCTCTCTCTATCTCTCTCTCTGTCTCTCTGTCTCTGTCTTTCTCTCTCTCGCTATATATATATATATATATATATATCCGTTCATGATAATCGAATTATGTATCAGGCGTCGAACAAGTAAAGTGATCTTAGTGATGTAGATATTTGACCTCTGAATATTGAAATTTTATTTACATGATGGATTTTCAGCGAGAAAGGAAATGAAAAAAAAAACATTGTTGAAGGAGAAATGGAGTCATGTCTTCGAGAAGAATCTTATCTAGATCAGATAAACCACCCCCACTCACATACGCGCGGGCGAATGCACAATCTATGTATTTTCTTGTATAAATAGGCATGCATATGCATGAAATAAATTACTCGTTTCGTACATATGATATTGGTACACATGCATTCACAGACACACACGCACAGTAGGGAACACAAACATGCACACATACACACACAGACACGCACATACACACATACGCACACACACACACACACACACACACACACACACACACACACACACACATATATATATATATATATATATATATATATATACATGTATATATATATATATATATACTAGTGCATGTAGGAGTTACGTAGCGAAACGGTTATCTCCGGAGAGAATTCACTCGATCAGATGAATTCGCACGTTAGTTTTATGTATCAGGTTGAAATGAATGTAATATTCAATTTTATATTTTATATTATAAATAAAAAAAAACTATGCCTATAGAAATACCAAATCATTAGCATAACCTGCGTTGATTTCTAGAACCTCATTTCATATGAAAACAAGATTATGGTGCCACGCTGGTAAAATTCTTTAGTTTTTGATGCAAAACATGAGACCAACACGTGTTGAACCTTTCCGGTTGATGCCAACCAAACAATCTCCAAATGTTTCAATAATTGCTTGTTGTGAGTCATTGCTTACACGACACCGTAAGGTACCCTTTTTAGACAGGCTTGTTACTGCTGATGGAAAACGGTCCCTTTATCATAATGTTTAACATCTCCTAAGTGTATCGGCTGAGGACACATACTTACTCGTCAACCAAGAGGTAGGCTTCATCCAAAGATCATATGGAGAATATGGTAGGATATTCAAAGAAATTGTCCATTTTGACTTGTTCGACAATAATCAAACAATCACCTCTAATCTCTACCGAAATTAACAACGTCTTTTGAAAACAGCTTTGGGCCAAAACGGCGCTATTTAGACTACAGGAAGTGAGTTATCCTTCATCACGATAATGCCTGTCCGCACAGATCCACTTGCAAAAGATCTTTTAGAGGAGATAAGTTGGGAAAAATTGCTTCGTACTCCATATTCTTCTGACCTTGCTCCTTCTGATTATCATTTGCTTCGGGGATTACAGAATTATTTGGATGATCTCAGTCTGATATCAACAGAAGAGGCTGAACACCAACCGGCTTCATATTTTGTATAAAAACCTATAGATATTTACAAGTGTGGAATTTATAAGCTTGTTGACGAATGGAATGAGATTCTAGGAATCAACGGATGAGGTTCCAGGAAGCAATAGACATTAATGGATGTATTTTGGGTTTTTGGCATATCCACCATTACAGGTGAATTAATCACAAATCCTCATTTTAGATCCACTTTAAACATTTGAGTTATAAACACATTTTGTTGATAACATTTTTAAACGAACCTAAGCGTATTTTTTGCACACAGTTAAATGGTTTCAAGTATTGCTATCAAATACAAATAATTCTATTTACTATTAATCATTTGTTGACACACTATTAAATAGATATGCATGATATGTAATTTCATTTTCAAGGGAGTTAGAACAATTTATTTTCACACTAGTATTGCTACTGTTTCTACATAGTTAAATGATTTCAATTATTGTTATTCAACATTTATAGTTTTATTCAATATTAATTATTTGTTTGAACACAATGAGGTGTTTACAAGTATTGATATATAATCAAACAACTCTATTTGAGCCATAGATAGGACCCTATTAGGTGCTACGACTCAGAGATCGATGGCAATGAAAGGTTACTCTATATTCCCCAAAGCTCCAACATTACTAGAACCTCACCATGAAATTGTTTAGTGTCATATCCAGGACTCTCGTTTAGGAGGGGTCTTACCACACTGCAGAGATACAGTCGGTATATTCTACAGTACCCCCCCAAGCCGACTGGGGTGAGATGGAGGTTATTTTAATGATTAAATATTTCTTTAGACAGAAGTTTATTCATTCATGATATCTACTAAAAATGGACATTACATTCGTTCCAACTTAAAACACATTTATACACCGAATTTTGGGGGAGCACAAAATCCCTTATCCAAAAGGAAAAAACCCTTTTGTGCAATTTATTACATTTTTTAAGTTTTCGTAGTAGAATAATAAATATTTTGATAAAAAAATTTTTTTTTATTCT
Source organism: Sepioteuthis lessoniana (assembly GCA_963585895.1). Lineage (NCBI taxonomy): Eukaryota > Metazoa > Mollusca > Cephalopoda > Myopsida > Loliginidae > Sepioteuthis > Sepioteuthis lessoniana. The sequence goes on along the minus strand of OY757931.1, from coordinate 3,488,027 downwards.
TTGTGTACAAAAAAATGTAGTTTACGGTGCTTTTAAAATTTGAATTTTCACAAAAAATATTTTCCCTCTTATAAAAATGCAGATTTTCAATGTTATTCAATTCTTCAAATATCAGATGACGTAACATTCGGGATTGATTTTAAAATGAGGGATCGGATACCTATTAGGTTTTAAATCTTTTCCTTTTTTAGTTTAAAAAATAAAGTTAATGTTTTTTACCAATAAAAACTTTTGAGAGAAAAATAATCCTCAAACCTTTCAACTCTCGGAGCTGATTACTTTTTCCACTATTATCATCGTCGTTATCGTGCTGACGACACTTATTCCCTTGACTCCTTCTCGCCATTTGTCCCTATTGGCTATAACTCTCGGTAGGTCGACTAGACCGCATCCAGTTTCCACGAAGACCTGATGAATGTAAGTCCTTTAAGTTTTTGCTGATCTGCTAAAGCTTGTGTGCTCCGAAGAGAAGATCAATTAAGATTCTATGCTTTTCCAGAGGTGACTAGCGTGTTTTGTTTTTGGGTGGCTTGTGATATGGCAGCTAAGTGGAAATACAACTGCTGTTTTGTGGGATGCTGCTCTCAGGATTTGTTGAAAAAAGCACGCAGCATCTTGGTTTAACTCTAATCTAACTTTTTCTGCAAGTGCTTTGGCCCCGTTGGTGCAGCAATACAGTAGTACTTAAACGGCCACAGTTTGAAATAATTTCCACTTTATTTAATCAAACAGACTAGATTTCCATCTTTCTCATCATTCGATGTCATTACTTAGGTATATTTTTTGAAGAGTAAAAGATTTCTGGTTGTATGCCAAGTGTTGTAATGGCATATTGATAATTCTGTCGGAGAGATAATCTTGAAATTTGTTAAACATTTGCTGTGGAGGTGCCAGTGGTGTAATGGTTATCGTCGTAGGAAATGAACACGGCGACACGAGTTCAAATCCTGGACCAGGCTGATTGCCTTTCACATAGCACTAATACCCTTGGGAAAGATATGAATCCAATCATTCTCCCTCCAGCTATGGGTAAATAGTAGGGCAGACTAGGTACTTCAGCCTTGGTGAGGCAACTAGTCTAGGAGAAGGAAACCTCTGAATTCAAACCTGTTAAACTCCGCTTAAAAATTGACCTTGTGTCATGTCCTGCCCGAGCAGAGGGATTGGTAAATATGGTTAAACATTTGCTGTTAGCAAAGATAATATTCATACACCATCTATTTTTTTTACTGTCGAGCAAATGAATGAATGTCTTATATGACACAAAACCATTTTTTTTTAATTGCTGGGTATTATGTCAATTAAAAAAAAGCATAAAAACAATTCTGTCAACTTATTACACTTTCTTTTCTTTATTTTAATCTGGAAAATGATCAATAAATAAACCAAACTTAATTTCGTGATACAAGTTTCATAAAAGCAGAATATATTAGATTCTTTTTTTATTTACATTAGTATACAGATAAAAGAATAAATAAATAGATAAATAAATATCCTTGACGAATATATTTAGCCAATACCTCCACCACAGAAAAGATATATAAAGTCAATTTTTAAGTCTTGATTTGAATTCAGCTTTTTCTTTCTCCTGGCCTGGTTGCTAAATACACCTGAAAGTCTTACTATTTAATCATAGCTAGAGTTGGGGGAGAACAGATTCATGCTTTTCTAAAAAGCATTGCTGCAAAGAAAAGACGCAAAGGGGTTTACTCAGTATTTGAACTCCAGTGGCAGATTCCAATAATAATCAAAATAACCTTTACGCAAAGAACTCCGAGAACATCGTTTTCCTTGTGGTAATTTCGGAACATTTTATTCAAATGTTGAGTAGTGACTGTTCCAGCAAATTCAAACCCTTAATTTTATATGAAAAATATTTATATCCTTTGTATCAGATAGCGCTTCTGGCAAATACATACCGCCCAGACCGAATCCTTGTTGAATAGTCTGAAAAAGGTAGCAGGTGGCATTGTTGTCCATGTCAATGCAGACAAAACTGAAAACAAGTGCCTTAATCAAAATTAAAAAGGAGACATCTCCACTGTAAAAGGTGGTTCTCTGAAACTAGTGGACAAATTTACCAAACTAGGAAGCAGCATCTTATCTACTGAAAATGATAACAATACGTGACAATCAAAGGCATGGTCAGCTATCGATAGGCTATCGGTCATATGGAAGTGAAACCTATCCAATGATATAAAACGCATTTTTCCCATGCAGCAGTCGTATCCATACTACTGTATGGATGCACCACCTGGACGCTGACAAAGCGTATAGGGAAAAAGGTTGACGGCAATTGGACCAGAATGCTACTGGCTATATAGAACAAATCTTGGAAGCAACATCCCACAAAACAACAGCTGTAAGGCCACCCACCACCTATCTCTAAAACCATCGAAATCTGACGAACAAGACATGTGGGACATTGTTAGAACAGTAAGGACGAACTCATTAGTGAGGTTCCCCTGGGGACTCCTTCACAAGGACGAGCAGGTGTTGGACGACCAGATAGAACGTATATACAACAGCGCTATTTGGACATAGGCCATAGTCTAGGGGACCTACCGAATGTGAGGGACGACAGAGAGGAATAGCACGCGTTAGAAGGAGAGAGACAGACAAACAGACAGACAGACAGACAGACAGAATCAGGGAACTCCGTGGTAGCAGCATGACATGATATATATATATATATATATATATGTGTGTGTGTGTGTGTGTGTGTGTGTGTGTGTGTGTGAATGCAATGACGGTTATGCAAACATCCATTTTACTCCCAATAAACCCTTTATCAGATGATCTGTGATCAGGAATGCTTTCAGAGACAAAGTATCATAATCACTAATCCAGACAGCTCTAGCAGTACCTCATGATATCACCAGGCTTTCTTAGTTTTGTTGTCATTCTATGAGAATGTCATATTCATGTTGATGCACTTTAGGCCTTATTTTGAATCTTTTTTTAATCATCATATATTTACTCTTGTCTGATGGTGATAGTCCAATATTAGTTAGGAATGTCAAGGTTGAGTTAGTAATGGAACCTCAGAATATAAAATTGATAAGAAATATATTTGTTATCTGGCTATTTCTGATAGATCCTTATATTTTTCCAATTTACGCTGATATGCCCAGTCAATATTTTCCTTAAAAGGGACCGTTAATTAGACAACGAAAACTTTCCTTTAATTAACAATCCAAAGGAAGATATCTGCTCGCTAAGCAGTTACCGTTATTTTAGTTAGAACTGCGAGATGATGTTCCAAATCAGTTACAACATGCCTGTCAGTGCAATCATCAAACAATGATGATCTGGTTGCATACTCAATCACTTTGGGTACGTTGCGTTGATAAACATAGGGACCCAGTGTACTGTTGTATCTCTGTTTCCCTTCATTCTATTTATTTATTTCAGATGAGATTTACGTCCTTGTCGATTTGGGCATCCAATTTTAGTGTGATGGATTCGCATTCTCTTAATGCTTGCAAAATCGTGCCCACTGTAACATTGTGTGTCAGCGGACGATCCAATTTCCTTATCGACATTAAGCAGATTGACAATTTCATTCTTCCCTCCTTCCGGATAATTTTTGGGGGCATATTTTCTTTATTTCCCATTTTGTTATAGAGAATTACATATATATATATATATATATATATATATTCGCGCGCACACACACACACACACACACACACACACACATATATATATATATATATATATATATATATATATATAATTTTCTTCCCACATTACTGCAACCAGATATTGTCTCATAATTTAGAGTAGGAGTATTCCGGATAGATGTGATGAAAGGTTAATGCGGAAATGACTCATGAATAAAACATGCCAATAGAAAATAAATAAAAGTTGAACAACCGTTACCTTTTTATGTATTTATTCATTCCTGGTGATGATAATTTACAAATGTTTTCGTGGGTGTATGAGTTCTGCATTTATACGATATACATATATGTTTTTAGTTATTTTTTAATTGCTCATTCGTGTCTCAGTCCAGGGCGCGATGGAAGGTGCAATGTTTAACAAGCTAGACTATCAAACTTTCATGATTGAATTCAAGTCTCATTGGGTGCCCCATTCATAGAGCTTTGGGCAGCATCTAAGCAAAAAGCTTAGTAAATTACTACCCGTGTGTCAGTACAGAATTTCTTTGAGGATGAAAATTTATCGTTCGTGATATTCCGAAATAATATTTTAGTTCAGCAGATAAAATAGTAAAACACCATATTTCTGTTGTCTTTAAATTCCGGGCTTCTTTCGGCCAGTGTAGTTGGTTTCAAGTCCTCTAAATTTTGGCAGCAATATAGAGAAAGGCTATTCTAGAAAATGATGACACGCTTATGTCTTTTTCTTGGAAAGGATAATTTTATTTTTACATGTGGTGAAATAATCTGAGTTAGAGATCGTTAAAGACTCATACTTTCAACCTTATTGAACTAAACTTTGCTATTATGCCCTTGGGAACGACACAAAGAAATCTCTCGTCCCCCAGCTCCAGAAATTGGTAAAATTAGTAAGCTGCATTTTTAGCCTGAGCAGCGTAACAGGTCGCAAAAAAGCAAAGCAAAAAACAAACAAACAAACAAAACCAAAAGCAAGAACAAAACCAAAAAACAGTAATAGGGTCTCTAACATCTGTTCTGTTGTATTGAGAGAAAATCCTGAAAAATATCAGGAGAGTCTTAGTTGCAGAATTTCAATGCTGTAGAATATGCCACTAAATAATGCCTAATAATACCCGCTTTGATTGCATTATCTCTCTCTTAAAATGATGCAATTCTGGAATCATTTGTTGAGAAAAAATAACTTTTTTACAAAATTTGGTTGTGCTGTATTCATTCGAATATATTCATATCTATGTCTCTCTCTCACTCTCTCTCTCTCTCTCTCTCTCTAGATAGATAGATAGATAGATAGATAGATTCTCCCTTGATATTTATATATACCGTTCACATTTACATTTATCTATATATGATTTCCCCGTTTCTGTTTCTTTTACTGTCTCTTTCTCTTTCTCTTCAACTATCTTTTAAACTATGGTTTTCTGTTTCTCTTTTCCTTTCTTCTGTTCCCAAACTCAAGTTTACTTCTATATTTTCCCCACTCAAAAAAGCAAATCTGCGTGAAAGCGTTTCATCCTCCTCATTCACATAAAAATGAAATACAAAAACACACTAAAAGCAAATAAATATGGCCCAAACTAAATAAGCGAATAAATACATCTTTTTCCTGTAAGCAAGGACTATATCCTTGCTGCCTCTATGGCTTATTCACCTCAGCTGTGGTTACTCAAGCAGTCAAACAATGACCTACCTCTCTCAGCGTGGGTCTTTGACGTCATCTATTTGGTTTGTGTGTCTCCAGGCAACGTGTCTGATCGTTCCAGGCAATTCCATTCAACACAGATCTCAATCTGCTGGTAAAGGTCGACGACAGTTGCGCCCACCTACCCAGGATTCGTAGCTTAAATTTCAGCAGCTAAAGTCTTCATCTTAAAAGATATTTTTCTTTTTCTGCGCACGGCCAGATATAATGTTTAGCAGGCTGTTATTTTGGTTATCATACAAGGTAGGCCCTCTATGCCAATCGAACGTGGTGAAATAATAAATATCAAGTCCACTCAATAATATAATTGCATTTCATAACAGGAAACTAATTTTGTCTATGCAATGTTATTAAATACTTTGGCAGTTTTCCTAAATAATCCTACATTTCACCCACAACTATAGGTACGGTGAAGAACCGACTGTAACAGAAATATGACATTGTGTCCAAGTGACAAATCACAAGCAGACCTTATATTCATTTTCGTAGTAATATAAGTAAAAGTAAAGTGGGCGACCATAGTTGAGAGTGACCTGAAGGATCCCTTTTCAATAGATGCTACACAGAGGTGTAGGGGAAGGCACTTCTATGTTCCCTTGATTGCTCCTCTTTACCCATGATCGGTATTTAAAATGCTGAGTGTTAAGCAAGGTGACATCAAGAACCGTTTTTTTTTAGTCTTTAGAATGGCTCGACCTAGGATTGAAACCCGGTTTCCCAGACCATTGACGAACACTTTAACCACTTTGCCAATGGCCTGTTGATGAAATTATTACTGACAAAAGTTTTTAAAAGGGTGGGTACATAGCGTCACGGTTTTTGTTATAGGAATTAGAATCGGTGAATGGACTGATCGTGTTTTACTGAGTGTTAAAGCTCCGAGGAAAGCCTCAATTCAATTTCTTCCTGCATAAACTATAGGTAAGCAGAACAGATTGGGTTATTTAGACTTTGTTAGGCAAACAGTTTAGGAGAAGGAAAACTGTGATTTCAAACATAACACATTTGTAGACGATCACCTTATTTTGTTTTGTCAACAGTAAAAAAACAAATGACAAATAAGAAGCAAAACATTTTCATTTAATGGCTGAATTTTCTGGCTTCATAGAAAGTATTGTAAAATGACTAAATTAAATCCTTTAAATTAAAGGTATATTTCCCCCGAGTTATAGAAAGGAAAATTTACGGGATGATCCAATTTTAAGGGGAAATTATCGGATTTATTGACAACAAAATGAAAACTCATTCACTTTAAGCTTTTATGACTGCCTTAATTTTTCCAGAAATAGATTTCGCTAATCTAAAGCAAAATTCTTTATCAAAATGATCACAACTTTCACGAATGGAAGTTAATAGATCTTCTTTGGTGGATAAATTTACGATTAAATTTAGATCCGGACTATTTACAGGGCATATAATTAATTGGATAATGGAGAGATTTAAATTGTTTTAAGAATTGTTTTCTAACATTAATAATTCTATTTAAAATTTGCATTCAGTTAAATGGTTTCAAAGCTTTCTAACTAACGATAATAATTTGTTTTCACGTGGTATGACTGTTAAATAGTTTCAAGTATTGCTATGTAATACTAACAATTCTATTTGACATCAGTCCTTTGTTTGCTCACAGTTAAAGCGTTAAATAGTTCAATTTCCCTCAGATATGGAACCCTAACAGGTTCAGAGTAAACCTGGGAGTAATGGCAATCAAATAGTACTCCAAAGCATTGAAACATCACTGTTAGAGAGTTTAAAATATTACAGGACTTGGAAAGACATGCGTTGAGGGGAGGGGTTTTACCCCTCTGCAGAGATGTAGTCTGTGTATTCCAGTCGGGTTGTGTTTGGAGATAAGTGATTTAAAAACCTATTCTGATTTATTCCTTTTCATTACATGAACAATTTCCTTTCAAACTCTTTCGTTTTATTCATACTTTGATTTCATCATCATCATCTCATCTTGCCGTGTCATCAGGACGGATATTCTTGACCTTCTCTCGCCACCCCTCCCTATCGTTCATTGCTTCTTCCAAGTCCTCAGGGCTACAGCCCGTATCCTCACAAAGCTGCTATACGTAGGTTCGAGTTGGTCTTCCTGCTTTTGCTCGGCCATGTGAAAAGGTCCATAGGAGTACATCACTTATGAGCTCTTCCCTACTTCTCAAGTAGTGTCACGCAAGTCTGGTTCGTCTAACTTTGATAGTTTTCGTGATGGGTGGTAGGTGGCCGTATAGCTGCTGCTTCGTGGAGTGTTGCCTCCAGGACTTGTTCAGTATTGCTCTAAGCATTCTTGTGTAGTTGCTGTCTAGCATTTTCTCCAGTCGTTTAGTTAGCGTCCATGTAGTGTATCCATATAGCAGAAGCGACACGATCGCTGCTTGGAAGAAAATTAATTCAATTTTACCGGTGAGGTCTGACTTCCACATGACCGATAGCCTGTCCATGGCTTTGTTAGTTGCGTGTTGATGTCTGTCTCGGTTGATGAGACACTGCTTCCTAGGTAGGTGAACTTGTCCACTAGTTTCAAATAGTTACCGTTTAGTGTGATTTCATTTTTTTTTGGTCGCAACATTCTTGTGTAATTGCAGTCTAGCTTCTTCTCCAGCCGTCTTCTTAGCGTCCTAGTGGTGCATCCATACAGCAGTATCGACACGACCACTGCCAGGAAGAAACGGCGTTTTTGCGAGCAATATTGAATAAGTCCTGGCGGCAACACCCCGCAAAGCACCAACTATACGGACACCTTCCTCCCATCACGAAAACTATCCAAATTAGACGAACCAGACACGCAGGACACTGCTGGAGAAGCAGAGACGAGCTCATAAGTGATGTACTACTATGGACCCCCACATATGGCTGAGCAAAAGCAGGACGACCAGCTAGAACATACATACAGCAGCTATGTGAGGATACGGGATGTAGCCCTGAAGACCTGCCGGAGGAGATGAACGATATGGAAAAGTGGCGAGAGAGGGTCAGGGATATCTGTGCTAGCGGCACGACATGATGATGATGATGATGATGATGTGATTTCATACCCTCTTGAAACATTTTGGTTTGATGTATTATATTATCTATATAGATTGCAAGGGTGAGTCAAAATGTCCTTGAGCTAAATGACCCGGGCATTACAACGAGAGGTGACGAGTAGTCTTCAATAACATATAATTTAAACATCACACGAAGTAAAAGGAATTTACGTTCCAAATTTCATCATATCCAGATGTAACAATCAAGTAAATAAATATATATGGACAAATCATTTTTACTAACCACAAATGAAATAAGACGAAACAATTCAAGAGAATAAAAATGATAATATAAAGAACTAGATGGCTTTGTTTGGTTTGGTTTGGTTTTATGGCATATCAAACATTGTAGGTTATTCAATGCTAAATCCTTTTTACGCTCATACGTGGTGCATTCAATAAGTTTCCGACTTTTTTATGGGCATTTAAAATTGTCGTAGACACTTGAAACTTCAGTATGTTATCGCTATACATCTTATGAGATGACTGACCAATTGTTATGATTTCACGTTCAAATGAACATCTACAGCAGCAGTGGAATACACCCTACTAAAGCCTGATTGTCACAGCTTGGGGAATTTCAAAAATACAATCTGGACGTGAGGAAGAACGATATGCAATAAAATTCTGTTTTAACTTGGAAAAAACGCCACAGAAACGTATAGAATGCTTCAGACTGCTTTTCGACCATCTTGCATGAATTGAGCATCAGTTTTTGAGTGGCATTAGAGATTCAAGGAAAGCAGGGAGTCTATGAGAGATGATGAGAGGTGTGGGAGGAGGCAATACCCCAGAGTTGATTGACCAAAAGGTTAGGGTTAGGGTTACAATGTTGAGGTTTTAAGGGAGTTCAGGAAGAGATTCCGTCGGTAGAGGCTTGCACTCTTCAAATCGGGTCAGTGACATTTCCACCAGGACAATGCACCAGTCCACAACTCCATCCTTGTAACAGACTATTTGACCAAGATCGGTATCAAGACGGTTCCTCAGCCTTCTTATAGTCGAGACCTTGCTCCCTGTGACTTTTGCTTATTCTCTAAGCTTAGAGGCTATCGTTATGAGACAATTGAGGAGATGAAAGAGGCTGTGACGAAGGTCATTGACACACTCACACAAGAGGACTTTCATGGGGCCTTCCAGAAGTTGTTGGAGCAGTACAATAACTGAATTGCAGCCAGAGGAGATTACTTCGAAGGGAACTAGAGTTTCATGTGTGTACTATCAATAAAAGTGTCCATTCGAAAAAAAAGTCTGGTAACTTATTTAATGATCCTCGTATATTGATATATGATTTCTAAAATCATCCTGTTGATAAGATTTCTAAATAATCTTAAGTTCATTCCTTTATATACACTTGAATAGTTTCACTTATTTCTATCTTATACGAATACATCTCTTTACTATTTATCCCCTATTTGGACACAGTTAAATGTTTCCAAGTATTGAAATTTAACACAACCAATTCAATTAAACATCAGTCATTTGTTTACACATAGTTAAATGATTAAACAGTTCTGTTTCAATCAATTCAGTTTAACATAAGTTGTTTGCACACAGTTTGAATATCAAACAGTTCTATTTGACCGACAGCAAGGAACCTATCAGCTGTTGCCACTCCGGGTCAGAGTGGACTTAGGAGCAATGGCATTGAAGTGGTAATACGCATTCCCCAAAGATGGAGCATTATTTGAGCCTCATCATCATATTTATTGTCTAGTGTCATATCAGGACACTCATTGGGGGTGTCTTACCTCTCTGGAAAGATCCAGTCAGTGTATTATTCAGCCCCAACCGAGTAATTTCCACATTATAATTAATTCAAAAAATAAATATTTTCATCTAATTTTAATCAAAATATTTCATACCGTCAAAAGTTTGGCACAATTTAGTTGCTCCAGTTGATTTTGTTGAACTCGTTAAGGTGGCAAATCGTGCTGGAGCTCGCATGATACTCTCCGATTGCTACTCAACGGATTTGCTTTCATGACTTCGGGCACGACCACGGAATTCACGCTTTTAAACTTACCTGATATTATCTGATCTTCGAGTTTTTTTGTAACCGGAACAAAATTTCATTAACCATCTGGCAACTGTGATCAAGTGTGACTTCATCCTTCAAACAACAAATGTTTTTGGCTGCGTCTGCAGCGTTATGGTCAAGTTCGAACTTGTGGAATTCACGAATTAGACTAAGTGGCACATCCATTTGTGCGGATTTCAAATCACAAACAGATTGAAGGAATTCACAGCGTATCAGCGCATGAACTACCACAATACCACCGACCACAGCCTTTATCTTTAACCAAAGATTGAACAGTTTCAGTCACGTGATATACGCGCGCAAACAGGCATGTGTACTAAGATAACGTTTGATTCACTTTCTTATTACTTATTTCCAGTTACAAATAAAAAAAAAACAGTTTGGGTAGTGGAAATATAATTTATTAAGCTTAGATTAAAGTAATATAAAGCCAGATAAAGGATTGAAAGAGCGTATTATCTCGATTTTCTTGCTTGAGAAGATTCGCTCTACCTTCAAAATCGTAACTTTTAACAATGACTTATGTTTATTCAAACTGAACAAAATCATATACCTGTTTCAGTCTTGAAGCAAACCTCAATTATACACTAAACTAAAATGGGGACAGGAAAGAAAACAAATTTTCTCTCGGATTAAGCAATGAAAAAGACTATGTTCAAATATTTGACATATTAATGACTGTCCTCAAGATATTGGCAAATACCTCGCCATTTTGAATAATTGAAGAATCGATTGTGCTGGCTTGATGCACCTAAGTAACTAAAGCAACATATCGAAGAACATCGACTCTTCTATTTGGCTATTTAGTCAGTAGAGATATTGTAATGATTGAGCTAGTGAGTTGAGTGACTATTATATTTACTGCACCAAATTTTGCTTGAAACTTGAACATAGAAACATTCAAATAATTAGAAAGCTTTCGGGGATCTTTCCATGATTGAAAATCTGACAAAATGTTGGTACAGCCATCTCAAATCTGGTTTGATTTATCGATCAATTGATTTTAACAACCTTTCACCCCGTGTTGGGTTATCTTTTACTCAGTGTTTAGAGAATAGTTTTCATTGTGTGTTTATATTTACAGTATATGGTCGGAAAATGCCCTTGCGAATACAAATAATTTGCATACGGTCAAATGGTTTTACCTATTCGTATTCAATACCAATCCTCATCATCATCATGTCGTGCTGGTAGTACGGATATCCCTGACCCTCTCTCGCAACTTTTCCCTATCGCTCATCGCCTCTGGCAGGTCTTCTGGACTACATCCCGTATCCTCGCATAGTTGTTGAATGAATGTTCGTGCTGGTCGTCCTGCTTTTACTCGGCCATGTGTGGGGGTCCATAAGAGTAGATCACTTATGAGTTCGTCCTTGCTTCTCCAGCTGCATGTCTCGTTCGTCTAACTTGAATAGTTTTCGTGATAGGAGGCAGGTGGCCGTACAGTTGGTGTCTTGTGGGGTGTTGCCGCCAGGACTTGTTCAAGATTACTCGCAGCATTCTTGTGTAATTGCCGTCTAGCTTCTTCTCCAGCCGTTTTGTTAGAGTCCATGTAGTGCATCCATCTCGTAGTATCGATGTGACCGCTGCCTGGAAGAAACTGCGTTTCATTTTATCGGTTAGGTCTGATTTCCATATAATCGATAGCCTATTGTAAGCTGTCCATGCCTTCGTTAGGCGCGTGTCGATGTCCTTTTCGGTTGATGCGACGCTGCCTTCAATACCAATAATTTATCCACACTTATGAGAATACAAGTAACTATTACCGTTTGTTTGTACGATTTTATATGGTTTAAAGTAACTGGTAATAATGATTTTTGATTAAAAAAAATTGTTGCTTCAAGTAACTATTCTTAGTATAAATAATTTACAATTATATGGAATCAAGCCTTTCTATTTTATACTGATATTGCTCAAACACATCGACTTGATCCAAACATCGAGCTAACACGTATTACCTCTTTGGAGCAGAGTAGACCTGGGTGTAATGGGAATGAAATCCATTCTCTCCAGTTTTTCAGCATTAGATGCAATTTAGAGTCATACCCAAGACACATCTATTAATGGGGAGGTCTTACTCCTCCGCAATCTATTCAAAGCACCGGTCTAAACCTTGATTTATGATCTGTTAAAAGCAATCTATGTTTTGAAAGATATTCAAAAAGATGGATGAGATTAAATAGATAGGACAAAACTGCTGATGGTAATCCCGAAAAAATTTGAGCACTGCTTTGAAAAGTAAAAGATATGCTGGGAGATAAGAAGAGATATAATTTGAAGAGGATTATGCTGTCGTTGCCCTAGGTAGGCCATTTTTCTTAATATTATAATGATGGATCATTTTAGTTCATATACTTCAGAAATTGTTAATATTTGATGTATGTATATTTCGAGGAGTCAGATGTCTGTTTAATGGCCATTAGCTGAACTGGTACAAGAAACTGATTTGAAATATGATCACTTGACTATAACGACCATCGGAAACCTAAGCAATATTCCTCGACACTTAGCATTATCTGATAACAAAATCTCTGTCATACGCAAAACATTTCTTCCCATGGATATTTTACATTTTATTAACAAAAAATCGCATTGACCCGGAAAATTGGACCATCTGCAAAGCAGAATGCTTCAAAGAAACTGGGATTTGGAAATGAGATCTTACAGCTGGATTGTTGAACTTTTGTAATATCCTTTGTCGGCTGATTGTTTGGGGAAAAATACAAGGTTTTAAATCGACATATGGCGAAAAATTTACTGTTCAGCTGTTTTTCCACAAATCGATAGAATTGGTAAAGTTAGGACAGAAGACTTATACATAATTATTGATGCATCGGGATGGGTCATCAGTGATGTTTCCTTTGGGTTCACGGGGAGGGGTCGGGTCTTGCAACATCAGACCCCCTCACCCAAATGACCCAGTTGGTATTGATCTTACGCCAACTCCCATCCCAGCACCTAAACTGCGTATCTTTCGCACTAGACAAATGACTGCAGAAATGGTTCTATTTATGGGTATCCCTTTTAAATTTTGGCAACAGACAGTCAAAGCTTGGCTTCTTTGATGACTGCTGAAGCTTTTCTATAAAATTGGGAGGCCACTTTGCTCTTGTTTTCCCTGCCGCGATGACGTCGTTATTCGGCTATTTGTAGTTTTTTTTCCTCCTCTCCCCGAAACTTCGTTACAACTTACTATAAAAATACTGTACATAAATATAAAATTACAATTAAAACAAACAGACTCCTGTTTAAAATTGAAATATACGTTTAAATTTCTTTTTCCTAAACTTAATTACAATAAAATCACTGTACATAAATATACAATTACGAACTAAACAAACAGACCCCGCGTATTACTATTGAAATATAAGTTTAAAATTTCCTTATCGAACGTTTTGCGAAAAAAAAAAAAAAAAACTTTTGCACTATCCTTTGTCGGCAGATTGTTTGTAGAAAATATTAAGTTTTAAATCTACATATGACGAACAATTTACTACTGTTCAGCTGTTTTTCCACAAATCGATAGAATTGGTGAAGTTAAGATAAAACCAGCCGGAGACAAATATTGAAATTAAATAAGTGGATCTTCGTCAAGGCTACTTAGATCATCTGAATACAAGAGTAATTTACTAAGCTTTTTGCTTAGATGTAGCACAAGGCCGCATGAATTGGGCACCTAATGAGAATCGAACTCACTCGTGTAGGTTTGCTAGTCTACCTTGCTAACCATTACACCACCTGAGGTGCCCTTCTGAACGCATTGAATAACAAGCTTACGTCATAATTAAAAGTAAGTTTCTTCTCTAAATATAATAGTGTGAAACAATTTCTATGGTTTAAATTATTTACAGCATATTTATTCGCGTATCATACACAAGAAACACGAACACATACGCATTTTTTACGCCCCAGATATATCTATAATATTAATTAGTCAATAGTTTCTTTGTTGAACGTCATATTACCCATTGTGAGTTAGTTAATGCCAAAGCTACTATTGTAGAAGAACAGAAGTGGTACTATTTAACTTATAATTGACGGAGATTACGGAAATCATACTTTACTCGGATGTATTAATCCAATGGTGAACACAGTAGTGTGACTGGAGTTTGAACTCACTTATTAAAATGAGGCAGTTCAGCATGTTAAACACTACGCCATGGAGAGTCCCCCTAAATTAGTTTGCTATATTCATAAATAAATAGTTTTCACTATCCGGGATTGAGTCTATGGATCTAAATTAAGTTATCGTGGATATAGACGCATCACGGCTTGGGGACTGTAAGATTTTTACCAATGCAAAGATCAGACCAAAATTAGCCTGGATCATATTGTTTTATTGAAGTAAACAGAAGTAAAAAAAAGATACAAAACAAACATTTAATGTGGAGACTTATTGAGTCTTTTTTTTTTAATTGAGGATGGCTTATCATGAGATTTTTTGAGTGAAGCGATTCTTTTTGGCATGCAATCAATCAGTTTCTTACGTTGTACAAAAGAAATAATTTAGAACGCATTCTTAATTGCTTACAAGATATCTTTCATTTTATTACACGGCAAATATTTTCAATTAGATTAAAATATGGATTTTATCCTGGTCAGAATACCACTTCTAATGTGTTTTCAGAAAGACACATTTTCCTCTATTTCGCAGAACAAGGATATGCAATCTTATTTTGTAAAATGATATCTGCTCGATTTACCGAAGAGAACATCTTGTCAATATTTGGTAGTTGTCATTTCTCAAGAATTTTAATATATTCTTTAGAATGAATTGATTATCCCATAGAATTAGTTTACCAACCGTAGAGAAAGCACAATTATTGTTTAATTTCCATTTTTAACCCTTATATCTGGTTTTCTAAGATCTTCACGTTCTGGGTCATCGTTATAAAGGCAAAATCTTGTCTCATCTGATCATTTTACGCTCCCAACCTTGTTAGTATAACAATTACAATAGTCTGCTGTAAAATGCAATTTGTTTTCGTCATTACATCTGAAAACATAAGATTATTAGCTCATATTTTTGATAATTTCATTTTCTTTTAACCTGCTTGAAATATTTCTTTGATACAGAGATTTCCTTTTTCTAGTTTTCAAATCTTTAGCCATATGTGTTTGCGTTTTTCTTGGTTTCTGAGTGAAGCAAATTTTATTTATTGGTCATCTTTTTATGGTTGCATTATTATGATATCTATCTCTGACTCCCATCAGACAGGATTTGACACAGGGTCTTTTTTATTGTGGGATAGGGGAGGGAAACGTCAGACATGAATTTCGTCGCGTGCCTTGCTGATCATAAGATTACTAGGTGCAATGTGAATGATGCAAGTCTTTGCCAAGTCTCCCGGCATGAAACCTTACCTTACCAGACACGAAGGTCGAGTGCTATGTTTGTCATTGATTCTTCGCCCACCCGAAAGTGGTTGGACAGAGCCGGGGGTGCTATTGACCTCGAATCTATCGTTTACTTGATACTCTATTCGGCACGAATGCCACACAGCCCAACTAAAAAGTCAGGGAAGCATCTTGATGTAGAACCAGTTTTTATGAATGAAGATCAATTCACTTTACAATAGACAAGAATATCTGCCCGTTTTCACTATTTAAAGTATCAACAATCTGTTGATGATGCATCCTATTCTCATGCATATAATTCTGTATTAAAAAAATTATTTTTCATTAAGTTGAAGATATTTCTTTTTTTGAAGGTATTTTCAATTTAAACCGTAGGAATTTCTTAAATATTACATACCGGAAATAGAAAGATATCTATTAAAGATCTCAATTTATTTGTACGAAAGTGACATTTTAAAAATAGTTGCAAAAACCAAAACAAGGCCACTTTTGGCCAACCAGTATATATATATATATATATATATATATATATATATATATATATATATATGCGTGTGTGTGTGTGTGTATATATATATATGTAGTGGTCCATGAAAAACTCTGGCCTCAGCAGATGTTCTTTTTTATGTGCGTATTTATAAGTGTGTATTTTTTATCTTTGTGTGAACACATTCGAATACATGCCGGTCCATCCATGTATATACACACCCGTTACACAGTTTTATTTTCTGGGTTGTTTCTTTCCTCTCCTTTCTCTTTAAGTTTAATGTGCGTTTGTGCGATTTTCACGGACAATTAACTCCACTAGGATATTCACAGACACAAATCCTGGAATCAAAATGTATCACACCCCTATCAAAACAATCTTCAATATTAACATCTTCAGACAAAGAACACTCAAACCATTATCAAACTCCTGAAGAAAATTATAGAGTCTAAAACTCGTGTAGAGCATACTTATACAAAATAAGATTAATCTAAGTTGCAAATTCGGATTGATTTGCCGGCTTTTTCATTTTATCATATATATATATATATATGCGTGTTTGTTTTCGTGTGTGAGTGTGTATTAACGTAAATAGTTATGAAAATAAAAAATACTATTATTACTATATTTGATTATAATATAAGTAACAGTAATAATAAAAATAACTAATGTACAAGGGCGACATCGAGCTGTTCGCAAAAAAATTAAAAAGAAAAAGGGACTTTGATACAAACAGTTAGAACATACAGTCAGGATATAAGAATGGAATTTGGCATGAAAAAATGTGCCATTGTCGTATTGAAAAATGGAAAAAGAAACATAATGAGCGGATAAAACTGCCAAATCAGGAAAGGATCATAATTCTTAGAGAAAATGCAAATGAAAGATACTTTTGGGAATATTGAAAGAGGACATCATCAAACGAAAGAGATGAAAGAAACAATTAGAAAAGCGTATTTCAGACGAACCAGACAACTTGTCGAGAGTAAAGTTCAGCGGCAGAAATCTCATCAAAGGTATAAGCACCCGAGTAAGAGAGGGTAAGACTAGACACTACTGGATGGGGAAAATGATACACTGGGAATTGAGCAAGAAAGTTAGATCTGACCCTACCACCAAATGGTATATTCAGAAACGAGAATTCGACCTCCAGAATGCGACACAAACATTTTTTCTAGGATTTTGTGATAAAAACAAAAAAACATAATCACAACCAGAAGACTGGATGTACTTAATAATAATAATAATAATAATAATAAAGAAATTAAGACGTGTTTAAAGGAATTAAAAAGTTCTGAACAGAAGTATATAAAAATGAACAGAAGAATATAAAATGTTTTTAATTTTTTGATTAAATTATGACTTAACTTTGAACAGAAAAGAGTTTTTTTTAACAAGATGTAAGCGTTTATGCAGCATCTGGTGCATAGAGACCCCACTCGAATCTGAAAAAAACTGTCGCACCAAAAAATATACGCCAAAGAAAAATACAGAGAACACTTTCTTTCGTAGAGTTTTTGAAACGGGTTTAATCATTCATATTTTTGTTAATTTTAAAAAAGTTCAACATTTCCTGAAAAAAGTCGGAACGAACATGACGAAAGCGTCGTGAAAACAAAAACAACAAACAAATAATTAAACAAAAAGCAATAAAATATAAACTAAAAATATGGAGAATTAATAAGTTTAAAGAACTCGTTTTCTTGGTTATATATACTATCGCTGAAATATAAGTAAAGCCCCTAACAACATTTTATAAAGAAATTTAATTTTCTTCGATGCCTTATTGAGGTGGCTGTAAAATATGCTAACTACGAGGATCATTAAATAAGTTTCCAGACTTTTTGTATGGGCACTTTTATTGATAGTACTCACATGAAACTCTAGTCCCCTTTGAAATAATCTCCTCTGCCTACAATGCACTTGTTGTACTGTTCCAATAACTTCTGGTAGACCCCATCGAAGTCCTCTTGTGTGAGCATGTAAATGACCTTCGTCACAGCCTCTTTCATCTCCTCAAATGTCTCATAACGACGACAGCCTCTCAGCTTAGAGAATAACCGAAAGTGACAGGGAGCAAGGCCTGGACTATAGGGAGGCTGAGCAACTGTCTTGACGCCCATCTTGGTCAATTAGTCAGTGACAAGGATGGAGTTGTGGACTGGTGTATTGTCCAGGTGGAAATGCCACTGACCCGATTTGAAGAGTGCTGACCTCTTCCCTAGGAATCTCTTCCTGAACTCCCTTAAAACCAACACATAGTAACCCTAACCCTAACCGTTTGGCCAATCAACTCTGGTGCGTTGACTTCCTTACTCCTCCCACACCTCTCATCAACCCTCACAGACTCCCTGACTTCTTTGAATCTCTTATGCCACTCAAAAACTGATGCTCGATTCATGCAAGATGTTCGAAAAGAAGTCTAAAGCATTCTATACGCTTCTGTGGCATTTTTCCAAGTTTAAAACAGAATTTTATTGTATACCGTTCTTCTAAAGTGTCCTCACGTCAACGTTGCATTTTTGAAATTCACCAGCTGTGACAATCAGGGTTTAGTAGGGTGTATTCCAATTGCTGCTGTAGCTATTCATTTGAACTTGAAATCATAAAAATTGGTCAGTCGTCTCATAAGATGTATAGCAATAACATACTGAATTTGTAAGGGTCTACGACAATTTTAAATGTCTGTACAAAAAAAGTCTAGAAACTTATTGAATACACCACGTATATCCACTTCAAAGGATTAAGAAACTCTCCACCAACGAATGTCCCGAATTTGACACTAAACTGTATTTGATATTGAGGCTTCAATCCTGGGGTTTTAGGTAATATGTACTACCCCTTCATTGCTATTACTCCTAAGTCAACTCTGACCTGGATTAATAGTACTTGTTAGAGTCCCATCGATTAATCAAATAGAACTGATTAAACTTTTCCTTAGGATAATTATTATTATTGTTAATATTATTAGATATTTGAAACCCTGCAGTCTTAAGCAAATTATCTATATCAAATAGGAATACTTGACAAAACAATTATTATTGTTGAAAACCTTCAATACTTGAAATCATTTAAAAGTGTGTAAACAAATCATTGAAATTAGGTAGAATTATTGGTGTTTGATAGGAATACTTGAAACCATTTAACAGTGTGCAAACAAAAGCGCTTTAACAACTCGTTTAAAAATAAAGTTACCTCAAATCTATTCGCTAACAAAAACATGATTTACCATTAACTAAACCACTGGCTTTAATATGCCATAAAAAAAATCATTCAACCAACCAACCATTAGCTTCTTCTATTCCCAGGAATTTCTTATTTCTAAGATAAAATCAAAACAGAAATTGTCATAATTTATAATCAAACGACACAAAATTTTGATCATTCAAAAATTAAAACTGCAAAGTTATATCTATATCTTTTTTTTTGTGGGAGAGGGCGGCAGTTAAATCTTCATATTTCTTCCTCCAGGCTTTCAAGGCTGCAAAAGTTGATAATGAAATATAGACATTAAATTAAGACTATCCGGGCTATTTAACCTTGGTATTACAAGAAGTCAAGGTTATCTCAGATTTCAAACTAGAAGTACTTCCTTTAAAATGACCTTGCGCCGCACACTGTTCATGGAAAAGAGGTTGAATAACTAGTTATGAATGTTTCATCCTTTTAGAAATGAATTACAAAATGAATCTTTGAACTTTATATAATTTGAGATAGGGAATTTACTATTTTCACAGGAAAATGATAAAATCAAAACAGATATCAAAACGCAATTTTATATTACTACAATCCACAAAATTGCAACCAAAATTAAGATCGCTTTGTTGTATATAAACTTTGTACTTATGTTAGGGCAACTAGATATTCATATTTTTTGATGTAGAGGTTGGTTATGAGTAATAACTACTAATATCCATTTAGATTCTATAACCTGCCATTAGAAATAATAAAATCCTGGTATATTTAGTTTAGAAAGTTATTTCTTAATAAAAATGGTGAGCGTGTACTTATTTGCAAGAATACAGATACATATTTGCTTTCGGAAATATAGTTGTTCATATGTAAACCGATCCTGTCCCGGTCAAACTGACAGAAATGATATTTTTATATAAGTAGATCAATTGGATTGACGAGGATTATTTCTTTGCGAATATGATTATATATATATATATATATATATATATATATATATATATATATATAACTCGTTACCTTGTTTGGTCGTGGGGGCACTACTTATGCCTTGAGTAGTAATAGCTTAGCAGAGCCCATCTTTCTCCAAGTCGTGTTTGAATAAAGAATTTTTCTTTACCGATTGTCGTACTAAGGTTAAAGAACCCATTCTGCTCTACTGCTTTCCCTTAGCTGGAGTGAAATAGTTGAATCCATGCCTTTCCCAAGGTATTTTGTGAAATGCAATCAGCTTTCTTCAGGAAGTGAACTCGAGTAACCAAGTACACTTCCGGTTACGATAACCATTCAGCTACGAGTTCCACTAATCTTATCTTACACTGTTAATAAATGTTGTACATTGGACATTCGAAGGATTATAATAATTTCGTCGAATAAAAGCATCTCTGGATTCCTTGTTTATCTCAAACGCTTCGCTTTAAAGGAATCGATTCTTTGCAATTGTCCTCGGAAAGATCTCATATCGATTACAGAACTCAAGAAATCAGAAACGGAGAAAAGACCTATTTGGAGAAATAGTGAATATATTATTTACATACATAATTGCTTTAAGAAGCGTGATGGAGTGTGTTGGACAACGTTGGGCTACATTTCTTATATATATATGTGCGTGTGTGTGTGTGGAGAGAGAGAGAGAGATAGAAAAAAAGAGAGATAATATGGTATGATATCGGTTTGTACAAGTCTGTTGTATCTTGTTACATCTCAAAATGTCCATATAGTCCATCTCAATACACACAAGAATGTAAAATGTTAGATTTATACAAAAGAGTCAATTAAGAGTGTGAGGGAAGGGGTTTATAAGTATGTTCTTTTGAAAGAATATTTTATTTATGTCAAACAGAACATGGTTTATTTACTTCTATGTACATATTTGCTTGGACTTCGTTTTGTGTAAATAATTTCTCCATACTGGATTATTTCTTTGGACCAAACTTATCACTCAAGATAAACTTTAGATAATTCTAGAAGCTTTAGTATGCTAACTTAAAGAATATCTCCAGGACTATCATATCTTCCATACAGACAGAGTATAGTTTGTCGCATAATAGCATAAAATGAATTTACTCTTAGAAAATATTGCTTCCTCTTCAGGGTACTGAGTGGGCAATGTTTTATAGACGAACAGCTGTTGACCATATAGCAAGTTCTGCTTTATCCATACAACAAAGTATTGCCATTACTAATCAATAAATGTTTTAAAAAGGAGATTATATGTACCTGATAAATATATAATAATTAACTTAGATTCATAAATATTCTTAAAAAGAGAATATTTGGATATTAATAGTAAAGAAATTTATGGCCGAAAAAGCTATTTCCCAAATGCATTGGACATATTTACTAATATTCACACATAAAAGGAAACCAAATCATTAATATTGATAATAAACTGCTTTATTATGCGAGTTTTTTCTCGTCAGATCAGACTTTTTTCTCCGAAGTTTGTGTGACAGTAAATCTCGTCGATTTTACCCTTGTCGATTTTAAAAGTCGTGTAATCTGGACAGTTTCAATTTTTCCTCTGATCTTCATTTTGTTTTGTCTTATTTCCTGCTTCTTCGGGAGTCAATACTGACAAGTTTTTCCCCCTTCTTTTCTTGACACATAGTCTATGCCATCGCTCTGGTGTAAGGCCTTGTGCATCATCATCAATTTCCTTGTTTTGTCCGTTCATCTGAGATTCTTTCTTCTCCAAATTATTATTATTATTATTTACTCCTTTAGAGTTTTTCACATCACTGTTAGCTGATGGTTTTTCACTGGGGTTTGAGTGACAGCAAGTCTCTTCAAGTCTCCTGGACTCGTCTCAGGATTCTGGCCGTTCTTAGCAATGCTGTCGTTTGGATAGTCTCTACCCGTCCGCCAACTTCCAAGTCCTCCAGGCCTTCTAATAATTCTTTAGTTATTGTGCCTAAAGCACCAATCACAATTGGCACAATCGTTACTTTCATGATCCTCAGCTTTTTCAATTCTCAAGCAAGGTCGAGGTACCTATCCTTCTTTTCACTTTCCTTCAGATTTATTCTGTGGTCCGCCGGGACAGCAAAGTTTATTATTATTATTATTATTATTATTATTATTATAGTTTTTCACATCAGCTAACGCTGATGGTCTTCCACTGGAGTTTGAGTGACAGCAAGTCTCCTGAAGTCTCCAGGATTCTTCTCAGTATTCTGGTCGTTCTCAATAATACTGTAATTTGGATGGTCTCCACTCATCCTCTTATTTTCAAGTCCTCCAATCCCTGTACCAAACATTTGGTGACTGTGTTATCTTTTTGGTTTGTATTTACTGCCCTATTTTAAAATATTTTCCATAAAATGGTCATGTTTGAATAAATTACTAAGCGCCTGTTATTATTCCGTTATATGAAGGACGGAAACAGCTCTAATGCTTTCAGGCTACATCAAATACACATTTGCTCAGATAGAGAGTTGTCACAAACGAGCCATAGAGATAATGAGGCGCTAAATTTAAATGGATCCATTTAGCGAATACAAAATTATTTAGCTGAAATAAATTTGGGGATTTATCAAGTCTTCGTTCAAATACAACTGTTAACCAAAATATTTACGAGAAACGGAAAGCCAATGAAACTGAGGCGCTAAGTTTAAACAAATCTATTTAGCGAATACAAAATTATTTAGCTGAAATAAATTTGAGGATTTATCAAGTCTTCATTTAAATACAACTGTTCACCAAAAGATTTTTTGAGAAACGTAAAATCAATGTTTTAAATATAAGACAGAGTCAACCAATCCATATTACTTTCAGCATCACACACAGCAACAGATTCGTTCGGTTATTCTGGTTCAAGTCTTCATAATTCCTTTGAACGCTTTTCTACCAGCTGATGATATTCCACGCGAATTTGAGTGACAGCAAGTCTTTTCAAGTCTCCAGAACTCTTCTCAGTATTCTGGCAGTAGATGATTTCGTGTCCATTTGTCCTTTTATTTCTAAATATTCCGGTCCCTTTACCAAATCTTTTAGGGATTGTTCTGAGCGCAACAATTTTAATTGGTATCACCGTCACTTTTATGTTCCTTAGTTTTTGGTTCTCTTGAAAGGTCTACGTATTTATCTGTCTTTTCGTTTTCTTTTAATTTAACTCGGTAGTCTTCAGGGACAGTAGAGTCCACTATATGACATTATCATTATCATTATTATTATTGGGTTTTTTCTCCAATTAAAACTGGTAGTCTTTTACTGGGGCCTGAATAACAGCAAGTCTCTTCAGGTCCCCAGGACTCTCCTAAGCATTCAAGCCGATATTAGCTATTCTATGATCTGAATGTCTTCAACTCTTCCTCTAACCTCCATACTACAATTGGTATCACTTCCACTTTCATGTTTCACAGTCTTTTCAGCTCTTCGCAAGATCAAAGTATTTTTTATAAGTTTCTGCTTTCCATCACTTTTAATCGAGGGTCTACTCGCTCAGCAAAATGTATTAGATGACAAATTAATTTCTGGTTAATTAAAACAAAGTCTGGTCTTAAAGGCTGGATTGGGTAATTCGATTTCATCTCAGTCCCAGATAATTTAATGCATTTAATTTTCAATGATATTTTATGGTTTGTGTAAATACTATTTCTCAGTATGGATCATTTTTACACAATATGGAGTGAATTGCTTCATCCATGCAGTTTTACTCTCGAACTCTTTCTGAGTCACATCATAGCATTTCTTTATTTTGTGATTTACTATTTCGTCTGTATGTCTATTTCTCTCTCTCTCTCTCTCTCTCTCTCTCTCTCTCTCTCTCTCTCTCTCTCCATAGCTGATACTTGCTGTTCTCTTGGGTCTTATCTATTCCAGCCTTTTCATAGTTTTTACAGCTTTATTCTGGGCTCCTGTTAATAGTGATTCCGTTTCTTTTTTTAGGTTTCCTCTTCACGGCCATGAAGAGTTTATTTCAGAAGTAATGTCCTTTGTGTAGCTTCTGAAGTGTTTATACATTTGTTTTTATACACATTTTTATTTTCTCGAATTTATAATTCCTGTTTTTCTACCTCTCCTGTGTTATATTCGTGTTTTTTTTAATTCTTTGCTGCAGTAGTCAATCGGTATTTGCTCTTGCTTTTATTCTCTTCAAGAACTTGACTTTCTGCATCCACCTTATCGTAAATCCTGGCGAATTCTCTTTCTGTCTTTTTTTAAGTAACCGTTTCGTTAGCCAAGCAGTATGTCGTCAGAATAAATCATTTCTTAATGATTTTACTCTCAAAAGTTCTATTTGACCTCAGGAGAAGATAATCCTGTCGATGCCTGTTTTTGTTTGCTTGCACGAATTCAACTTCTTTATTATTTGAGCTAAAATATCCTGAATTCTACTTCAAGTGGGGAGAATGTTCCTCAACAAGAAATATAACCTGAATACCACCAAAGGTAAAAGAAGTACTTGTGCCAAGTTTGACCGTGTACATAGGTAACAACCAAATAATCATTTGTTTGCATATCTTAATATAAAGTTAAGGTGAAGTCAAGGGATATGTTGTTGAAAACTATTCTTAAAAAAAAAAACTACAACAACAAACAGTGGATGGGATTTGGCCATTGATATAATCATAAATCGTTTGATTTTTTCCACTAATTCGCAGGTTTTCAAAATTTTGCATGTTTCCATTATCAATCAGGTTAACACCTTCAGCATCATTATCAAATTTTTTTGTTCTGTGGTTCATGTTTCTGAGCTTTTCTCTTGTCTAATTTGGGAAGGATATAGAGTATCTTACTAAAGAGAAAATACCGGTGTATTTATAAATATCAATTTTCCCGAAATTTTTTTTATCAATCTTTTCATTTTAATTGCTTTTTTTTATCAAGTGACATAATTACAAGTCATAGAGGCAAGTCCGTCGAGTGGTACTCTGAGAATATCTGGTGAGCCCGGTATCTCCCAGTGCAGTAGGGTTTGCTACCTTCAGGGTCCCAATAAAAGCATCCAGAGATGCCGAATTGTGACTCACATTACCAAAGCATTGCAAAAACGTTTGACTTACTCATGTAGTTAAAATGATTCCTGATAATGGCTGACCATCTGAATATATAATATGTTGCAATCTGCTTGTATTTTTCAGGAACCACCATTTGTTCAAAAACGCAATTCGACAGATTACCTTTTGGAGGATCCAGTCTTAGCAGAAAACAAAATTCTTTTGGAAGGATTCTGCATCGACATTTTAAAAGCTATGTCAAAACTCTTAAAATTCGAGTTTACCATTTATTTGGCACCGGATGGAAAATTTGGCAGCAAGAAAAAATACGGATGGACTGGAATGGTTCGCGAACTTATTGACAATGTAAGTTTCTATCTTTATGAAAATTTTCATTGCCTTTTCTTTTATAATTTCTGATTGCAATAAAATTTTTTTCAAAATGGTTTGTGAAGTTTCAAATTTTTAGACTCTATCCTTGAAACAGAAATTCCAACACCGTATATACCTGCGTATGATGTGACTTTCTGAGATCTAA
This sequence comes from Sepioteuthis lessoniana, assembly GCA_963585895.1. NCBI lineage: Eukaryota > Metazoa > Mollusca > Cephalopoda > Myopsida > Loliginidae > Sepioteuthis > Sepioteuthis lessoniana. The sequence continues at coordinate 3,462,094 of OY757931.1, read as the reverse complement.
ATTTTAGCCAGGTATTAGGAGTTCGCATCATACAAGCTAAAATATTATGAATTCCCTTGGTCAGCAAAGTGTATAGAAAGAACTCTAAATATTAAGTTACAATTTAGGTATCGCATGGTATGCAATAAAATTAATTTCAGTGTCTCATGAAACCAAGTTTTGCTTATTCAACAATATTGGCCTTTAAAACGTAGCACTAGTACATTATAACTTTAAACAGATGATGTTACTAAAACAACAAGTATATATAAACAAAAATAACTTCTCCGATTCACAACGAAAATAGTGTTGTGATTTACAAGCTTAGCTTTAATTGATATGAGTACCAGAACTTTAAGACAGAAAGGAGAAATCGAACTCAGTAAAATGGTCAGCTAGCATCGCTAGCTAAGCATGCCGTTTTAAGTGTTGCTGATATTTGGCATCATACAACAAGTATGGACACCTAGTGAGCATCGAATTCACTACTTATTGATTTACTACTTATTGCAAACAATTACACTGCGGCAGGGTAAATATAAAAATATTATGCGTTCTTCAATGAACTTCTACACAAGGAAGAGCTCTGTCCAGAGACAGGATGTAGTTTGAGAAAACTGCCAGGAGCGATGACTAATAGGAACGGATGGAGAGAGGGAGAGTTAGAGAAATCCATGCTGTCAGCGTGAAAGGATGATAATGATGATAATGCGTGGCTTAGATTTTGGACGAAATCACAAATAAGAGACACATTGGGAGGATCGAACACACTACTCTAAGAGACAAGCTTTCTAGCCGTTGCACTACGACGAGGTGCATATTAAAAGAAAAAACTTAGCATTACTTAGTTTAAGCATGAAGTCAGAAAAACAAGTCACCAAGTGAGGATCGAACTAACTACACATCTGTCAACGAGACTAGCTTGCTAACCATTGTACAACGAAGACGTGCCAAATAGACTTCAGAGCAAGGGTTCTAGTTTATATTTGTATGTCTCCAGGTGAAACTGATTCAAGAGTAAGTCAAAAGTTTTTGCAATGTTTTGTAACCTGCTTGCTCACAGTATGTAGATGATACAACCGAAGCAGCTCAAGCCATTGTGGAAGGTAGCTGCAGTCGTTGGTAGTATAGTGCTAGTTCATGCGCTGATACATTGTTCGTTGCTTCACTTCATTAGGGGATTTGAGAGAAGCGCAGTTGAACAAGCCTCGATGCTCAATTCTAGAACTTCTGTCAAACGAGTTCGAATGAACAAAAAAAATATTTGTCATGTGAGAGGTGAACATGCAGTTCCTTAGAGTAGAGGAAAAGCAGATGGTTGACATAATTTCGCTCCGGTTGTAAAAACCTCAAGCTCATGTAAACGTAAAAACCGTGGCTTCCGGGACATGGAAGCAAAATCGGGTAAGAAGCATTCGGAGGGTATCAGACGATTCACATGGCAGTGCGGCACGCCACCTTTACGACCCCGGCAAAGGCATCATAAAATGGTGAATTGTGCCTCGCGTTACAAAATATTGTGAAACTTTTGACTAAACCTCTTATAAATTGCTTCTTTGCTTGTCAACATTTTGGACTCCAAGGTAAAGCAACTTTCAACTTCGCCTCGTTGTAATTGTTTCTTTGCTTGTCAACGTTTTGGACTCTGAGGGAAAGCAACTTTCGACTCAGCCTCGTTGTAATTTCTTCTTTGCTTGTCAACATTTCGGATTCCGAGGGAAAGCAACTTTCGACTCAACCCCGTTGTAATTGCTTCTTTGCTTGTCAACATTTCAGACTCCGAGGGAAAGCAACTTTCGATTCAGCCCCGTTGTAATTGCTTCTTTGCTTGTCTACATTTTGGACTCCGAGGGAAAGCAACTTTCGACTCAGCCTCGTTGTAATTACGTCTTTGCTTGTCAACATTTCGGACTCCGAGGGAAAGCAACTTTCGACTCAGCCCCGTTGTAATTGCTTCTTTGCTTGTCAACATTTCGGACTTCGAAGGAAATCAACTTTCGACTCAGCCTCGTTGTAATTACGTCTTTGCTTGTCTACATTTTGGACTCCAAGGGAAAGCAACTTTCGACTCACCTTCGTAGTAATTGCTTCTTTGCTTGTCACCGTTTCGGATTTCGAGGAAAATCTGGATGTGTTTTTTTTCGAAAAAAGAAAATTGGCATAATGTGTCTTTTCATAACTTTAATTTGTTTCACTTGTATTCCTCACAAAATAACAGCATTTGTTTAACATTTGTGACTTTTTTCAGATTCTAAATGCGTTCGAATTTGAGCAATTTTTCTTTCTTTTTTTTTTCATTTTTTTCTATTCCACTATTATCCTGACTGATAGTGGATGTATATTTGATAACCCATTGCTCTTTTATATTCATTGAATGTCTGGCGAGTTTTGAAGAGTGTCTCATTCACTTTCTAACACCGATAAATTAAGACCATTCTCTCAGTAGACACGTTAGCAGAATGAATTAACTCGTGATTATTCTCACTCACGAACCCCAAAAGTTCTTTCTTTGAAATAAGAAATGAGAAAAAATACATGATTCGATTAAAGATAAATGAAAAATACAAAAAAAAAATGAAAAAAAACCCCAATACAATGCAAAAAAGAAGCAATAATCCATTCAGTAAGATACTTAAACTGTTTGCTTTACTTATTAAGGATAAAAAAAAGGAAAAAAAAACATTAAAATAATATTGTTTAAAAGAATCTCTTAAATGACACCAGAGGGCGTGTCACTTCAAGCGAGATGAATCCTGGTTGCGACTTGACAAATTCTAACCCCGTGACGCTGCATAAATTATGTGTTCCTTTAAAGCTGAATAAAAACCCTTAAGACTTCCATATAATAAGACGATTGTTTTTTGGGTTACCGTTATCTTAAAAAAAGTGTGTCCAAACAAACAAAAAGGACGAGCAACAATCCCATTATAGGCATGAGGGATTAGCAAGAGATTTTCGGATAATTTCAACCAGAATACTTTTTGTTGTCTCTCTTGATTCTTGTTTCCGGATAAGAACATAGCTTCACTGGTAATAACGTCAAGATATGAAACTAGTTAGCTAGTTCAAATACCTTATAAGCAATATATCAACCACCGAAAGGGAATCAACACACACACACACACACACACACACACACACACACACACACACACACACACACACACACATATATATATATATATAATCCAATAGTATAAATATCTTACCTCTTTATCATCTTATGTATCTCGTATTGTTTTCACAAATTAGATTAGTAATTAATTGGGATATTTGAGTATTAATATTAATGGTAAAGATCGTCGGCTATCACCTGTCAAAATATGGCAGTCATCATCATCATCTATATATATAAATATATATATATGTATATGTGTCTTTTTGAGTATCTACCATATTTTTTTTCTTTTTCAGAAAGCAGACATGGCACTTGCACCATTCAGTGTTACACCAGAAAGATCCAGCGTTGTGGACTTTACGAAATCCTTCATGACCAAAGGTACAACAGTGGTAGTGAAGAAACCACAACGAACTGTATGGATGTTTCAGTTTCTATTTCCGCTTTCAAACTACGTCTGGATAGCAATTTTCGTCTCTTTCCTCGTAGTTAGTTTGGCTCTGTTCGGTGTGAGTCGGGTCAACGCCGACAAGCATCGCAAATACACGCACAACTTTTTGGAGAGTTTCTGGTATATCTGGGGAACTCTTTTACGCGGGAGTCTGAAAAGCTCTCCTCTCGCTGTTTCGAGTCGCATCATCAGCAGTTCCTGGTGGCTTTTTTCACTGATTATCATTTCAGTGTACACGGCCAATTTGGCCGCTTTTCTGACTGTTACAAATATCTATTTGCCAGTTGAGAACGCTGCAGACCTAGCATTTCAGAATGCCTATGATTACGGGACTGTGAATGGCAGTCAGATAGAAGATTTTTTCAAACATACAAATATTAGTCACTACAGCAAGATGTGGTTGCACATGAAATTGACCCCAGGTAGCATTGTCCAGCGTGTAGAACACGGCCTGGACAGAGCCAGAAATAGTAAATATGCCTTCATCTGGGACTCACCGACTTTACGCTGGGAAATCGCCGACAAGTGCGATCTGATGGAGATAGGCAATCCTTTTGACCTGAAAGGTTACGGATTCGCCGTGCGAAAAGACACTCCTTTCACGGAGGCCCTTTCCAACGCCATTTTAAAACTTGGGGACACAGGAGAACGACAGAAAATCGAAGGAAAGTAAGTGAAATATTTTTTTTTTTTTTAAATAATCTTAATTTTTTTTTTCAGTGCTTGGATGTTCATGATATCGTACTAGATTAAAAGCGTGGTAAAGGTAACCCGAAACCTAACTCAAGGAATAATACTACCAAATTATCCGTCTGTCTGTCTGTCAGTCTCTTTTTTTTCTCTTTCAATTAATCTCTCTTTTTTCCCCTTTCACTATATTTTCTGTCTTCCTTCTCTACATCACTTTATATTCTTTCTCTCTTTTTAGATTTTTTTTAATTCCAACTTATTCCCTTCTTAGTGTAATATAATGGGCGAAGGATTTCGTTTTATGCCTTTGGGTTTAGTTAGGCTGAGAACTTTTCGGCTCAGTGCATGGGTTACTTAGGTGCAACATTAACGCAGGTGCTCGCGCGTGCGCGCGGTGCGAACGTGTCACTCAGATATATCACAATGGAAACCTGAGATGAGAAATGGGGCTAGGGAGTGCGAATGACATCACGCACCGAAAGCGCGCAGAGGATTTTGGGAGATTTGAAAAAGTCAGTTGAGTTGAGTTCTGCCTCGGGAGAAGACAGTTGGCTTTCGCTTGTTCACCGAAACCAGGCCAGTGACCTTGTGGCGGGTGCCACACGTGTTGGTGGTGGTGAGGCAGATGGAAAAGCCAGAATAGAAAGAATGTGTATCTTTCTCCATATGTCGAAGAACCTTTAAACTCAAAGGTAATAAAAAGTTTCGTACCTGAACTAAGAAGTTCTAAGTGTTTTTCGTTTTTCAAGAATTCTATGTTCTAAAGTTATGAACATTTTATGTACGTTTCCCATATTCATGTATGGGTATGTTACATTCGTGCCTCCCCCACCGATTCTTACTTTTTTCTTCAACTACAACAAACTTGAACTTATTATAGAATTTAGTGATTAACAATAGATTTTTGATATTTTCAACCAGAATATTTTTGTTGGCTCTCTTCGTTCTTTTTACCCATTGACTGGATTAAGTGATGATTCTATAATAATATTTTTGTCATAAATGATGAGATCTTAGCTAGTTCATAAAATAACTGCAAATATTATTGACTTACCTCCACAAAAGCTTTTCTTGTTCTCCAATGATACGTGCATCAAAAAAGTAGGTCTAAGAAAGTTCGGCTTCAGGTTAATCTTATTGGAGACTGAGAGGGATGTGAGGCACAGTTGGAAAGTTTATTTTAAAAGTATGTCCACGATAAACACATGTTTAAGAAGACGCCATTTTACTTTTCGATATCTACGAAAGAGTTGATGAACTAAGTGGATAATTATTTCTACTTATCTACAAATTATTCTCTCTATATATTCTGATCCGCGGGAAACTTACTTCATGCTGGGCACCCCATATTAAACCGACCTTGTATCACAGTTTGATCTAGTGTGGAGTCTGATAAGAAACTTCTCTCTATATACATAAATATTGCTAGACTAATAACAGCATGAATTCATTTTTTAAATCTTTGTTGTTGAATATTTTTAATAAAGTTAAAGGAACCTTTAGGACATGTATTAAACTGTTTAACATATATATAAAGAGGTATCCATATTTGATGGTTCTAAGTTATTCTTTCTTTTGGTTAATTGGTTGTTTGATTGATTGAATTTAACAGCATATCCAACCACATCGGATTACTTTATTGCTACAAGATAGAGAATCACGTTCATTTTACATTCATATTTTGGTTGCTGCATATCACGAAAGAGATAAGCAATAATCTTAAACTATTTCTACTAATCTCGTCTCGTCGGTTTCTACCTACCAGTGTCTTCGTCTGTTTGCTAATACTTGAACTCTTTCTTGTGAAGGAATGGAAGAACACTAGACGGGGACGTCTGACTACAAATAACCGTCAGCTTCATTTGCACGAGGTCTGCAAATAGGTGTCAACGGTGGATGTGTGAGACACATATAAGTTGTCCAAATTGTCCATTGGCGTCTTTTGCTATTAGGACGTATCACAGACACTACCAACGCTGCAATTCGTTTTATGTCTATGTATCTACTAAGGACTGTTTTAATTTAGTCCCTTATGCATACAAATATGTTTTTATAGATGTATGCTATTTTCTTATTGTTATGAACTTAAGGAAAATCTTTGAAAAGCGTGTGTTAGCACACACACACACACACACACACACACACACACACACACACACACACACACACACACACACATATATATATATATATATATATATATATATATATCCAGAAGACGACAGCAGGAAGACAAACTTATCAGAAAATAGATTTGTTCAGCAATGACGGAGAGAAAGAGGAAAGTATCTTTAGGAAAAGCTCGAAGATTTGGAAAAACAAAAACAAACAGTAAACAAATAGAAAAAACAAACTTTAATTTACCCTGGATCCAACAAAAGCAGACTGAAACTGCTAATAAGGGGTAGGTTGTATACATATTCATTTTACCGGCAAAGATCCGGACGTTATATAAAGTGATTCCAAAGGCATGAAGTTGAAAGACGGAGCCTGCACGACTAGCACAGCAAAATTACTTTTCTTATAGGACTTGGCACAGACAATTTTTAAAAAAAATCCTACATCTTTCGTGAAAAATTTTTCCTCTTGTCCTAACCCACATTGTCGATTGAATGTATATCCTGAGTTGTTTAATTTCCAGGATCATCCTCTGAAAAAACACGGGAGAGAAAAAAACATACTTTAAGGATAAAGCCACATTTAGTAGCAATTTTTAAATTTCGTATCAATATATATATATATATATATATATATATATATATATATATTCTAAATAGAATAAAATTCTGACGCACAGAATATGTGTTTTAATTTGCTCTTGATTAACTACAGAGATAAGATACTATTAAACTGCACTAAAAGGTGTGTTTCAGTAAGTTCAGTGAACGAAGTTATTCCAGAGGCAGGGTAAATTGCCTGGTTAAACACAAAGTGATCATTGCTTGATTACATTAATTGATAATATACTGGGATCTATACGTGAACAAGTTTTAAAATTCGATCTATATCGACATTATAACACATACAAGCAGATATTGCGTGTTTTTTTCACAGCAGCGTTAGCGAATGGTCTTTCACTGGGGGTCCGAATGAGATCAAGTCTCCTCAGATCTCCAGGACTCGTTTGAGTATTCTGGTTGACCTCAGCAATGCATTAGTTTTGATTTTAGCTCATCTTCCGATTTGTAACCCTTCCATCCCCCTTATCAAGCATTTTGGAATCGTTCCTAGCTCACCAATTACAATTATTATCTCCATCACCTTCATGTCCCATAGTTTTTTTAGTTCTCTGTCAAGGTCCAAGCACTTGTTTCTCTTTTGATATTCGCTCTGTGTTCAGTTGGCAAGTTCTCTTTGTTTTGTTAATTATCACTTGGTCTGGTCTTCTGACATGGATTTGGTGATCTGTTACTTTTATTATTGTTACGTCTTTGAGAATTATCTGATAGTTTCTCACTCTAGTTTGAATGCTAGCAAGCCTTCTCAAGTCTCCAGGACTCTTCTTAGTATTCTGTTCGATCTTAATAATGATGTAGTTTGGATGGTCTCCACTCGTCCTCTTATTTTCAAATTGTCCAGCCCCTGTACTAATCCTTTGGTGATTTGAGCGAGCGCACCAATTACATTTGGTATCACCGTCATTTTATTATCATTTGTTTACATCTTTTCGAATTTTCCTCACCAGAGTTTACCGATGAATTCTCACTAGAGTTTAAATGACAGCAAGTCCCCTAAAGCCCCCAGGGCTCTCCTCAGTATTCTGGCCAATCTTTATATTGTATTATTATTATTATTATTATTATTATTATAGGAACAGTAAAACAGCCGCAGGCATTTAATAGCCCATAAAGTACTGAGACACTGTGAAACCAACCAACCAACCAACCAACCAAGGATAAAGAATATATATTCGGATTTTTGATATGATTAACTCCCTCGTCGGCTTGGGATGTACAATACGCTCTCGGTAACTTTACAGATGGGTTAAACCAAACGAGATCACTCGTTGGCTGTGGTTAGCAACTCGTAATATATGAGAACGGGATCCTTGTGGCTGAACAGCTCTTAACCTGGCAGCTAATATAATTAAGTGACACATCCTTTTGGCCCTTACTGATCCAGAAGAGCAATCAAAGAAGCACGATCCGTCAATTGGTTGGCCCTATCAAGCACTACCACCTATATGATTGTCGCGACCGAATTCTTCAAATTGATCTTATGGCAAACAAATACTCAACCCTGTTTTATCTCAAATGTACAAGAAGGCAGAGAATCAATTGTGCTGAGATAACAATACTTGAAATAATTTAAACAATTGATTAATATCAAATTGAAACCGTTTCATGAATAGAATTATTCGTATTAAATAGCAATATTAGAAATCATTCAACTGTGTGCAAACAAATTATTAATATCAAATAGAATTATTTGTTAAATTGCAATACGTCAAATTATTTAACTGCGTGTAAAAGAATGATTAATATAAAATTCCTGTTAAAAAAAGAAAAAGAAACCGCCAGGAACAAGAGATAAAAATATCTCGAATCACCGCCCGGGGGAAAAAGAAAAAATATCATAGGACAAAAAGAAAGAAAAGGCCAACCCTGTCAAACCAGTTGAAAAAAATCAAGAGATATGCAGACGGTTTGTCAAAAGAAAACTAAAACCCTCCGTAAACGCTGCAATGCTACAATTACAAGAGTGCTCAACACGAGTGGAGCCAATTATAAAATTAACTTGAATCGCGAGTCGGAAATCTCCTACTAAAGTTTTACCTTAACGGATCATCAGGAAGTCCAATACCTATATTTGATATATACGTATAAATAGGATGTGGCATTAAATAACCTACTAGGATGGAATTCTATAAAATTGAATAAACTAACTAAAAAAAACTCGTATAAATATGAATTATCTCCAAACTATCCGCTCAAATATATATATATATATATATAACAGAATTTGGCTTTAGGTGAACCTCTTATATAAAAAGAATTTGCCATTAAAAAAATTGCTAGATAACAATATACAGTTTATCCAAGACATATATGCATTATATATAGAAACGCCGATAAATGAGTACACATCTTTTCATAAAATATAATTTTCTGCTTAAGTCAATTCATTAAGATTGCATTGTTTTCTTGTCGAACATTATAAAATGAAAACGGATATTATTAGGTTTTATTAATAAAAAATCTCAACATCATTGAAACTGCAAATGAAAATAAAATTGCCTACACATACGTATAATCTTGGTATATTAGATTAGAAGAAAATAAATTCTAATAAATTGTTAAAGTACAACATTATTATGATCGGAAAGAATACTGAGAAGAGTCCTGGCTGACTTGAGGAGACTTGCTGTCACTCAAACTCCAGTGAAAAACCCTCAGCTAACACTGATGTGAAAAACTCTAAATAATAATATACATCCTAGAAAATAAAAGGCATAAAATTCCAAAGGACTTTGAGATACAAAGAAATCTCCCTTTTTCCAGTCAGAAAACCATAACTTGTGTTATAAAAGAATTTGCAATCGAGTGGATTTCGCATGTTCCAGCACACCATTGAATCAGAATTTCAAAAAAAGTTGGAACTGGAGATCAGTAGAAGAAATGAAACCATCCAAACTACAGCACTACAATAATCGACTAGGATACTTAGAAAAGTCCTGAAGAACTGAGGAGACTTGCTGTCACTTAAATTTCTGAAAAACCATCTTTTAGAGCTGATATAGAAAACACATCTCAGTGGATGAATAAGAAGTAACATTGCCTATAATGTATAATGTTCTTACCGATTGCCCTATTACTTCTGTCCTTTGCTGATGCGTTTGCCAGTTTCTGTAAAAAAAAAACAGATTATTTTTCCGTAGATTTTTGAAGGTAAAAAAAGAAAGAAAAAAGAAAAAAGAAAAAAATAGACCTTAAAATCATCTTTTCTCGCCTTCTCGATGATATTTTATTTCCTTCACTAAGATACATTTTTTTTAAATCCTTTCTTTCCCATTTTGTCTAATCGAGAGTTAAGTCGACTAGTTTCAGTGAATAAAAAAAGTAACTTTTTTTTCAACGGCTTTCGTTTCCCTTTTAACAATTGGCAACTGTGAACGACATCCTTTTAAGATGAAAAAATCAACATGATTATCAGAAAAAGCAAAAGAAAAGAAAAGAAAAGAAAACTGAATAAAAGTAATATATATATATATATATATATATATATATATATATATATATATATATATATATTAAGAGGGCATTTTCTTTGATATTGCAACGAAAGTAGTTCCTAAAAGTTTTTAACTGGTCGATATGAAAAAAAAAAATGAAAAACATTGGCCATGTTGCGATTCACTTGCAAATGTTTTTTGATAATAAGTAGATAAAAGATACAGGAACTAAAAATACATTTATTTATAAATAGTCGTATGTGCCGAAATGTTTTCTTTACTGGAAATGGACCCAGCGTGCAAAATTCAAATCCTAGATGACGCAGTTTTAAACTTTGTTTAGCAATAATAGGAAATACATAATTTTGGTTCTTCTCCCCAAATCAACCCTGAGTAAGTTGGAGGGCTCTCTATCCTTCTGCTTTTTTAATGAGGCTCAGAATAAACTTACTGTATATCCTGCGGAGGGGTAATACTTCCCCAAAACGAGTGTCTTGTGTATGGTATTAAACAGCATCCAGTAATATGGCTTCAGTTCTAGAGATTGGGTTCGTAGGGAATACCCCTTTATTGCCACTACTCCCTGGTCCTCGGGGTAGTAGTATCTGTTAAGGTAACATCTATGGTTTAAACAGATTTCTCTTTTTATAGTTTTCGATTGAACCACGTGTAAAAAATACCTCAAGAAACCACTACACAAAAAATATAAATATAGCATGTCTCAATATATACAGGATCCATGTAATTGCTAATAACTCTACTAATAATGATGTGTTTTATTTTTATTTTAGATTTGAAAATTGTATACTATAACAAGTGTAAAAATCTTTGATCACAATGCCTTAAATAAGAAAGAACATATACTATAATAAGTGTAAAAATCTTTGATCACAATGCCTTAAATAAGAAAGGACATATACTATAACAAGTGTAAAAATCTTTAATCACAATGCCTTAAATAAGAAGGAACATATACTATAAGTGTAAAAATCTTTGATCACAATGCCTTAAATAAGAAAGGACATATACTTTACGTCACTATTTATTTGGAGACAAAATCATTGAAAACTGTCTCAAAATTGCTGTCACCTATTGATATGATAATGATTTATTACTCAGAAAAGAAACTCAAAAAAAGATTTCATGTCCTGGAATTTTTTACATGGCGCGTTCCAAACGACCGCCATTGCGCTTTTGTCTGTAAAAAATCATTATCATATCAATGAGTGGCAACTATTTTGAGACCCCCATTATCAACGGCCAATGCAATCTATTTCTTGACATTTAGGCATAAAATAATCTTTGATTAATTGACTTACCTTTGTAAACTATCAGTTAATTCTACTTTTGAAAAGGCAACTGGTCTTGGAGACTGAAGATTTCATAATTCATCATTTGGGGAATGTAAAGATAATCGGAGGTGCATTAGTTTTTGGTTATCAGTTCATCACAGATGTTTAGCTGAGCCGACATTAGCTTTTTCAAAAAGAATAAATCTCTTGTAAAAGCAGTCTAGAGGTACATGTTTTACTGAGTTTTTGGTTACTTGTGCGTCGTTCACAATAGGGTTGCCTTATATATATATATATATATATATATATATATATATATATATATATATATATATAACACAGATTGTAATATTTAAAAATAAAGAGTGATTAATATCGATGATGGAGAATATACTGGTCTAACTTATTTACGCATACACGCGAGCGCGTACATATATATATATATATATATATATATATATAGTTTTTCCAGTCATATAAGATGCAGTATTTTGAGAGGTATATGGGCGAATACTGCAAAAGCAACCCTTACAAGTTTCATCACAGTCAACTTCAAACATTATTCAGTAACTCTCAAATCATAATACTAGCAAAGAAGACGCTGTAATTTACTAAGCGTTTTGCTAAGATGCAGCACAAGGCCGTTGGAATGGAGCACCCAATGAGACTCGAACTCACTCGTGTAGGTTTGGCAGAGAAGACGCTGTTTGATATTAGTATATTATTATTTTAATGCTGAATGTGCGTCTTATGTGTTCGGACGTCTTCAAAAAACAGAATTAACGGAACAAGTTCAAAGTTTTGAGTTCCAATTCAAAGTTCTGGTGACCAAAATTCCTTGCACGATAGGAAAAATGCAAACTTATATTCTCTATTTTTCATTTTTATTGTATTTCATTTTTAAAATTTTTATTTCCTGTTTTATTTGACTTTTATACTGCTATAAAAATAAAAACCAACCCAAGCAGATCGATCTTCTACTACAACAACAACAACAACAACAACAACAACAGCAATAATGATAATAATAGTAATTGCTCAACTCAGAAATCATGAAAATATCTTCTCTAATACTTACACAAACAATTTCTGATCAATATTAAGCTACTAACTACATCTGGCTACGGAATAATTGATGCATTCTTAACTACCAATTACATTTAGGTAACAACGTCATGTAAATGAAATAAATTTTACTTCTTCGGTCTGGCACATTAGAACTAATTCTCCAGATAATGTTTAACCAACAAAATAATGCCAGTTCTTCAAAATAGGGAAGATGTGATCAGCCAGTTTGCCTCTGCGTCCGAATGTAATGAAAAACATGGCTGCTTCCTTCTTTACACCTTTTATATCAGTCAGAGGGTCAGACAACTCCAAGTCACTGTCCGCCCTGAAAGTGCAAATAACTCAGTCACCATCCATCCAAGCTCTTTAAGAGTAAAGAAGATTTTAAAAATTTAAGTTGAAACTGTTCCACAAACTTCATTCAATGACTTAATCAGAATTGCTAAAATTTAATAGAAAATGGCAAATGATTCCGGTAATCATTAGATTAATTTAACCAGATGAAAACTCACTAGTATGATTTTCATTGAGGGAGCCAAAATTGGTTGACCCCGACTGTCGAGAAAAGGGCCCAGTGAGTCATAGTTTGACCCTTCTTTATCTTATAGTTGAAAATATTGAAACACACAGACACACACAGACACACACATGCGCACAGACAGTCAGATAGACATATATAGATACAGATAATTATGTAATTGGTATTTTGAGTTTTCAGTTATAATGCTAGCATTATTTTACATTATAAAGGTTGGTTGGGTTTTATGGTATATCAACCATTTAATTCCAAATCCTGTATATATATATATATATATATATATATATATATATATATATATATATATACATATATATATATATATATATATAGTGTGTGTGTGTGTGTGTGATTTATTAACAAATACTTTCTTGGAATCATTTTAAACTAGCCAGAGATAATTTGGTTTCATTCAGTTAAATGGTTTCAAGTATTGCTATTTAACACTAATAATTCAATCAAATATTAATCATTTGTCCGCACACAGTAAAATGGTTTTAAGTATTGTTACCTAATATTAATAGTTTTATTTGTACGCAGTTAAATGGTTTCAGGTATTGCTATTTAAAACTAATAAAACTATTCAACATTACTCATTCGTTTTCACACAGTAAAATGTTTTCAAGTATTGTTATGTAACACTAACATTCGATTTCACATGACATCCAATGTCTGAAAAGCGTATTTTAAATGGGACCTTATTTGGGGTTTATAGACTCTTAAAACAGCATCAAAACAACCATTCCATCAGTTCTCGATACAATAAATAAAATATGATTGTCAGCTTTAAATATATCATCAAAGTTAAACATTATATCACATTTCATATTTACTTACTTGATTTCCCGATGGCTTAATTCATATTCAGTTTAACGGTTTTTGGATCTAATATGCAATATTATGCATCCAATTTACATTTATCATGAAGGGAAAGGTAATTGTCTTTAGTTGAATCTTTGAACAATTATGGAATGAATTTAAATAAATAAAGATTGTTATAAAATGCTGTAAACTTCGCTTTGACATAAGAGTGGAAAATTATTGGAAAAACATGAAAACTAAGAAGCTAAGTAACTTTTTACAAACGAAGTGCGTGTAGATTTCATTTGGTCTTTTTTATCTCTTTGTCGTCAGAATTTTTTTGAAATGTTAGTTATATCTATCTATCTATCTATCTTGATATATATATATATATATATATATATATGTATATATATATATATATATATATGTATATATATATATATATATATATATATAAGTAAATAATGAAAAGGATTCCGACAGTATGGACAAACATTCAAAAACAAAATAATCCAAAAGTGATGAAGTTATTTGAAGAAAAGTCGACCATTTTCAAGTCCTAACGAAGGTTTATTAAAGCAGAAACGTTTTAACGTCGACTTTCTTGCTTATAAATTCATCAATTCTGATTCACTTTATTTTTCAATTTTTCTCCGATATATATATATATATATATATATATATATATATATATATATATATATATATGTGTGTGTGTGTGTGTGTGTGTGTGTGTGTGTGTGTGTGTACGTGTTTGTCTGATTTTGAATATTAATGTATATACGTTAACAGATATTGGTCTACAAAAAATTTACAATTATATATGTATAAACATATTCTCCTTATAAATCAATATAAAGTCACACAAACACACCTACACACACACACACACACACAAATGTGTGTGTATATATAGGTTCGTAGAAATAAAAATAAATCTGACAATATGTAAATAAAAGACTAGAAAAAAATAAAATATTCAGTGGATGTATTTTTTTGTATATCATAATATATATATATATATATATATATATACATATATGCCTTCAGAGGCTTTTTTTTATAGACTATCTTCAGGACATGCATAATTGATGTTATATGCTTCATCCGAAAAATAACTTGAAATAAAAGAAAATTAAACGAAAAAATTTTTGAATTCTTAGCATTTTTACAACGTTAAGACCGTTCCATTCCAAACCTGACAGACATCACAATTATGTTTGAATTTTTTTTCTTTCAAAAAAAGATAAACGTCTTTGTTAGAGATTTAAAAATGTATTTTTAAGGATTAGGTTTTTTTTTTAGATTCTTAAAAATAACGTCTACATATGTTGTTTTAAAAGAATATTAAAAATTTATCTTCTTTTTATACATTAAATAAAATGCTTTCTTTGTGGCTTATGATATAAAATTTTGTTTGGAAAATATTTTGTTTAGAAATAAGAACAAACTTACTGAATGGATGTATGATTTTTTTTTTTGCTAACAAAAAAAATCATTCAAAGAAGGGATATTGTCAGTATCTATAACTAAACTAAAGGAGCGGAATAGTTGAAAGATCTTTGCTCTATGATAAAATTATTATCATTAGAAATAAAGCGAGATTCAAAAATCTTGTTATGTTTACGAAGTAACATTTTTAAATCTTGTTGATTAAACATGTTTTTGATTTCTAAGTTTTGTTTTCCGATCGTAACACATTTTAAAAAGTTTTTGTCATTTCTTTTATTAACTTGTTTCAGTTAAAAACATTTTCGGGTGAAGAATTTGACCTACATCATATGTTTCTTACTAGGAATGAAAAAAGGAAAAAGTTATGTTGGGTCATTATCGTTGTATTTTTATTTTCATATTTTCACTCCACCCTATATAAGATAACAAGCTAATGAATTGAAAGTCCATGAGAAAACAGTGAGGACGGCAGTTAAACAAGACTTAATTGTAATAAAATGGTGGCCATATGGAGCAAATTTATTGTTTTGTGTCTACCTTCATATTTTGTTTTTTATCTTTTTAATTAAAATTAATCTTGTTTTATAATAGGGTCGTTTATAATAGAATATTTCTAATTTTGCTTCGGCACCCTATATATATATATATATATATATGATTGATTAAATAATGTAAAGTTTTTCTAAAACCCATTCGATTCCAAATCCAAATTTCGGAAAATTTTACTTGAAAACACCACTATCATAGCACATGAAATTAATTAGCTACGACTACAAACCCTAGAAGCCCTACGTATAGAAACAAATCAAATTTCAGAATCTGTAGAATTATTTTGAAAATAGCGACAATTTTTTGAAATGCTTTTTTGTTTTTAATTTAAGACTCTGTATTCCGAGATGATATTCTATTTCCGTTGATAGCGTTCTGTTTTTTAAATTCATCAGGATCTCAGTTTTATACAACTCTGAATTTACTTTATTTTGTAATGTTATAAAAAACCTAAAAATCTTAAAAAAAAAAATATTTAAAAACACTCTTTATACATGCAAGTAACCCCTGGCGATGGCCAATGAAAAGTCTGAAAACGCTCGGGACAACTTTGGTAAATTCATCCACCAATTCCAACCTGAAACCAAGACACTTATTAGGAAACTGGAAAGGATCTTGATAAAATTAGATAGACAAAATGTGTCTTTATTATCTAATCAAACATGCATGAATGAAAAACTACTTCTAAACTACACACACACACACACACACACACACACACACACACACACACACACATGTATATATGTATAAAGGAAGAACTACAAATAAATCTGACAGGATGAAAAAAAGCAAGGTTTTTAGAGGATTATTGAATCATTTGCCAACATTAAACGTTTTGCTTCTTAGAACTTCATCAGTGGGTTGTGAGTTATTAAATAAAACAAAAAAAGAAAGGTTTAAAACATTTAATTTCAGTTCATAGTGTTCACTTTCAAATTTGTGTGATATAATTAGCGTTCCAAAAGTAATTAGAATAATCTGTCTATCTATTATTCTTTCCTTTCTCTCTCTCTCTCTCACACACACACACTCTCTCTCTCTCTCTCTCTCTATATATATATATATATATACAATTTACTTTATATATAATAATTATAAACATTCCATTACATATATATCGGTCTTTATTATCTATCTATCTATCTATATATATATCAAAACAATGAAGCCAAATTATTTTGAATAAGGGATTTAGTAAATATTTTGTACCAGTCTTATTAATTGAGAAGAACAATTGAAAACATAACGGGTCTCCATTTGATTGTATGGAGGGTTAGAAACGATACAAGATTCAATAATTTCTTTTATTCTTTATTATGTATCATAACATCTTGGAATCTTTTAAACTAAAGCTGTGATTAGTTTCTTATTACGTTTGTCCAAACCGTTATTTATTTTCCCTTTCTTTTAATCTCTTTTGTGTGCAGAAATTAATTTATTGAGACTACAAGAAGATTCACCCACATATTTCTTTATTACAATCCAGACATGAAATTTAAAAAATTCCTGGATTCGACATCGATGTGGTTATCTTTATAATTAATTACATTGATTATCGACCTCGAAGAGTTATTGATTGCTTGAATTCCACGGTAATTTATGTTTTATTAATGACATTCATGGTTGAATTGTTGTATGAAATAATATATCGATGTTATGAATTATTCTTTGAAAAATTATTGTTTTGAATTTTTGAAAACATTACGTTTGTGAATTTTGAGAGCTTTTACTTTGGCATATCGTATAGAATATTTTGGATATTGAAGTTGTATGAAGGAATTTGCTATATGGTCAAATATATCATTTAAGAATTTAGTGGTGCAAATACTATCAGCTCTAATCCTATCAATGAATTTAATGATTTCAAGATGTTAGATTACAAAAATAATAGAAAAATCTTGGATAATTGTAGAATCTAGAATCATTTCTAACCACAATCCTATAAAAAATTGCATTTTTTCTATTTTTCTACTTAATTTATTTGATTGGTGCTAAAAAATGACAAAACTCCTAATTTTAAGTAATTTGGATTCATCATTTCTATATATACTTACATGGATTAATGCATAAATATGTTATGGAAAAGTTAAAATTCGTAGCTATAAACTTAATTATATAAATATTAACAGGGAAAGCTACGAACGGAAATAGAATGTTTTGAAAATTTCACATTTTTTTCGTTTCATTGGACGGACATGGATAAAGATTTATAAGTCGAAATGTTTAAGGTTAGCAATTTTATGAATAAATCATTTTGGAGAGACCTTGTACTATTTCATCTCCGTACATTTTCATATATATAAATATATATATACACGGACATACAATGAAGTATCTATATATCTACCTATCTATCTATTCAAATACACACACACACACACACACACACACACACACACACACATACACACATATATATATATATATATATACAGACACATGTAACCAATAAAATAGTAACAAATATTATTATATATTATTCATATGGTATGTCTTAATGTGTATTACAAAACTCTACTGGCCCAGTCGGCTGGGGCCGCAGAATACACCAACAGCATCTCCGCAGAGGAGTAAAACTCCTGTATAAGATACAAAACATTAAACTAAGTATTTATGGAGCTGGGGGCATGTGGAGTCTCCTTTTATTGCCATTGATCCCAAGTCCACTCGGGCCTGGAGTGGAATCAACTGATAGGGTGTTACCTATGGGGTAAATAGAACTAAACTGAATACTAATGCTAAACTGAATTGCTTTAAAATAGAACTGTTTATATGTATAAAAATGGATTTGGCATTAAATAACCAACAATGGTTGATATGCCCTAAAACCAGTCCAAACCAAAATTCTACAACACGGAAACTATGAAACCAAAACTATAAATGTGAAGAAGCACAAAAATTAGGACGATCTTACATAAAAATCCATCAGTTTTACTATTTGGTTACATACTTTTTTATTTCATAAGTGTTCTTATGTATAGGCAACAATTTTCTTCTCTCTGTCTCTGTCTCTGTGTGTGTGTGTGTGTCTCTCTCTCTCTCTCTCTCTATATATATATATATATATAAGAATGTTGTCGATAGATAGATAGATAGATAGATAGATAGATATAAACGTGGTTGAGTTAATACATATTTTTGCGTTAGCTTATATCTTGGACGATATATATATATATATATATATATATATATATATATATATATATATATATATATATATATATATATACGCGCGTGAGTGTGTTAAGAGTAAGATCCGCCAAGAGACTGAAAGGAAAAATAATCGAAAATTTATTCCGTATATGGTTAATGGATGGCTGTCAAACTGAAAAGGTTTTCAATGATTTTACGTAGAAATCGTAGCATATACAGAGTTTTTCTCATGTGCTTGAGTGTACATACATTTTAGCATAAACGTATCAACATTTAGCTATACTGGATAAGAGAAATGTTATATGGACACACAAACTACATAACCAACGCCGGCAATAAAACAAACTAATCACAGTAAAAATTGATCCAAAAAGCAGACGACAGAAAAAAAAAGACCACTTTTATATCTGAATATTGACGAAAATAAAGCTGATAAAGGAAAATCTTGATGAATGTATTTATCTGCAAGACGTTTCTCTCTGTATTTGTCTGTCTCTCTCCCTATATTTCTTTTCAAGTTTGATAGGTTTTTTTTTTATTCTCAGAACACATATATTAGATGGGTTACTTTATCATCAGCATTCCAATAAATGTACGTCTATCTCATGAGAAATCTATCAAATTGTTTTGTCTACTCGCCATACATTCGTTAGAAGATAGGTCTTATGTTGCTATGTTTCAAAATCTAGCCATACCTTGAACTTGAACTAAGAACACTCTTAGACCAATTTTCGAAGAAGATATTTCTTCACTGGAACAGCTTGATACTTGTAAAAATGGATAATGTGATGATTGAATTTTTATGCTCACTAAAATGAGAAGTCTTACTCATACTTATTTATTTTTACATTTCAAACTAAGAAGGCTTATTTCATGCCGAGAGATTAGGGAAATGTTTTCATTGTTCATTCAAGTTTAAATTTATGTATTGTTTTTTTAGAGATTTTTTTTGCACGTACTCCTATAAAATAGAATTAATTTGGAAACAGATCTTAACTGATAGATGGGTTGTTAACAGGTACTCTCAACAAAGTGCAGTGTAGAACTGGGATTAATAACAACGAAGGGTACACTACACTACACTCCTAAATTCTTTAAAACAATAACCTCACCACCAGAAAACAATTTTCATCTCATACCCAGGGACACCCCGTTTTGGATTGATCTTACCTCTCTGTAGGGGATCCAGCCAGCGGATTCTAAGCTCTGCTATTAATCTTTAAACAAACTAAACTACAGGATTCACTTTCCCCTAATGTAAGACAGGGAAAATACTACATCTTATCCTATCCCAATAGGAATGATTTAAATTCATAGTAGATATTCTCCTAGACTGTTTACCCTAAAAAATCAACAGAGCTTAGTATGTTACACTATTTACCCATACCTGTAGAAGATTCGTGGAGATACCGTTCTCAAAGCGATAACCATGAAATGAAAGAAGTTTCAGGGGGAATTTGAATTTGACTTCGCGTTTTCTTTCAGGCAGGTAGCTATTACACTCTTATATATATATATATATATATATATATATATATATATATATATATATATATATTATACCTTACACATATATATATAAATATATATATATCATACCTTATATATATATATAAATATATATATATTATACCTTATATATATATTATATATATATATATGTATATATTATATCTTACATATATATATATATATATAAATTATATCCTATATATATACATATATATGTATGTGTGTGTGTGTGTGTGTGTGTGTGTGTGTATATATATATATATACATGTATATATATTATACCTTACATATATTTTCACGTTATGAGAATATAAGTTTTTCTCATTACGTGAAAATCATTTTATTTTTTAATTTTTCTTATCGAAGTGGAACTTCGATTAATTTCATTCACTTATTGACTTTGGCAAAATCTGTGAAGCTCTTAATTCCATAAGCAATGATTAAATTCTATCATTGCTGTTCTTGTAGAAGGATTGTTTTGACATTAAATACCCCATAAATGTTGATAAACAAAGGAACCAAACCAAACCAAACTAGACTTTGCCTGAAAAAATGTCTCACCTAAAAGAATTTTTTCTTTGAAATCATCAAAAAGACGTTATTAAAGAAATTTCCTGTTAAACCTTTTAGTTTAAAACAAAACAACGAAAACAAACAAAATCCGATTGTAGACAAATAAAATATAGGGAAATCTTTGAACAATAAATATATATTCTTAATGTTTTTCTTTTTTCTTTCTTTTCCTTTTTCTTTAATAAGATTTCCAATATTAGTTTCCTTCCAACTATCGTTCTCTCATTTTTCTTTCCTTCAGTATAATTTCATTCACTGTTTTATCACGTCAATCATTTCTATAGAAAACTTTATTTATTATTTAATTTTATCTAATATTCTTTCTCCCCACCCCCGCCTATAATTGAATAAATAAAATGATTTCTTTGTTCCTCTCTAATTTGTTTGTATTAATCCCTTCTCCTTTTGCATGTCCCGTTTTTAAATTCTTTTTAGTGATGTGGATTGAGAGAAAAGCAGTTGGTCTTCTCTGAACAGATGGGCATTGTGGACATTACTGTTAGGAAAAAGAGTTAATTCAAGACTCAACATCAATGTGATATAATGCTACATAAATATCAAATAAGACACTGTAAAGAGGAATACGACTTAAAAATAGATTGTGTATATGAGAGAGAGAGAGAGAGAGAGAGAGAGAGAGAGAGAGAGAGAGAGAGAGAGAGAGAGAAACTAAGAGAGTCAAAGTTTAGGCAGCAATTTACAAATATATATATATATATATAATCAAAAGCATAAGGAGTAGTCTATGTGACGTAGTGGTTAACGCACTCGACTGCAATATCATAGAATGCGAGTTCAAACCATACTCATGGTACTGCGAGCACTTTCGAACAAATGCCCTTGAGAAAGTTATGGCCCTTTGTAATTCTCACCAGTAAGTTTTATAGTAACACAAGTTTTCTTTTATAAGGATTGCTTTGGCATGAAACAATTCCCGAAGTTTGATATACTTCTAAACACAGTAATCAAACTAAATGAAAAGGATTTTAGATTTTTTACCAATCCCGATTCCATCTATTTAGGAGCTCCCTATTACATTTTTTTTTAAATTCAGTTTTTTTTATTTTGTTTTATTTTAGGACCAAGCAAAAACAGAATGTCTTTTTTGAATTGTTGTTAAACCTAGTGTACTCTACCAAAGATTCACCAATAAAGTAGGTATTTACTCAACCCCATCTTCAACAGCTGAATGTAACACAAGGTCAGTTTTACAGCGTTGTTCAGAAGGTTTGAATTTAGCCTTTTCCTTGTGCACGACCACTGCTAAAGATAAAATGCAGTCTTCTCTGCTTTTTAGAAATAGCTGGAGAAGACATGGATTAATGAATATATATATATATATATATGTAGAGAGAGAGAGAGAGAGAGAAATGTACCAGGAGTGATGACGATAAAGGAAAAAAAGCGAAAATTAAAAAAAAAAACTCAAGAAGGTGAAAAACAAAAAAAAGTTAACCTTGAGAGATCAGTACTTTTTTTTTCTTGGATGAAATCAAGATTAGTTGCTGTATAATCAGTCGGGTAGAACAAAAGGGGATTGTATAATTCCTTTTGCTTCGCAAGGTCGATTAGCCAATAGGTGTTGAATAACAGAAGAAGGAGCACTGTGACTGCTCGAATTAGTTGAGTGGGTTAAACTATTTAATAGGATTGTATATGTTTCTTTATTCTATTCTCCAATCTTTGGGTCGTGCGTCCGATATAACAGTCATGATATTTGCATTGAAATTTATTGATTAAGAAATTTTATGATGAAAGGACAAACTATTTTTGAGATAAGGTGGAAATGGCTCGTTGGATTTAAGAACCAATCGTAGATTAACAGTATTGAAACAACGACTGACAGATTTTTTAAAAAATGACCATTTTTTCGGTCACCTCTCTTCAGAGAAACACAGTGAGAAGCGAGCAATAAATAGAAACAAATCACAGAAGTTGACGAAATTTATATTGGGGTAAGGCAACCTGATCTGAAAATTAATCGCAAATCCTTTTCTTATAGTAACAAAAGGAAAAAATCACATATAGCTGTGATTAATTCACGCGTTGAAACTTTATTTTCGCCAAAGCCTTTCGGAAAGCCATTACGGCAGGATATATATATATATATATATATATATATATATATATATGTAATACAATAAGGAGAGACACCATTGGTGATTATAGTCGGGGAACTAAGTAAAACCATAAAACAACCAAGGACCCTTTTCGTCCAGTACTTTTCAAGTTGAGGACACCGGAAAATTTAAATAAAAAGGGGGTATATATCTATAATATATAAGTAGAATGGCCAGATATACGGAAAAAAAAAATTAAGTAACCCCTGTATCCATAAGTTCCCCAAATATATCAAGAGTGTGACTGTTTAACTGCCTGCACAGAGAGGGGAGATTCATGGAAATATAAATCGCCTCTAGAAATTTGAGATGGAATTTATTTCTTGCCCTGTGCAGGACATAAAAACAATCATCTTCATAACGAGTTCTGCAGTTATTTGTAGTGAACAGATGCTCAGCAATTGCCGAATCCATTGCTTGGGAATGCCCGGATGTTAATTGGCCTGACAAAAGAAATCTGGGTATATGCTGCCTAACCCTCACTTCGAGACGTTGACAAGTCATACCGATATATGTCGAATTGCATTGACAAGTAAATTTATAAATTAGATTACTTTATTTAAAGATAGGTAGCTTATCCTTGTTGGTAGAACAATATATATATATATATATATATATATATATATTCATTAAACTTATGGATATGCTATATCAACAGTTTATCTTACATCGCTTTTTTACATTGCATACCGTCTCCTTTAGAAAGATATTAAAAAAACTTTAAAAACTTTCTGAAAAAGTTTCTACTTTTTCATAAAGATTTCTTTCCTGACGATGACTTAAGGTCGAGAAAAATACGTCTTTGTCTAATCACTTTTGTTTATCTCTATCACTTCTTCTTCTCTCTCTCCCTCTCTCTCTCTCTCTATATATATATATATATATGGAGGTGTATTAGGCAACACCCTTCTCTTAATCATGCTCAATTGAAAAAATACATAGAGTTTCTTTTAGACAGGTTTTCATTTATTTCTGAAATTTGTTTATCTAAGTATTGTCCAGAAATTTGTCCCTAAGTGCTTTCCATCATCATCGGTGCTTTTCCAAGTGTTTGCTTTTTTAAATCCAGGTAATTTAGTTTTTAATTTCTTAGCTGTTGTTTTTTTTTTGTCCAGACTGGAGAGTCATTTCTTTATATTTTATAGTTCTTTTTTTTTCAATGTTTTATATCACGACTGTGAACAGTCATATAGAATTTTTTTACTTATCAACATCGGTTTTCAGATTCAATGGGTTTTTTTTGTTTTTTTTTATAGCATGTCTTATAGTATTTTTTTTTATCTTTGGAGAATATATATATATATATATATGTGTGTGTGTGTGTATGTATGTGTGTGTCTGTCTGTGTATGTGTGTGGGTGAGTGTTGATAGTTATTTGTTTATATATATATATATATATATATATATATATATATATATAGGTAAATATATTAACAGATGGAATAAAATTATATACATTTAAAGTTAAAGAAAAATTCTTTTAAACCATTTCTGGTTCTTGAAAAATGTGTTTCCGCCCACAGTGCGTTCAGATTGAAACGGTGAAAAAAAATTCGACTTTGAATTTATTGAGCCAGATATTTCCAATAATTTTAAAAGTACATGTTGGCAATTTCTGGCAACTTCTTAATTAAATCCTCGCAGAACTTTTTTTTATCTTTGCTGGCAAAATCCTCCATTCTTGCTTTTTGTAGGACTTGAATGAAAGTTGATTTATTTCCATTAAGCGAAGTATTTGAAAAACCAATTAATTCTTTTTTGAGGATATCCACATCCTTATATACTTTGAGGAACGTCCAAGCACCAGGCTTAGTAATTCCCCTTCATTGCAGCTCTTTGAACAACAATAATAACCGTTACGCTATATTCGCTTCCAACGAAATATCTGATATCTAATCAATTGGACAAAGTGCACAAATATATTTTTAAATTTGATCCATAATTCATTATAAATATATGCACACACACACACACACACACACACACACACACACACACACATATATATATATATATATATATATATATATATGAGGGTTTTTCAAACACACACACACACACACATATATATATATATATATATATATATGAGGTTTTTCAAAAAAAATTCAACCAATAAGAAGAGCATCACAGAACATTTTAGTTTAAGCAACAGAATACAACTTTTTATAAAAATATAAAAACCTGAATTAGTTGTTCTTGTTTTATAAAAGTCACAGTATATTTTCTCAACAAAAATTTTCACCTTTGCTTTTCTATTTGGTTAAGGTTTAGAACTTTGTTAATGATATTTGTATATATATATATATATATATATATATATCATTGAACAATACAAACATCTTTTGTCTAAACATTTTTGTATATGCCTTTTCCAGTTGCCGCATTGATTTTATAGTATCCAGTGGGAATTAGTTGATGAAACTCGCATCAATAATTGTTATTCTATTACTTTCTGCCCGATCTTGAGCCATCATTAGAGGAGTGTATATATTGCAAAAGTGATGTGACCTTTGCATGTATATTAATACTTTGTAAGTGTTTATACTATTTTATCATTTATAATATTTATTTTTGTTAGTATAAATAGTAGCATTAGCTAAAGACATTTAAGTACATTAGTAGTGGATTCTAAATGGATTCTATTGGGTTTGAATTGTTTCATTCTGATACGTACTTTAGGAGATTGTTTCTCCGTGAATAACAAAATATACGTTGGCTTCACCTCAACTACCCTATCGAGACGACTCACTATGCATCTATCTGACCCCAGTTCAATAGCACAACATCTAAAAACTGCCCAAAAAATGAGTTTCGGAAAATTCTTACCCCAAACTCAAATTCTCCAGCCGCTCCATGTATTGTTCAATGAAATATGCATTAATGAAGAAATGCTGCCCAAATACACACACTCACACACGCGCATATATATATATACGAGTGTCGTTAAAAAGTTCTAAGCCTTATATATAATTTGTCAAAATGTTGGCACTCATATTTATCATAAGATGGAAAAATTTTACCTAACTTAAAAGCCAGTGCTGAAACTACGGGTCACAGAACACAACAAATTTTTCCATAAAATACATTTAGATTTTTTACCATACAGATATTAAACATGGAACACAGATGAATCATATAGAAATAATTTTCATAATAGGAAACATAACCCTGAAACTGTATAAAAATAGGCTGCACGGAAATTCTCTCCCAGGCTTCATTGTGTCTTTGAAGGCTCTTATTTTCAGGAAAAATAAATTCTTAAACTGTAAATTGCCAGATTTGTCACAGAGATTCCCAATGATATAGAAATATCATAACCGAAATATTGACCAACTGTTGTTCTTTCGAACACAGGGAACCTTAGAACCCATCAGTAGAAACCTAAAGAAAGTTTTAAATATTTTACTAAGTTATTAAGCAACGCACACAGCTTCGCCATAAAATGGGAATATTTTTCATAATTAGAAAATTCTCAGCCCGTGACCCGAAAGAGCCTATGTCAATGCAAAACCTCAGGGGGAGACCATTGAAAAGCAAAGACTCGTTTAAAAATGCTATTTCTTTTGACTTAGAGGAAGCACATTTGTCAAATAGATTCCCCACTGGCTATAAATAACTTCTATTATTGGAAAATTGACCACCGATGGGTCCGGGGAAACCTGAGGTCCCAAGCCATACTCACTGGGACCCATTTGGCTTCAGAATCCTATCATGTTAAACTCATTTTAAAAACTTACAATTACCAAATCTCTGAAAGAAAATTGCCATCGGATAGACACTCTTGTTATGATTGGTTACCTACACCTAAACGATTTTGGTCAGGTCTTCTCCAGTAGACTATCAAGGTCATTATTTTGAACTTGTTTAATTTTAATAAATTTGGTACTCTTATTCACAATAGAATGGTAAATTTAAGTATCAGTATTAGGTCCATGGGTGACACTGCATGGGGTGGGAAGAAACATCTTCCCTTGATACTGTCCAAAAAGCAAATTGTTGCATTCGATTAAAACTTTCATTGATTTTGTTGGTCAGCACGTATGTATATAGAAATAATACAGAAAACAAACAAACAAATTATAATGATATTCTACTAGAGTAACGTGGTATATTATATAGAAACTGAAAACGTTTCGCGTTTAATTTGAAAGTAAATAGTTTTTTTTTTAATTGGTGTTGTATGACATTTTTTTTATTTATTCCCTTTCTCAGTGCAACAGTGGTAATTATGAGATAATTATAAAAGATCTTCAACACTTTATAAATATAAGCATCAATATCATTCGGATCACGGTTTCAAAGAAAACTTAAGACTTTTATCTGAACAAGAGCTCTTGGCCAGAGAATCACAGAGGCGGGAAACTGACAGTCATCTAGCACCGTTGACTCTATCTCCTTGCTATTACAAATTATATCTACGTATGCTCTATCAGCGATATAAGTCATTAATTATCAAATTATATATATATATATATATTATTTTATATATATATATATATATATATATATATATATATATATATATTTTATCCGTAGGATCTGAAGAGGTCCTGTTAAATCTTTTTCGTGTTTTTGAAATTTTCAAAAACGTGTAACAGGATGGAAATAAATTTATAATCCTAATGTGACCGGTTTGTTCTTTTTCTTAAAGAATATATATATATATATATATATATATATATATATATATATACCATAAAAATAAAATACCTTTGAAAATTTTGTTGCCCTGATATTTATTTCAGCTGACCATATATTATTTAAAAAAGTTTACATTGAACTCTCCTAGGGATTTTGAATTGCGTAGAATTGATGGGGACAATAGATGATGGTGGGGACAATAGAATTGTCCCCATCATCGGCAGATTTGGCGTTATATATATATATATACATAGATATATTTATACTAATTTTAAAGTACATTATTAGCACATACGTATATATATGTATACATATATATAATATATATATATATATATATAATTATACTAATTATAAAGTACATTATTAACAAAAACGCATATATATATATATATATATATATATATATATATATATATATATATATATATATATATATAGTTAATATCAGTCTCATTTATTCATACGTTTAAAAGAGAAAATACTGCCTATATATATATATATATATATATATATATGATGTGTATGGTCTGTGTGTATGTATGTATTAATTGTTCATTATAAGTCAACTATGGATTTTCCTTTAGGTTTACATAGTTAAAGATTGAATATATCAACAATCTTTAATAATTTATATTTTTACCATTTTATTAGCTTCATTTTATTTCGTGGGGTATTTTTTTTTAATGTCTAGTCTCTGTTTTTCGCTAAATTTCTAATAATTCTGTTTATGTTACATTCAAATCTTTTCCAATTCAAAAAATTTCTAATTGCAAAAACATAAAAACTAAGAAATAAACATTCACATGAACTTTTCTCGTGGAATTATTCTGTAGTATCATCAAAAAATGTTATCCACGAAGAAAAGATGTATTTTTCTTTTATTTTTAGATAAAACATGTCTGCAGATGTTAACGGAGAAAAACAAAAATCCGATTGAAAAAAAAATAGTAAAAATAACAGTAAAGCTGAATTAAATAGATTCTTTAAAGTAAGATTTATATATATATATATGTATATATATATATATATATATATATATATGTGTGTGTGTGTGTGTGTGTGTGTGTATGTGTGTGTGTGTGTATTAGAATTTTAGTCCATAAATATAAACTTTGCATTGTTTGGAATTTAGTTTATATAAAAAAAGGATGTTAGTCTCACAAAAAATATTTGTTTTGAGGCTACTCCAAATGGTAAAAAATCAAACAGAGTATTCCTTGCCTCAGCATAAGTTAGTCGTCAAATATTTGATGGAGGACATGTTCAAAGTAAGTAAGCAAAGTTGGTGACCGTAGTTAAGGGCGAGCCGAAAGCTCATTTTTCATTAGCAACTCCCGTCCCTTGATTTTATCCCCTTTACCCTTGATTCGTACCTTATAATACTGAGCGTTAAGCAAGACAACGTCAAGTACCATTTTTGAGTTTTTATTATGACTCGACCAGGGATTGAACCCCAGTTTCCCAGGCCATTGGTGAACACTCAACCCATTAAGCTGATGCACAGAATATGTGATGTATAGGAAAAAATCAAATATATTGATAAAGAGGAATTTTAATGAAGCAGTACTCCTCAAATTTCAAAAAGTAGAACCTCACAATCAGATACAGTTTAGTCGTGTACCCAGGATACCGATTTTAAGAACTATTACAGGAGATACAGTAAACACATTCTAATTCCTCCGATAGGGAAAAAAAAGAATCAAGAACAAGGAATTAAAACTTACTTTTCCTTTCAGTTGTCTCCTTTAGAATTCACTACATTTATTAGACAACTGAAGCGATTCTCTTTTAAAATGTTCTTCACGTCCTTTAAACTTACTAACGAGTTAATTTTTCAGTTTAGAAAGCAAGAAAAAGCCGCTTAGTGATTGTGAATGAGAAGTGTGATGCATTTGCATTGCACAATTCTATGCGGAGAGAAACACATGTATTACATAATTCTCTCGAAGGTAATGTACATGCATTGTACAATCCTTTGCAGAATGATATTCTTGCATAGTGTTCTTCTCTGTTGTACCATGCACAATCCTGTGGAAGCAGATGCACTTTAAATGCATACTTCTTTAAAGATGCACTTGCATTGCATAATTCTCCAGTGGGTGATTATTTTGTATTGCGCAATCATCTGCTAAGGGATATACTTGTATTGCTTAATTCTCTTAGGACTATGCACTTGCCTTAGAGAAGCCTGTGGAAGGTGATGCACTTGTATTACATAAATCTCTTAAAGATGATGCACATGCATTGTACTATCATCTGCAGGGTGAGATACTTCCCTTGAATAATTCTCTGTAGACCATGCACTTACTTTGCACAAACCTGTGGAGGCTGATGCACTTGTATTTCGTAATTCTCCATAGGACCATGCACATACATTGCATAATCCTCTGCAGTGCGATGTACCTGTTTGTATTGCATAAGTAACTGGAAGTTGATGCACAATTCACATGGAATGAGATGCACTTGTAGTACAGTATTGTCTGGAAGGTGGGGCTCTTTCATTGTCCAATCCTCTCTTGGGTATTGCACTTGTATAACATAATCCTCATAAGGGTGATGCACTTACATTGCACAATTCTTTTGTACACTTTAAAATGAACAAAAGTAGAACGATTGATTTCCTGATTTCATTTAGATTAATACTTTTTTTATCTGGACATTTACACATTGCCAATAATGTAAATTGCTCAGTTGCATTTGAATTCTAAATTTGAAAATGAAAATCATTGCAAGTTTCTGTCTTGATAGTTTGTTATCAAACGCTGTATGTAAATTTGTCGGCGAAATGTTGGTAAATAAAGTATAAACAGCAAAATATATGTAGAAAATAGTCGGTTATTTTCAATGTCCTACTGAAAATCCCCCTTGTAAGTGTACATAACTTATTTACTTCTGATCGATCAGGGAAGTTTAGGGAGAAATGTGGAGATAAGTTGTACGCTTTTTCCATCACACCTTTCTTCATTAAAAATTTCTTTAGGATTCGATAAAATATATCTCGAGAAATATAATGGGAGAGTCTTAAATTGGCTGTAAGATTGGAATGTTGATAAAGCAGATATTATTCTCAAGTGGAAGATCTTGGAAATTGTTTAACTTTTAAATTTTTGTGGGCCGAGATAAGGACAAATGTGTTGGGAATATATCAAGCGTTCTTGGTTAATTAGCGCTTTTTGGGCACCTAGAATAATAAGATTCCAACATCGGCGTTTATATCTTGAGTGGGAAGAAAAAAATGCAAAGAGAGAAACAAAAGAACAATAAATGAAAAAAGGGAAGACGAGATAACAATGTACTAATAGGTATTGATAAAAAGAAAGATATCCTCATCATGTCATGCTCCTAGCACGGATTTCCTTTACTCTCTCTCGATACAGGTCTCTATCGTTCATCGCTCCTGGCAGGACCTCCAGACTACATTCTGTATCAGTATAGAGCTGTTTTAGACTGGTTCTTGCTGGTCGTCCAATTTTTGATGAAACAGAGTAATAGATACAGAAAAAGATTGATTTTGAATCGGGCTTAGATTACATATTCAGGAAGATTTACAATTCCCGGATATACATATAGAGGTATGAAAACACACACACACACACACACACACACACACACACATATATATATATATATATATAAATGCAAATAGAGGAGTATATATATAAATATATGTGTATATATATTTATAAATATATGTGTATATATATAAATATATATGTATATATATATATAAGTATA
Source organism: Sepioteuthis lessoniana (assembly GCA_963585895.1). Taxonomy (NCBI): domain Eukaryota; kingdom Metazoa; phylum Mollusca; class Cephalopoda; order Myopsida; family Loliginidae; genus Sepioteuthis; species Sepioteuthis lessoniana. Next base: position 3,430,237 of record OY757931.1, on the reverse strand, counting down.
TATAAATAATTATATATAATATATAAATATATGTGTATATATATAAATATATATATTTTTATATATATATAGATATACATATTTATATGTATATATAAATATATATATAAAAATATATGTATACATAGATGTATATATATATATATATATATATATATATATAAATCTATATAGTAATATATATGTATATGTATACATATATATATAATAAATATGCATAAATATATATATATATATACATATATATATATTCGTTTTTAATCTCTCTCTCTCTCTCTCTCTCTCACTCTCTCTCTCTATATATATATATATATATATATATGAATATACATACTCTTGTAATGCAGTAACATATACACATGCACTAGGGATGATCGTTTGGTCAGATTGGATAGTCTTTTGGTCAGAGTTGGATGGTATTTTGGTCCGAAGGGTGGTTTTTTGGTCATATGGATGGTTTTTTGGTCTGAATTGGACGGTCTTTGGGTCAGAATTGGATGATCCTTTCGTCCGAATTGGGTGATATGTTTTTATTTCAATATTCCACAGAATTTTATAATCATTTTCCCCTACATACCTGGATTGAACAAGTTTTGTTATTATTCCTGTTTTTGTCGGAATTTGTAGAAAATCTTTGAAAAAAAGACAACTTTTGATTCTAAACAAAATTTGAATATTTTTCTTGGCAATTAAATATGAAATAATTTTTTGCTATAGGTATGTCAAAATACCTTCTACCAGATCATAGTACCTTTTTATTGATTGGTTCCGTAAACTTAATGAAGATTACTGTAATTTTTGTTGTCTTTTCTTCTAAATAGATCAACTGAAGATATTCGTATTTTCTACGAGAATGTTGCAGTTATTTTATGAAAGATTGTTATACTCTTTGATGTGTTAAGAAATCAATTTTCGTCAATTAGTTTTATAGCTTAAAAAACATGTTTGGTTAATTAATGTTTTGGAAATCTTCGTATTACAATATTTGCATGAAATAATTAAACCAAAAAATTAAAGAGTGTTCGGTTAATATTATTAATTAAACCCTGCTCCTTAAAAAAGATAGATTGGTTTGTTTTCTTTGTTTAATGGCGTATCAACCTTTGTAGGTTATTTCATGCCAAAGTTATTCTCCAAGAGGAACAGTTGTGGTACTATTTAACCCATGGGAGGATAAGGGGATTCATACCATTCCCAAGGGTATTTGCCCGAAAGTGAACGTAGTAGCGCGACTGGAGTACGAACTCGCTTACTACGATTCCACAGTCCATCGCTTTAACCATTACACCACGAGGACAAATAATTTTCAAATAGATCAATTGGATTCATGGATGGGAACCTCACAGATACTATGACTCCCAATCATGTTGGACGTAGAAGTTATGGCTTCACAAGTTGATGAATAAGGACACTCGTTGTGAGGGGAGTTGTCTTAATCCTCAGCTGAAGATACCTTCGGCGTATTTTAAGCCCGGACGACAGGGTTGATAATTCATATGAAACCGTGTGCAACGTTATGCTATTTATAGAGTACAGTGATGATGTCTAGACGTCTAGACAGCAGGCTAAATTTTTAAACAATCCATAGCCAATATGAGAGAATTATAAAGCTTGTCTGGATAAGTTTTGAATACATTCTTTTGATGCGATAAAGGATACGTAAGGGTTGTAACCCACACACAACTTCCTTACGGCTAGAATAAAACTCTCTCCTTTCCTTTCTTTCCATATGCATATCATGGAGGAAGAAATCAATAGCCACGTCTCATATATTCGGTTACATAGAATAAAGGAAGATAGAACATACCGTAGAATCATATCAATGATGGATACACGTTACCAAAGAAGATAATCAAAAGAAACATTCGCTCCTCCCACACTAGCAACATCCTTTCTCACCTGTCTTTTCTTGCGATTAAAACTTGAAATAAAGAAGTCTCTTATCTTTTATGTTTGAATCAAACGATTTGAAACAAGGAAGCCTTACCTCCTGTTCGACCTTTTTATCTTTCATTATTAACAATACACCTGATATTAAGTTATCTATACGGATACAAATATGTATGTACGTATGTATGTTATTTGATAATGATAATAATAATAATATACATATTATCACTACCTTCCCTCACCCTAGTACTTGGATAGAGAACCTGTGAATAATTGTGAGAAACTAAAAGTAAAGCTGAAAACTGAATATAATAATAATAATAATAATAATAATAACCTAATCTCGCCCAGATGACAAGACCTTATAATAATCAACAAAAATGAAAATTTGCAAAATTGTCAACTTTGCTGTCCCGGCTGACCACAGAATAAAACTAAAAGAATGTGAAAAGAGAGATAAGTACCTCGACCTTGCTAGAGAATTAAAAAAAAACTATGGAACATGAGGGTGACAATTATACCAATTGTGATTGGTGCTTTTGGCACAGTAACTAAAGGATTATCAAAGGACCAGGAGGATTTGGAAGTTGGCGGCCGAGTGGAGACCCTCCAAACAACAGCATTATTGAAAATGGCCAGAATACTGAGAAGAGTCCTGGAGACTAAAGGAGACTTGCTGTCACTCAATAATAATAATAAGTGAAAAGAAAGACATGTACTTGCACCTTACTAAAGCCAAACAAACTATGGAACTTGAACGTGACGGTGATACCAATTGTTATAGGTGCGCTTGGTATAATCACCAAAGAATTGATAATGGAAGTGGGGTACTTATAATAAGAGGACGAGTGAAGACTATCCACACGACGGTATTATTCAAACTCCTGTGGAAGACCATCGGCTAATCCTGATGGGAAAAATTATCAAGGGAGAAGTTGTAACAATAATAATAATGATAAACCACAACCAGATGACTAGACTTAAAGATAATCAACAACAAAAAAAGAACTTGCTGAACTGCAGACTTTGCTGTGCCGGCTGTTCACAGAATAAAAATAAAAACGCAAAAAGGGAATAATTAACAAAAAAAGAAAAAAAGTGGGGGACCAGGGAATAGGGAACTTACTCGTCTCGGCAAATTACAAAGTGAAAATCAAAGGAAACAATAAGAGAGATAAGTACTTCAAGAGAAGTAAAAAAAAAAGCTATGGAATATAAAAGTGACGGTGATACCAGTCGTAATTGGTGCACTCAGAACAATTCCCAAAGGCTAGGTAAATTGCTTGAAAATTTAGAAATCAGGGGACGTGCAGATACCATTCAGACTACTTCATTGTTAAGATCGGCTAGAACAACGAGTGAGAGTCCGGGAGATTTGCAGTCACTCAGACACCAGTAAAAGATAATCAGCTAGCACTTATGTGAAAACTATGATGGTGATAATATTACTTCTAATGACAGTATTCCTGAAGCTGCACAAAATAATGCCAAAAAACCTCACCGTGTTAAAGCAAAAATTGATAATACACAGAAGAATAACATATGTAGATGACGTGGTGACTGACATGGAAAAATTAATCACATGACCAAATGCAAGACCCGGGCATAAGAATGGAACCCACTTAGGATTGTGCAATAAACTGATATTTGACCATACAAACAAAGTGAATAAATCATTAAAGGTTTTTTGGACTATTGTCTTCATTCTTATTGTTTTTCCCACAACGTTTTGACCAACAAGTCCTCCGGCCTTCTTCAGGTGTTTGTCGAACTCGAGAACCTTCACGGAACTTCAAAATACGTCCTTTATTATATCCACGGGGGTCACCTGTTCTGATTCCGTTTGCCATAACCGGTTACAAGTGTTAAGTATTCCTGTATTGTTACTCACCTGTAGTCAAGATTGAACCTGCAACCTCCTGATGATTGTCTCCTTAGAAGGACACATAGCGTAACGGCTATAGGCGTTGGTTCCCGAAGCTTTTAAGGAGACTATCATCTGGAGGTTGCAAGTTCAATCCTGGCTACAGGCGAGTAAGAATACATGAATACTAAACTCTTGTACCCGGTTATGGCTAACGGAATTAGAACAGCCCCCACGTAGTTCGAAGTACCGTGTAGGTTCCTGAATTCGACAAACACCCGTAGGAGCCCGAAGGAGATGTCGGCCGAAACGTGGTGGAAATAACAATAAAGATGAAGACAATAGTCCGAAAACATTTAAGGATAAAATCATCAAGCTTCGTCTCATAAACTCAGACAACTAAACAAAGAGTGTATATACAACTAAGAATCAGTCCTAGAAAATGAGGTCCACATTAGATCTTAGAACATGGGCAAGCAGTTGGTTAGGGCTTTAGGATACACCGACTGTATCTTTGCTGAGGGGTAAGACCCATCACCAACAAATGTCCTAGATATGATATTAAACAATCTGATAGTGAAGTTCCAGTTATGCTGGAGCTTTGGGGAATACAGAGTACTCCTTCATTGGTATCGCTGCCAGATCTACTCAGGCCCATGGTGGTAGCACCTGACAGGGTCCTATCTATGGGCCAAACAAAACTGTTTGACGTTTAAACTAAGTGCTAACAAATGATATGCTAAATTGAATTGTTTGAAATAGAACGGTTTGATCATTTACTGTGTGGATATACAGAGTGAGTTTATTAATCATATATTTATTATGTACATGTAGAAACAGGATTTGGCATTAAATAACCTACAATGCCATAAAAACAAACCAAACTAAACCAACATTTTCCTGCTTTTTGCATATATTTCGTTTATACCTATAATAGTTTATTTGACAATAATGTTCTGCTCACAAAACTAGCTTTCGATTATTATAGTATCATTAAGAAACTTTAATTATCAAGTTTAACACCCCACACACTGATAAACATATATATATACATATATATAAAGAAACGGATACAGATACAGCTCGGGTGAGCGGAAGTGACGAGACATAGAGAAAAACAATGACTAAAGAGATTGTTTTAGGCAAAAGACAAGAAGTCAAAAGGTGAGTTTTACATCGAAGCAGCTTGAAATATGTTCTTGGCAAAATTCCTGTCCACTTGACTAGAAGCCTGGGCAGCTGCTCGCTTTTCCGGTAAATTGTCGAACCATCCGAAGTCATAATGTCGACAGTAGCTGATTGTATTGACTCCACGTTATCTATACGGTTATATCAACTATACATGTTCGAGTTGAATATTTAACCAGAAGTGGCTTGTTTGCCCCGTTTCCTTTTATGCTATTTGGTTCAATGCTTCAGGTTTAGTTTTCTTTGTTGTGGCATACGAGGATCATTAAATAAGTTTCCAGCCTTTTTTTTTTTTTTTGTATAGGCACTTTTATTGATAGTGCACACATGAAACTTTAGTCCCTTTCGAAGTAATCTCTTCCGGCTGCAATGCACTTCTTTTACCGTTCCAACAACTTCAGGAAGGCTCTTATGTGAGCGCGTCAATGACCTTCGTCACAGCCTCTTTCATCTCCTCAATTGTCTCATAACGACAGCCTCTGAGCTTAGGGAATAACCAAAAGTCACAGGGAGCAAGGTCTGGACTATAGGGAGGGTGAAGAACTGTGTTGATGCCCATCTTGGTCAAATAGTCTGTGACAAGAATGGAGTTGTGGACTGGTGCATTATCCTGGTGGAAATGGCACTGACTCGATTTGAAGAGTGTTGGCTTCTTCCGACGGAATCTCTTCCTGAACTCCCTTAAAACCTTAACATAGTAACCCTAACCGTAACCCTTTGGCCAACCATCTCTGGTGTATTGACTTCCTTACTCCTCCCATATCTCTCATCATCTCTCACAGACTCCCCTCCTTTCTTGAATCTCATATGCCACTCAAACACTAATGCTCGATTCATACAAGGTGCTCCAAAAACAGTCTGAAGTATTCCATACGTTTCTGTGGCATTTTTTCCAAGTTTAAAACACAATTTTATTGCATATCGTTCTTCTAAAGTGTCCTCACGTCCAGATTGCATTTTTGAAATTCACCAGCTGTGACAATCAGGCTTTAGTAGGGTGTATTGCAATTCCTGTTGTAGCTGTTCATTTGAAGCTGAAATCAGAAAAATTGGTCAGTCTTCTCATAAGATGTATAGCAATAACATAGTGAATTTTCAAGAGTCTACGACAATTTTAAATGCTTGTAAAAAAAAGTCTGGAAACTTATTGAAGGCACCACGTATCAACCTTCGTTTTTTATTTAATGCCAAAACCATCCTTGTTAAAAAAACAAAACAAAAAAAAAAAAAAAAACACAGCCGATATACTATCTAAAGTTGAGGTGAAAGGATACAGATATTTATATATTTCTCTTGGGTTTTAATCCGAAATTGAACGCAATAGTTCGTTCGGAGTTCGAACCCACTTACTTTGCGGCCGCAGTCCAGCACTATTGTGCTATTCAGTTCTCGCTAAAATTACAAAATTAGCCGTGTAAGGATCTAAAAGGCAGTGAGTCCAACCAAATTAGATTCAGCTATTCTCCCAATTAATCCTTTATCTAAAATATATAACGCATTGTTGCTGGGGCCTAGAATAGACTTACTGTGCCCTCTGAAAAGAGTTCAAAACCCCCTTTCAAACAGAGGATGTCCTACGCATTGCAACAAACTACATTAGAAGATGAGACTCCAGTTCTTAATATCTGAGGAGTACTCCTTCATTGTCATTCCCTGATTCACTCTGATCCGGAGTGGTAGTAACTTATAGGGCCCTATATATGAGTCAGATCGATCTGTTTAAAAATCGATAGGACTGTGTGCAAAAAATAACTCTTAAGAAATCACACAAAGATATACATATGAATGTACAATGAACACGATTCCTTAACTTCTTGGCACAAAGCAAACAAAATAGGTTGAAATTCATCATTCAGTCATCGTAATTATTTCAGTAATATTAAAAATATGTTCTTTTTTTTTTCTCAGTTATTTTCTAAACTGGGTTGTTTTTGTTTTCTTTTTAACGCGATCATTTTATATTGTACCGAACAACTTGAGTTTCATTTTAGTTTTCAACTTTACAATAAAAACAAATTGCTCACAGAACTTGACTTTAAAAAACAAATTATTAGAAAAAAATGTAAACGTATCGACATTTTCCATCAAATTGGTGTCGAAGAATTTGCATATAAAATAAAAAATTCTGTGCTTTTGTTTAGACTAAAAGTCTGCTAGAGGATTATTATGTACTATGTTCTTCAGAATATAATGAATAGCATCTCGTTTCTATATTTAGTTAACACATTTTTCTTTTTTAAGATCTGTTAAACTTTTATTTTTGCTTGTTTCTTTGTTTTTTTGTTTTTTATTCACTTTTTCATCATTATCTCCCTTTTTCCTTTATTATTCGCTTTTCTTTTTTATTTCTCATATTTTTGATCAAATTTCTTCCTACTTTCTTTCTTTTCCTTTTTCTATTCTCTTCCTTGAATATTTGTTTCTTACCTTTCATCTTTCTTCATTTCCCTCTCTCCTTTTCTTTTTGTTCTTCTCTTTCTTCAATATTAAATCCCGTTAAATAACCCCAACGACAATGATAAGTTATATAATGAAGGTAATGATTTTTTTATACAAATCATTTTCGTTAATTATTTTTATTATCTAGTTTGGTAAGGCTTTGAACTACTCGGGTCTCTTTGTCCAGGTACATAGTCAGAGGGTGCAGTCTTACGCCTGCGAGTAAAGCATATGTAAATCATCATCTGTCATAAGAAACCTCCAGACAGGAAATTAGGTTGGAGTGTGGATGGCGTCATGTCCTGGAGAGATGGTCTTGAGAATTTGAGGATTTTAAAAAGACACTTACTTGAGTTTTCTGCCGTTGAAGCGTGCGGTTGAGTTTTTCGGATCTCTATCGGCAGAGATCTTAAACATCAGACGATGCGCCACGCGTGGGATTTCATCAGGGTTAATAATCCTATTCTTCCTAGAGTGGGCTGCATATTCCATTGTGTGTCTGATCGAAGACTCCACAAAATCGTCCCAAAGGAGGTTATCGTATTTACAAGTTTTCGAATCATATCCACTGTAATATTGTCGAATCGACTAGTATATTCGTCTTTACACAATTGAAACCCATGAAGAGTACAAAGATAGCCGTGCCGTTAAGTAGTGATAAATGTGATTGCGCTTAATGCTGATGGGGAAAGATATGCAAGGTTATCCGTTCCGTACGTGCAGACTTATTTTCCTGCTACGAACCTGTATTATGGAAAACCGATTAAATCGGGACGGGGTGTCATGGTTTCATTTCATGGTTGCAGTGTGTTATTTTTGTAAGTTCACTGTGCATCGGGATTATTGGTTTTTTTGGAGCAGTTACCATTTTTGAGGTTTGTTCACTAGAACTGAATCAGTTCTACCCATTTTGACGCCTTAAACGAGACTTTGTTTCACTTTTTTCTTGTTTGTTCGAAAACGTCAAAATAGATCATATTCTGTCCTTCTTGCGAGAAACAGGGTTGTACGAAAAAATATGACGAATTAAAACTGGTTATTCCTGTGCAAACAAATTACACCCTGCCCATAGAAAATTCTACCTACTAAGTATTCGTTCAGAAATCTTTGGTTGAATGTATATACATATAGACATAATTTGCCGTCAAAAAACCTACAAAGGTTGATACGTCACAAAACCCAAACAACCAAGCAACCAACTTTTAATGGTGAATGACAAGAATCGGTGTGTGAGACATTGATGGCGTCGTATCTTGGGTGAAGGTAATGTTAATATCTTTCCTGCCATGTTCTATAAGGGTTTGTGCGGCCATCTTAAATGCACATAACTTGAAATATTCCTGTGTCCATTGTTCTGTTGGAGGGAACGTGATGGTACTAGTTATCGAGAAAATGGGCATATATGCACAGCATTTTTCGTTAGCCAACTTTATCTGATTGAGCCTTGATGTAAAACAGATGTAGGTCATTTAGGATAGCTTCTGATAAATAAAATCCTGACGTTTTGTTTGTCCCATTAGTATCTGTCATGTCTTTCTCGAGCCAATTCTTATATGGATAAATAAAATGCCATTTTTTATCAATTTAAAAAAAATCTCAAATGCCTCGTATTCGATGACAATTTAGCGTGAGTTACTCGTTTGGACACTTGAATAAAATAATATCTCTGGTAGACTTGAAAAAGTTTGCGTTCGTATATCGGTGAACGTTAGAGTTAGATCTGGGGTACCGCCTTTAACTCGCTTTCCTTCCTATAAGAAATGAGGCACAATATTAGGTGGCATTAAACAGGTTTTACCTCTTTTGATTTGCCAGCATTGCGAATGGGGAGATTTTCCGATAAGTGTTTGAAAAAGTAAACGATTCGTAACTTATTGATCTGTTCATGGTTCTGATTTCAATTTAGGGAAGATTTCCGGCATACATTTTTTGCGTGATCTCTAATCCCGCTATTACGTCATACCAATGTACCTGATTGGTAATTTCTTTGACTAATTTATCTACTGGGTTGAAATGTCTTCCTGCAACCCATACAAGGATTCTTATCAGTCGAAGAAGCAATTATATCAATTCTTTGGGGTGGTTGAACAGCACGGTTTTCGAAGCAGATATCTGTTTTAAGGATGTGGTTAAATGGTCATCATCATTTAGTAACCAAGCAGCTGAATCGTCCGTCGTTCTCAAGATGATGATTTGGTTAAACATTTGCTCGTGTGTAATGAGGTTGGTTGCCTGAGTCAAAACTCGACTCTGGGGCTCTTGATCGACAAGTCTCGCAAATGAACAGCTATCATGTCACATTAGAAATTGAAGTTCTCTGGGAGTGCAGTGCTGAGTTTCCCCCACCATCACTAATTTTTTGGAATGGAGGTGCCCGTGGTGTAATGGTTATCGTCGTAGGAAATGAACACGACGACACGAGTTCAAATCCTCAACGAGACTGATTGCATTTCACATAGCACTAATACTCTTGGGAAAGGTATGAATCCAATTATTCTCCCTCCAGCTATGGGTAAATAATAGGGCAGGTTTGGTTCTTCAGCCTTGGTGATGCAACTGGTCTCGGATAAGGAAAACTCTGAATTCAAACCTGTTAAACTCCGCTTAAAAATTGACCTTGTGTCATATCCTGCCCGAGAAGAGGGGTTGGGTAAATAGGATCACTAATTTTTCGAACGCTTAATTATCTTTTCTGCCATTTTAGCTCATAAGGAAGGGCCCTATACTAACTTCCATTTTTTATTGTTGTAAATACTTTCTTTTTATATTTCGATGTAATGAACATTTTATGTATAGTTATGTTTTTATATTTTCACAAACAAAATCTTTAGATTTCTCCCTCTTCCTAACGACTATGTAAATATACGTTTAGGCAACACTTCCTTGGATCAATTGATTTGTTTTGGTGACTGCAGTACGGAAAAATATTTTCAAAATTGTGATATTGTATTTTTTATTTTAATTTTGGAAATATGTATTGGTCAGTAAACGAGTCTTGTTAAAACTTTGGATCATCATCATTATCATCATCATGTCGTGCTGCCAGCACAGATATCCCTGACCCTCTCTTGCCACTTCTCCATATAGTTCATCGCCTCTGGCAGGTCTTCAGGGCTACATCCAGTATCCTCCTTCCCTCCCATTTTTAGACCTTGTACCACATTTTGTATATATATTTTATACAAATTGATAAGTAGTTGACTCGTTGACCGCAGCCTTACATATTGAAAAAATCAACTGAGAGAATAATTTACCTTGTGTTTTGTTGTGTAGTGGCTCGTACTACGTGACTTCCGGTATCGTGAGAGTATAAAAGAAGCAGAAACAGAGAGAGAAGCGGAGAGCTCTCTCTGAAAAGGACGTCGGTCAGTAGTAAGACCAACTTCGGACGTGACACCAGCAGCGCGAGACGTATAATACTAGTCGGACTGTATGTATCACTTGAGTTAATAAATAATTAACTTTATTTCACAATGTATCTCTTCCTTACCACGATACATATTTGTCACTTTTTTAAAAATGAGTTATAAACTCTCTTCTTGATGTGTAGAATGAAAGGTAATGAAAGTGAACTTCTTTATGCTTTTTACCGCAACGAAGCGAATGTATGATAAAAAGAAAACTTTCTTCGCTCGCCGAAATTAAGCTTTCTTTTCCAATTAGATCAAAAAGGAGTTTGTTCACATCAGCTGAGTTTTGACTGGGTCACTAAAGCTTACACATCTTTTACTGGGTCCAAGCGTCAAAGAATAATCCCCAGTCATTGTCGGTTGCGTCAGAATCAAAAACAGGAGTTTTATTTTTATTTTATTTTTTTTTTGTGGTGGATGTCTTTATCCTGTAAGGGGTTCTATCCCATCCAAGGGACGATAACTACCCTCTGTAGCTCTATCGTCTGTTGCATGAGTTAAACACTTAAAACGAGGATACCACCTGGTAGAGATGACATGTCTTATCTTTTTTAAGGTAGTTCGAGTATTCACAAGAAACTGTTACTACACCATGTAAAATAATCTTAACTACAATAGCTGCGGTAATCCTGAATTACTTTCGTAGTTTACTAAGCTTTTCTACAATAAGTAGCATCCTGAATTGCTTTATTCCGGTATCAAACACAAATACTAAATACACCTAGTCTCTGTCCACATAGCTATTTTTATAACATAGGAGGAGTTAATTCATATCAGCTTATGTCAGCCTTTGGAAGTCCTTCATTATCAAGTAGGACCTTTTTTTTTTTTCAATTTTACACTTTTTATTTTTCTTCTATTTCCTTTTTCATTCCTTATTTCCCTCTTTCACTTCAAACTTTTTTTCAATTTTCTTCTTCCCTTCCATTTTTCTAAAAGTCCTTTCTTCTTAAATCTTCATTTTTTTTTCATTGTTCTCCTTTCTCACTTCGTCATTTTGTTTCATTTTTACTTTATTCACTTTTTTCCTTCTTTTACATTTTGTGTCTTCTTTCTTTTATATTTTATTGTAATATTTGGCCCCATTCAATTCTTTCTTTCTTTCTTCTTCTTCTTCTTCTTCTTCTTCTTCTTCTTCTTCTTCTTCTTTATTCCTATATCTTGGAAATTTAATTCACGCTTTTTTAATTTTGAACTGGTAAAATTTGAAAGAAAGTAAGTGTCTTTTAATTGGAATCATTTTGAGATGAGGCTTCCTAATCTGAGAATCCCACCACGTTTTTGACCAAGTAAACCTCTGGCCGCCTTGGGTATGATTTGAAACAGCTATCTTCTGACAATGCTCACATGGAACCGTAGAGACTCAACGCCTCTATCCGCTGCGCCACGGTGCGATAGACAACAACTATGGAAGGCAGTAATTACTGGGGATACGGTTGCAAGACTCATCATTCCTATCCGAGGTCGCAGTAAATCACCTGAAGAAGGCCAGATGAGGACAAAAAGTCCGCAATAAATAAAAGAAAATAAGTCTTTGCTTCAATGATTTTCTCTTCGGTACAAGGAAACTGATATTAAACTCTGTTTCTTTTCGTGAAACGCGTTTCTTTTCGAGAAAACGCGTTAGTGAAATACAATTTACAAACCAAACATATTTCTAATTTTAAAGATTCTAAAATGTTGGTTAATATACATAATAACACAAAAATATTGTTGCATTTAGCATAATTTCTAATTATATTACAATCAAAGAAAGACCCATTTTTCAACAAACTTCTGTGTTTATTCAAATTTGTTCTAAATAGTAAAATATCCCCTTTTTTGAATTATTTCTTATAGATAAAATCTACTTACTTTTAACTGTTTTGGTATGATTTCTACTCAAAATATTTTCCGAACAAGATTTTTTATTGCAAGCAACAACAAATACGAAATGTTTTATTATAAAAATAAAAATGATAACACCTTTAAAAATAAACGTTCATTTTTTTTTTTAAATCATACTCGAAGACATTGCTTTTGAGAATCAAAAAACGAATATTTGATTCAAATAAGTGTTTGATATTTTTTTTTATCTATACTAAATACTCTTAAAGATAAAATAAGATAAAATAAATCAATTACGTCGCATGGATTTTGAAACAGAACGCAACTAATGAGAATAGAACGCTAAAAATTTACTGACTTTTTCATTTCAAATTTAAAAAAAAATAATTTTTGAATATTTACTCACATCTCATAGAATAGCGTTCAGAAGATGGTTCAACAAAAGTGGCATGTTATTCATATATGAATAAATACATTTCGTTTTATTCAAATTTTATATCGACACACACACACACACACACACACACACACACACACACACACACACACACACACACACACACACACACACAGTTATTTGTCTGACAAACCACTATGCCAAAGTGTGGCACAAAGAATCTTTAATGTAGGTGCCAGATGCTGGACAGTAGCCATGCAGCTCCAAAAATGCTATGAGCCCCGTCAGTATTCCTCTAAAATGGGGCACTTCGGGTGCCAGGCGATAAATCAGCCCGACCAAAGCAAGTGAGAGATTGGGGGATGGCCTTCTGAGGCCCAGGTGGTGTAATGGTTAGCAAGCTCGACTAGCAAACCTACACGAGTGAGTTCGAGTCTCATTGGGTGCCCCTTTCATATGGCCTTGTGCCACATCTAAGCAAAAAGCTTAGTAAATTTCCTCAGTCACGTGAAAAGGCTTCTCCGGCACCCATGCCAGGTGGCTTTGACAAACAAAACAAGACACACTCGACCAGAACCGTTAATTGTCTAACACGGCAGATCGAAGCGGGTCCCATCGCGTTGCTGAGTTGAAAGGACACACACACACACACACACACACACACACACACATATATATATATATACACACACACACACACACACACACACATATATATATATATATATATATATATATATAAAGATAGTGTAGATATAGAGTCAACGGTGCTTGGTAACAGTCAGGTCAAGTGTTTTTTGATCTTGATGACGTCCTTTTATTACAGTTGGTAGTGAGAAAGCTGTCCTATTTTGTGGGTCATTCTGAATTGGGTTTGTCAATCTCTATAGTTTTATCGTATTAGCCTTGTAATTTTCTTCTTTATCTTCTCACCTATTTTTGATTTACGGCTTTCTCCTTCTAATCATATTATAATTACCGGTATTCCTATAATTACCGGTATTCCTATAATTACCGGCATTCCTATAATCATTATTTTATCTCCTTCAGCTAACATTGCTTATTTCCCAAGCTCAATTCATAATTTATCCATTTGTCTCGGTTCAAATTAAATCTATTTATTGCCTCTATTTATTTATTTTTCTTTTTGTATTTTTGATACTTACTCAGCTGTTCGTGTTTCACTTATTTTAGAAGTTATTTTTTTCGTTTTATTTATCTATCTATTTTTTATTCATTTTCTTCACTTTTTCTTTTTCTTCATTCATTTATTACTTTGTTTATTTTATTTTATTTTTCATTCCATACATAAATACATTCATATACATTAAGTCTGAGGTCACGTGGAATGATGTAAGGAGTAATAGTGTTAGAAGCGCTGGTGACTACTCTAAACTCTATGGTGTTGCTTGGGGGACTGAGCAAGTCAATGGTTGTTCTTAAGTTGATCATCTGATTATGGAAGAAATAGTTCTTATCTGATAAAAACCAAAGCATATTGAGTTGGAGGGTATGACTGAGTTTGCTCAAAAGCTTTGCAGCCCGATGTTTCCTCCTGTCCTTCATAAGCTGGGATAAATTTTTTTCCCTTTCTCAACTTATCGGAAAAATACCAAATGCCTACATATCTGGCTCATAAAAGAGCCGGACATTCCCATCTCTTTGGCTCTGCACCAGATTGATTTACTGAGATTGTTGACAATCAGGTCCTGGTTGTCACCAACAAATTCACGATTTTTTTTTTTTTTTTCCACAACGATCAAAGTGAGGATTTCGAGCAGCTTTACCATCATAATCGTTGTAGAATTCACCCAACTCTTTTCAAATCTTCAGTAGTATCTTCAGTTTGACACACAAGGACTGAGTAATCTTTGTATTGGTGCTTCAGGAGAAGGTCAATCAGTACAGAATGCAGTTTCCAAATTTCTGGATGAACAAATTTTACGTTATGGCGCTGCTTTTTCTACAGACATTGCTCAATTAAGTCTAATTTGCTGCACTGTATACCAAAAAAAAAAAAAAAAAAAGAAAAGAAAAAACGGAACAAAGCACATGAGTTAAATTACGAATTAAAATTGGTGACAATTTACCATTCACACTCTATCTAATATTATATATATATACTGAAAAAAATTGATATGACGTCAGCTTAAAGAATGGTGTTGATTTTGATTCGCATCAGTGTGGGCAAAGGGCCTGCATACAATGTATACACCAATTATTTTGATACATCTACATGTAATTATCTGTAAATATGTTTATTTATCACAGATCGACTGAGTTATGAGCCCAGTCGGTTGGGACTGTAGAATATAACGACCGCATCTCTGCTGTCGTGTAATGCCACCACCAAAGATTGTCCAGTGTATGATTCAAAACCATCTCAGCCCAGTCAGCTGGGACTGTAGGATACGCCAACTGCATCTCTTCTGATGGTAAAGACAGCTCCAACAAGTGTCTTGGATATGTTACTTAATATTTTCCAGTCCTGGAGGTCTGAGTAATGCGAAATATCCCTTCATTGCCAGAACTCCCAGGTCGACTCTAACTCGGACTGGAAGTACCGGTCAATGTTCCACCTTTCTGTCCAATAGAACTGTTTAATCATGTAATATCATCATCATCATCATCATGTCGTGCTGGTAGCACGGATATCCCTGACCCTCTCTCGCCACTTTTCCCTATCTTTCATCGCCTCTGGCAGGTCTTCTGGATTACATCCCGTATCCTCACATAGTTGCTGAATGTAAATCATGTTATATACTTGAACCCATTTAAGTGTGTGCCAACAAATGACTATCAAATTGAATTATTAGTATTATATAGCAGTACTTGAAATTTAACTGTGTGCAAATAAAACTATTAATGATAGGTAGCAGCACTTAAGCCTCTGATGCTGGGGCTTCAGTCTTGATAGGATTTGATCTGTGGGGTAAATAGAAATAGTGGCCTGATTATGGCACGAAATTGCATCTTATGGTGAGGTTCTAGTTTTGGAGATATGGGGAATGTCCCTACTCCTTCAACCGAAGTGTTTGTACCTTTTAAGATTACATTTATGTCTCAAATAGAACTGTTAAACAAATTAGTTCTGTGCAAACAAATAACTGATTATGTTATTGTTATTGTTACATGGCAATTATTGATACCATTCAACTACGTGCAAACAAATGAGTAATGCTGAATAGAATTATTAGTGTTTAGTAGCAATACTTGAAATCATTTAAGTGTGTGCTAATAAAGCTATTAGTATATATATATATATATATATATATATATATATATATATATATATATATATATATATGTATATGTATATATATATATATATACACACATATATATATATATATGAACAGGATTTTGTATTAGATAACCTACAAGAGTTTACATGCAGCAAAACACAACTAACAAATCACACAACCAACCGACTGTGTTACCTGTAAGTTTAACTAATCTGAAACACAAGGCCATTCCATGGGTCTTCCCGACCCTAGGTGGGGTTAATGCCAAAAATACCCTAGTTCTTGGTTCTTATCCTTTAGCGGAGCCTTGATTATCAGAGACCACTCCTCTATTTCAACCCATAACGTGTTAAGTAGAGAGAAGGTAATCTATACCATGTAATCCTCTTATTGGTCAGAGAGTCGCAATGAAAGGGAAGTAGTCGGCGTGGCACAACTACGAACTCAAAACGGATGAACGAATATGTTTATAAAAAAGAAGTAATAAATGGATTTAGGAGATCCCTAATAGAACCAAGAGCATAAATCAGGCTTCGGTAGGATGTAATTTCAAAGTAATCATTTGTTCGAAAATTCAATAGAAAGGAAATATAAATAAACCTGAATATATAAGAAAGAAGAAACAGTTTGTCAAATTAGATCCTATCATTCTAAGAACTGTAAAATCATCTAAATGTTGCAACTAAAGATCTCAGGAATAATTTGCAAGCTATTTGAACAAAAGGAATATGAAATACCCTTACTAGATTCTTGTGCAAAATAGGCTGATGACCTTACTAACTTCTTATGACCTTTATTCTAAAGGCTAAACATTTAAAATCTCGTTTAGCATTGCCAAACGAAACTGATATATCGGTCTTATTCCTGGTGAATATATTATGGCTAGATGATACAAAACTATTAAGAGATCTTAAAATGTGATTCGTACCAGAAAGGAAGTTGACGAATTGTAATTTCCCTTTACTAGAAAATATCGAGAGTCATATACAATTTTTCCCTCTAAATACGCCTGGCAAAAGTTGTGGTTTATTTTAAGGGAAAATATAAATTTGTAACAGAAGCGCAAGCATGGATCACAAGATAATAAATATAAAATAGAAATGGAATCAATGTCAAATAAGAGAATAAAACAAAGAAAAAAAAGTTTAAAGATGGTTGTAGGAAACACTCATTAGATGGCTATTTGCTGTGTATTCTGGCGAAAATCTTTCTCGGAAACGATTTTGATAACCATGGCAGGTCTATTACTACTAATTATACTTGTATAACCACTGATATGAAGAAGAAGAAGAAGAAGAAGAAGAAGAAGAAGAAGAAGAAGAAGAAGAAGAAGAAGAAGAAGAAGAAGGGCTAGAATACTGTTGACTTGCTGTCACTCGAACTTCAGTGAAAGACCATCAGCTAACGCTGATGTGGAAAACGCTCAAGGTGACCCGGCTGATCACTGAAAAAAACTGAAAGAATATGAAAAGATGGATAAGTACCTCCACCTTGCTAGGGAATTGAAAAACTTATGGAACATGAAGGTGACCCTTATACCAATTGTAATAGCTGCTTTTGGTACAGTAACTAAAGGATTATTAAAGAGACTGGAGGACTTGGAAGTTGGCGCATGAGTGGAGACCATAAAAATGACGGCATTATTGAGAATGGCCAGAATACTGAGAAGAGTCCTGGAGACTTGAAGAGGCTTGCTGTCACTCAAATCCAGTGAAAGACCATCAGTTAATGCTGATGTGAAAAACTCTCAATGAGTAAATAATAATAGTAATAATAATAATAGTAATGATAGTAATGTAATAAGACTACTTAGTCGTTATCATCATCATCATCATGTCGTGCGGCGAGCACGGATATCCCTGACCCTCTCTCTCCACGTCTCCCTATCATTCATCGCCTCTGGCAGGTCTTCAGGGTTACATCCCGTATCATCACATAGCTGCTGTATGTATGTCCGAGCTGGCCGTCCTGCTTTTGATTGGCCATATGCGGGGAAAAAGACAAAACAAGTGAGTAAATCCAGGGAGAGAAAATATTGACATGATAATAAATTGGACATATATATATATATATATATATATATATATATATATATATATATATATATATATATTGACAAAGGGAGAGGGAGGAAGGAAAAAATAACGACAACAAAACCTCGAAGGAAAAGTCAGTCATAAAAAAAAATCTTTTGGAGAAAAAACCTCAAAGCCCGCTAAAAATCTTTCTTTTTACTGTTTCTAGTTCTGTAATTAGCCGCCAGTATTTTGAATAAATTCTTATTTTAAGGCTAGCATATATTACACAAGAAGCTATTTCGGTATCCTTACAGGCATAAGAAAGTAACACATTAGATGGAGAAAATAAAAAAATTTTTAAAGAATAAAACAATAAAACAATAAAAAAAAACATACTCAAATTTCATATTACTGATGATAGCCGGGTTGGATTAACCTATTTTCTGTGGAATCCTCAATAGGAACATGGGATATGCAAAAACCATTAACTACCGTAAGGTATTCAAACAAACTGAATTTGAAATTAATTATTTTAAAGTGGTGAAGTTTTCACAGTTTCATCTCAGTTGATTAAAGCATATATTAAATTACGTCAGGCTGAAGCGTTTAGTTACAAGCCAAGCTATATATATATATATATATATGTATATATATATATATATATATATATATATATCAGTAGCGACTCTATCTTATTTTTGCTACTCGTGGCCCTCCGCCCTCTGTCAACTTCAGTTCCCAACCCGTGGTCCGTGGACCCAAAGTAAGTCATCATAGTTGCTATTGCGTGATTCTCCATTGTATAGCACAGATTGACAAACGTACCTTGCATGGTGTTTTTTTTTGTAAACAATCAAGATACTATATAATTTGTAGTCTTGTTAATACAGTAGATAAGATAATTTTTTTTCCTTTCAAAAGTATAGAAGAAAAGAGAAGATGTTCATTACTATGACGAGAAAAATATGTTTATTAGAATAAAGAAATTGATGACAATATACACAGACACAGCTAGTAGTTTCAATTTCGCTTAAAATAAAGATTATTTGTTGAAAATGTATTCAAATAAACACATTTTAGTTACAGAATGTAATATATGCAACATTCATTAAAGAAATAGAGATCTGTTAGTGAAAAAACGAATTAAAACACACCGTTTAACCAACATTTACCAGAGCGATGATGATGACGTCGGCGACGGCTATAATCTGCTACCCCCTCTCTCTCTCTCTCTCGGTCCCTCTCTCTCTTCCCAAGACAGTTGTCAGCAGTAACATTGTGCTAATTTTTCTGAGCACGGTATTCTGGCTTGCTTTTTCTATTGGCTACAGCCAAAAGCGAGATTTCGCTAACATTACTGTTATTATAAGGGTCTAGTGCCTGGCACGGATTACACGTGTTCAACATTATAGCCGATTTTATGGGATGTTCAATAGATCTGACGGTGGCCGGACAAAGACCATCCGTTCAAAATAGCATCGTTGTATTATTCCCAGATATATTTATGACCTTTTGGCTACTTAGTTATCGAAACTTGAATAGATACGTAATTTAATTGAGATCAGACTAAGTATGTCTGCTTGAAATTAATGGATGATTTTTAATCCATTTTGAATAACATTGACCGAGTTATTGGCCGTGCCGGGCACGAGTAGCACTAGTCCGATCTCCGCCCCTGATATATATATATATATATATATATATATATATATATATATATATATATATATATATATATGTGTGTGTGTGTGTGTGTGTGTGTGTGTGTGTGTGTGTATTGATTTATAATTACGTAAATGTCAAACTTAATGTAAAATGTATTCCTCGGTGTAGTTGGAATTACTCCACCAGACCTCGTATTCCATCTGAGGAAACACTCTTTTTAAAAAACGATTCTTGAAATAAATTTATAATCAATCTTATCTGATAAGTTTTACTTGGGATATATATATATATATATATATATATATATATATATATATCACGTAATCTCGATTAGAAGACGAGACCGAGCGTTTATCATTAAAGAGAAAATCATCTGCAATCGAGTCATAGAGTTAAAATAAAAGAAAGGGAAAAGATAGACAAATATTTGGATCTTGTCAGAGAGCTGAAAAAGTTAATGAATAAGAAGATGGTGGCTATAGAAAATGTATTACGAGGATCATTAAATAAGTTTCCAGACTTTTTTCTTATGAGCTCTTTTATTGGTAATACACACATGAAACTCTAGTCCCCTTCGAAGTAATCTCCTCCAGCTGCAATGCACTTGTTGTGCCGTTCCAACAACTTCTGGAAGGCCCCATGGAAGACCTCTTGTGTGAGCGTGTCAATGACCTTCGTCACAGCCTCTTTCATTTCCTTAATTGTCTCATAATGATAACCTCTGAGCTTAGGGAATAACCAAATGTCTCTTGGAGCAAAGTCTGCACTATAGCGAAGGTGAGGAACTGTGTTGATGCCCATCTTGGTCAGATAGTGACAAGGATGGGGTTGTTGACTGGTGCATTGGCCTCGTGGAAATCCACTGACCCGATTTGAAGAGTGTAGGCCTCTTCCGACGGAATCTCTTCCAGAACTCCCTTAAAACCTCAACATAGTAACTCTAACTCTAAGCCTTTGGCCAATCAACTCCGGTGTATTGACTTCCTTAGTCCTCCCACACCTCTCATCATCCCTCACAGATCCCCTGCCTTCCTTGAATCTCTTATGCCACTTAATAATGATAATGATAATAGTTATTGAGTGAAATTGAAAGAAGGTGAAAAGCTGAATAAATATTAGGACATTACCAGAAAACTGAAAGAGTTGTTGAACATGAAAATGTCCGGGATAACAATCGTAGTTTGCCCGCTTGAAATGGTCCTTAAAAAGCTGGAAAAGAGGCTCGAAAGAACAGAATATTAGAATTGATGAAACTCATATTAATTAATCAAGGGACAAGGAAATAAATGACAATGCACAAAGCCTTACGCTTAAGAGAAGATATTAACAGACTCTATGTATCAAACAAAAGAGGAAGGAAAAAGACAACCCAGCGTTATGGATTGCAGAGATGAAACAATTCAACGAATCAAGAAATTCAATAAAAAGAGTGAAGAAAAACAAATTGCAGTCAATATAAAGATAAACAGAAAAATAAAAAAAATACAAAAACTAGAAAACAGGCATCAGAAAAAAAAAAAAACAGCATACACACTTTAAGTGACAAACTGAGGAAATTGCACACGAGAAGACCTCGATGTGGTTTCGCTAAGATAACCTCAGGAAATAAACAGAATTTCTTTTAATAGCAGTACAAAATAATGTCTAATTATATCAAAGAGAAAATTGAAAATACGCAACAGAATTACAAGCAAATGTTATGTAGAGAAAGAGTTGAAATGGTTGATATAATAATAAGCAATTGCAAGAATTCAAGACCAGGCACAACTGGTGAGGAAAGGTGAGCCAATAGGAAGAGTGACAAGATTAAAATTTAACCATACTACCAAATGATATGTGCTCAAACCAGAAACTGTCGAAGCGAATGAGACGCATTCTCTGTGAATATGAAATACAACGGAGCACCAAATCGCGGCCAGTTGACCAGACTTTGAGTTAATTAACAAGAACAAAAAAAAAAGTTTCCATCTCTGGGATCCTGCCGATTTGGCGGATCACCGAGCGAAAATATATAAAGGCCCAAAGACAGGAAAAATAATGGGATTTTACCAGAAAACTAGAAAAAAATTGTGGAACGTGAGAATGAACTGATACCAATTGTGGGTGGTGTGATTGGAACAGTCTCCAAGGGCTTAGTAAAAAACTGGAAATTAGAGAAATAATTTAGACCATCCAGACCACTGTGGTCGAGACAGACTTGAATACTTAGAAGATTTCTAGCAAACTACGGTGACTTGCTATCATTCAGACTCCAGTGAAAGGCCTCCAGCTAACTCTAGGGTGAAAAATTCACAAAAATGATAATAATAATAATAATACTAATAATAGCTTCTGTCTTTCACATCACACAACAGGTGTCACCTACGGGTACATTTCTATGTCTAACATTGTATATATTAATTACAAAATTAGCCATTGGAAAAATAATTTCCTGGAACACCAGATTTGAGCAGGTTTTCTTATGCGAATAAGTTTTCTTTACTCAATGTACTCGAATGAATCTTAATTTATAAAGACCAGTGGAGAGGAAGGAGAATAAGATGTGGATATTTCATTAATATTATTGCCTTCACAATCTTTCTATCTTGTCTCAACTGCCGGCTTGTCACTCGATGCGGTACAATTCCAATGGGCCTGCAACTTACCGTATTCTGTTGCTTGTCAGATTTTTATATTCATCTTCTCCAAGACCATTTTTTTTCATCATTGTACTTTATACATTTTGAAAGAAATATCTTCCGAGACTAACACAGCACGAATTTGACTGTCAATCATTTCCCCTGTTCTTTCTTCGAAGAGATCCTATGCATCAATTTCACAGGTTTTTTCTCTTTTTTTTTCTGCCCGCATTTGTTCAGCCAGCGCCATGACTTGTAATGACAGGCAGCTTTTGGACACAAAAGCGTGTGGAATATATACGCCTGGCACTGATTAGATTTAAAATATTTAAGAAAAAAATGAGACCTATTCACAGTCATTTCATTGAGTGCAGGAGATGCAAAAGAAAAGGTTGGAAGTCCACAGGACATAATGGCTAACCTACTGGGTTAGTACATCTTAGTAAGTGAGTTTGAATTCTAGTCGCTCTATGACGCTCATGTTCGGGCTAATGCCCATGGTAATGTAATGTATCTCGTAATTTCTTAGCTATATATTTAGCAGTAGCCTTTATGTCCTTCTACAAAGATGGATTTGGTATTAAATAACACACAAAAGTTGATATACCATTAAACAAAGACATTAACCCATCAAAGGAAAAAAAAAAACAAACAACATATGTTCGTAGTACAAGAGTGTTTCAAAAGTTTTGGAACATTTTTATAGGTTCTTGATTGGTTTGGTTCGGTTTCCTTGTGAAATGGTAGATCAACCATTGAAGCTTATTTAATGCCAAAGCCATCCTTCAAGAAGAACACTAGTGGTACTATTTAACCCATAGCTGGGATCATAAGGAGGTTCATACCTTTCCCGATGGTATTTGCCCGAAAGTGAACGTAATTGTGCGACTCGAGTTCGAACTCGCTTACGACGATTCAGCGGTCTATTTCTTTCACCAATACATCACGAGGACACCTTCCGTGCTAGTTTATATCGTGCATATCACATGACCATAGAATTTCAAATTGTGGAAGTTACCCACTGTGTTTTGTAGTATCGTGGTAGTTGGTGCGCTGACAAGTTGTGTATTGCTTTACTCCGTGTTTGATTTGAAAGCCACACAGCTAAACGTGTAAAGTATTCAAATTCGACAACTTCAACGGGGCCATCATGGAAGAAATCAAAATATTTGTTGTGCGAAAGGCGAAAGCAGATTTAATAAACGGATGGTCCAAGGGATGGCTCAAAAAAGTTGGATCGGGTTGCAAGATCATGTGCTCCAGGTCATAGAAGTAAATCCGGAGAGTAACACTCCGTGAGTATCAGGCAAACCCAGCATCTCAAAGTTCCGTGTGGTTTGTCACTTTCAGGACATCGGCAAACCATTCAGCTGCTGAATTATCTTTGACGTTACCAAAAATATTGTGAAACTTTTGACTCACCCTCGTAACTGTAAGTAAATTAGGTATGGATAATGTTGTCATCATTATCAAGTACGTATATTCTTGGTTTATTTGGTAAGCTCATCACAAGCACCAAGGATAGTAAACTCACGGTAGGAATATTTCCTTCACCGACTGAAAAAACAAACAAACAAACAAACTCTTCATATCTTCCAGTTTCTCAGACTGATTACACAATAATTTGAAACACCCGAAATAAGCATATTTTTTCTTTTTCTTTTTTTTTCTTTTTTTTTCTTTTTTTTTTTTGTTTGTTTGTTTGTTTCTGCAACATTTTTACTTTTCGTTTATCACCGATACTTAGAGACAAACCTTTTGTCTCCTCCTGGTTACTTTGAAAGTGTTTTTAAAATGTCCATGATGTTATACATTTAACTTTTTTTTACCTTGAGAGTTTGTTTTTTTGTAACAATGGGTTTGTCTGTTTTGTAAACGATATCAACTTCTTTGTTACTTCTTTGTTTTCTTCAACAACATTTCGAACGATTCTCATTTCCGTGTTTTTATTTACAATCTATTCTCGATTTATTTATTTATTTATTTATTTATTTCTCCTTCTAAACATTCATTTCTTTTTTTCTTTAATCATTCATTCCATCTTTATTCCTTTCTTCATTTCTTATTACTTGGATGATTTGGAAGGATTTCATTAATTCTTACGGCTGATATCATCATTTCAAACTCATAGAAAAAACACAAGGGCCTATCTGCACATAAATAAAATAGTTTTTTTTCGAAAACTATGCTAGTAAAAAAGTTCTTATCAGAATAAAACAACACAATTAAACATACCAACATATCAGCCTAAAAGTTGCATTAAAAGAATCAAAGAAGAAAAATAATTCGGGGTTTTGAAAATTAATTCGTTTTACCCGGGAGGATATACAAATTAAATGTAATTTGAATTTATATAAATATTGTCATCAAAAATGTAAATACTTTCATTTTCAACAAATACTGCCCCACAAGGAGGCGTTTTTTTCAATTTCACGTTTGAAGCAATTTGAGGTTTTTCCAGAAAAAAATGAAAAACCGCTATAAACTTTTCAGCTGATCCATCATCCAACCTTTGTCAGGTTTATAATCAGAGGGAAATAAGAATTACTAAATGTCAATAAAATAAGACAAAAAAATGACCTCTAATATACACAGCATCATTCCAACTACGTTGCGAACAACTCGGGGTATTCCGGATAACTTTCCCTAATCCCACTTTCGTAAGCAAAGAAAACCACTCAGTATTGACATCGGTTTGTTATAAGAGATAATTATGGTTAAACTGGCTTTGGCAAAAATAACGCCATGGTTGCCATATCGAAAAAGCAAATCAACCCAACCAAACGAAAAGAAACCAAACCTGTTAATGAATCTCCACAGTTATCCTTTATATGAGTGAAGTTTCTAATGCTTTTAAGAATAAAATATTTGAGGGTGAAATGTCTGGATATTTGAAGGTAGAATGGCTAAATAATTAAGAGGTTAATGTGTATATATTTTAAAGAGGAACTATCTCGATATGAAACGGTGAAATGTCTGAACAATTAAGGGTGGAATATACGGACATTTACGGATGGAATATCTAAACATCTCTGTTACAATGTTTGGATATTTACAGGTGGAATGTCTGAACAATTAAGGGTGGAATATACGGACATTTACGGATGGAATATCTAAACATCTCAGTTACAATGTTTGGATATTTACAGGTGGAATGTCTGAACAATTAAGGGTGGAATATACGGACATTTGCGGATGGAATATCTAAACATCTCTGTTACAATGTTTGGATATTTACAGGTGGAATGTCTGAACTATTAAGGGTGGAACGTTTAAAGATGATCACATATAAATGTTTTAAAGAAAATGTTTGTTTTTGAATTAACTTTTTGAATCAAATAAGACATGATATTTTAAAATGCCTTTTATTTTTGTTTTCTGCTTGTTAGATGGTGGCGAGTTGCTTCTTGTCCAGATGGTCGCCAGAGCACAAAGACGACATCACTTCATCTAGAAAATGTAGCCGGTTTGTTTGTGGTTGTTCTTGGAGGAATAGCACTGTCCACAATTGTGTGTAGTGTTCACCAATGCACTTCGAGGACAAGACATAGTAGCAGTAACAACGTGAAAGAGGTGAGGCAACAATACACATGTTAATTCAGATGTTCATATCACCATGAATGTAACAGTAATCATAGGATACACTATTTCAATAACCATTCGTAATCCAAAACTCTTATTCATCAAGACTACATATTTGTGTAACGGTTGACCTCGTAGGAAAAGGATTCAGTGATCCGTGTTCAAATACTGGACGAGGCTGGTTGCTGTTTATACAGCGCTCATAAACTTGGGAAAAGTATGCATTCACCTATTCACCCGGCATCTACGGTTTAATAAATGGGCTGGCTGATCCTTTAAACTTAGGATGGCGACTAGGAAAGAAAATGAAATGAAACGTGTGAATTCAAACCATAAAAACCTGTTTAAAAGTGACCTTGTGTCACATCTTTTTTGTACAGAGGGGTCTTACACACACACACACACACACACACACACACACACACACACACACACACACACATACGTGGTGCATTCAATAAGTTTTCAGACTTTTTTTGTACAGGCATTTAAAATTGGTGTAGCTCTTGAAAATTCAATATGTCATTGCTATACATTTTATCAGATGACTGACCAATTTTTATGATTTTAGCTTCAAATCAACAGCAACAGCAGCAATTGGAATACACCCTACTAAAGCCCGATTGTCACAGCTGGTGAATTTCAAAAATGCAATCTGGAAGTGAGGACACTTTAGAAGAACGATACTCAATATAATTCTGTTTTAAACTTGGAAAAAATGCCACAGAAACGCATGGAATGCTTCACACTGCTTTTTGACCGTCTTGCATGAATTGAGCATGTGTTTTTGAGTGGCATAAGAGATTCAAGGAAGGCAGGGAGTTTGTGAGGGATGATGAGAGGTGTGGGAGGAGTAAGGAAGTCAATACACCAGAGTTGATTGGCCAAAGGGTTGGGGTTAGGGTTACTATGTTGAGGTTTTAAAGGAGTTCAAGAAGAGATTCCTAGGAAAGAGGCCAGCACATTTCAAATCGGGTCAGTGACATTTCCAGCAGGACAATACGCCATTCCTCAACTCCCTCCCTGTCAGAGACTATTTGACCAAAATGGGCATCAATACAGTTCCTCACCCTCCCTATAGTCCAGACCTTGCTCCCTTGTGACTTTTGGTTATTCTCTAAGCTCAGAGGCTGTCATTATGAGACAATTGAGGAGATGAAAGAGGCTGTGACGAAGGTCATTGACATGCTCACACAAGAGGACTTCGATGGGGTCTACCAGAACTTTTTGGAACGGTACAACAAGTGCATTGTAGCCATAGGAGATTACTTCGACGGGGACTAGAGTTTCATTTGTGTACTATCAATAAAAGTGCCCATACGAAAAAAAGTCTGGAAACTTATTTAATGATCTTCGTACCTTCGTATAGGTACTTCGATACATTTAATTTTCTATTTTTTGTTAATTTGATATTTGCTCTTGTGAAGTGATATTCTGCTATTGAGGTCCTGTGTTGATCCAATGTATATTTCTTATTATCAATATAAACATGCACACGCACACACACGCAGAAGATGAAATAACTTTAAACGAAATCCGAAAGAGCAAGAAAAATAATATATAATCCCATATCCAATGGAAAACCACTCACACAAAAGTTAGTTTAAGTCTCATTCAGTACCCCATTCACATACGTCTTTGCGCCATATACGTTCTCTGACAAAAGTAACAAGCTGGAAATATACACGTATGTAAGAATAAAATGAATGAATAAATAAATATATCTTTAAAAAATCTAAAACTCTTTGTGAACCTGCTAATATATATATATATATATATATATATATATATATCGGAAAATGTCAAAATTATTGAATAAATTACATTTCTACAAAATCAGTAAATTTTATTTCTTTAAATTGAATGAAATGTTTGTTGATTAACAACAAAAATTACAAAGTTTTTTTCCTCTATGGAAAGTTTATAATAGAGTGGTAATATATACCAGGGATGAAGTAGCGCCCTCCCCTACACCTTGGTGTAGTAGCTATCGAAAAGGGAGTCTTCGGGTTACTCTCGACTATGGTCGCCTACTTTTTTATATACCAGTATAATAAAAAGAAGAAA
This sequence comes from Sepioteuthis lessoniana, assembly GCA_963585895.1. NCBI lineage: Eukaryota > Metazoa > Mollusca > Cephalopoda > Myopsida > Loliginidae > Sepioteuthis > Sepioteuthis lessoniana. Next base: position 3,402,027 of record OY757931.1, on the reverse strand, counting down.
GTTCCTAGTATTTTGAATTTTTAAGAATTAGATATTTAGTATTAGCAAAAGATGTTTGTGTCGGTATATTACTATGTAGAGGAAAAGTATATTTATATGCTATATTTATATGAAAGTATAAAAAAGATAAATACTTGGTGATTGGGAATGTAATACTAGCAGAAGCATTGCAGTCGAAAATGAGTAAGAAAGTTTTCGCTTGTGGGAAATAATTAAATGATTTTTTAATTAAACAGCTCTTGAAGGAGCTGAATGTAAGATTTTCACTCAAGAGAAATAAAAACAACAAATTTGGAGTCAAATAGGTAACTAATCTCTGTATATGTAGAAGGTTTATCTCTTTCATCGCTTCATTTAAAGATTTTGATCGATTTCAAATTAGATAAAAAAAGTGGATTGATTTATTTATGTTTCTCATTAGTTAAATATGTAATTCATTTACTATCGTCTGAAATCTCTGAGAAGTTTTTGAAAAGATGGCTTCCCAATTGGTCAATGAATTCTAAAATACAACTCTAAAATTACAGTTTCTAGAGTATCTTTAATTTCTTTACAAAAGTGATGATTTTATAGGAGTTAAGCCAACTGATTATATATATATATATATATATATATATATATATATATATATATATATATATATATATAATTAAAAACACCGTTAGTTAAGCAATAATTATTTCCAAGTAAATTTAAGGAGTGCTTCGGATTTTGATTGCACAGAGTTGGCTTATAAAGTAGAATGTAAAGGGCCTCCAGGACAACTAAATATTGTTTTGTCCAAGCTCTAAGCAAGACACCAAAGGACTCATCGTTATAATTCACCACACAACTATTTATAGCATTCAAATGCTCGCAGATGGCAAAATCGAGCAGTTTTGAATGGCCGGATATTGTGCGGTTACGAATGTCTCAGGGGCATGTTGCTTGACTCTAACCTCCAGGCATTGGGAGGTGCACCACATATTTGTGGCATTACAGCAACATTGAAATCTATGAATTAAACAGCTTTGTTGAAAAATAGGAAGCCCATCCTTATGAGTTGAGCGAAATCCAGTTCGAGTTGTAAAGATAGTTCGAATCCTAGCCGCATTATAACAGTGTGTAACAGAGGAAGAAAACTTATCGGCAATCAGGTGACTAGGAGATCCGATCCAAGGAAGTTTAACATAAACAGGACATTTAGGAGGACCAAATGGCCTGATGTTATTCCTAAACTTATAAATAGTTTTGTTAATGGTGTCAACAATAACTTACTCAGGATACTTGTTACCCAAAAATAAATTTATTATTTGTTAAAATTCACTTTCAATCTTTTTATCTGAGAAGATCTTAAGAGCCCTGAATGTGAAACATTTGATCAGGTTAACTGTCCTTGACTTGGGAGCCAAAACATCCCAACTCAAATACAAGCCAGTGAACGTAGGCTTTCTATATATACTAGTTACAAAAGTAAACGAACGTCGTTCAAACAGTACATCCAAGAATGGTAATTGATTATCTTTCTCTTCATCCATAGTAAAGGTTAGAGAAGGGTGTAAATCATTCAACCGCTGGAAGAATGACGAAGCTTCATTACATGAACTAAAACAAGCGAAAGTATCGTCCATGAAACGCAAATAAATATAAGGCTTGGTAAACTTTTCAAAAAGTTGCTTTTCATTGAATCCAACAAAAATATTTGGAAGAATAGGGCCTAATGGAAAACCTATCGAAATTTCATCTACTTGACGGTACATGGAGTCATTAAAACTAAAAGAAACTGACTTGGTCGCCAATTCCATCAATTCCACGCAAAAACTTTCAGGAAAAGAAGGGACAGATATTAATGGAATTCGATATAGTAAGTATGCACAAATACAAATTACTTCATCTAGCGGAACATTAGTGAACAGTGAAGTAATATGAAAGGACACCATGAATTGAGAGGCGACACAAGGAAGGAGTTGACTAATCACGGAAGAAAAAGTAAATGAAGCATCCACAGAAAATCCTGATTAAAATATTAAAACAGGATTAAGTACTTGAATTAACCATTTCGCCAATGAATGTTGAATGGAATGGCACATGGACAGAATATTTCGCAAAGGTATATCCGATTTATGAATTTTGGGTAATCCATACATCTTCAGTCTTTGCGAACCGAACCTATTGGACGAATTAACTCACAGAATTCACCTAGAGAAAAGATTTTCTTGAACTGTTCAAGAAACCGTTTCTGTTACTTAATTTCTAACTTGTTGGTGTCATCAAAAGATAAATCACTAATTTTTAGAAATTTAGTAGTATCATCCAAAATAGCCATTTTAAGAGCTCAACACCGGCACCTTTATCAGGTCTTGTGATTAGAATATCATAATTATGTTTTAAGCACTTAGCAACTTCAAAATGATTCTTCTGTCATAAGAATCCATAAGAATAGGCCGTAGTATTAATAAGTCTATTAGCTAGGTCAGTTAAGTGGGGCTTCAAATAAGACAAATTTTGTTGTGACACCGGAGAGAATTTAAGTAATTGAGAAAATAAAAACTCAAACTTAGAAAAGATCATAACTGAATCAATGTTATGAGAGGAGGTGAGGGGGGCAAAAACTCAATTCTTTCGACAAAACCAATTTTTCAATGTCCGATAATTTATAAGTAGAGAAATTAGATATATGTTTGAAGGATGTTAACACAAAACCAAATTTCCTTTTAATGAAAAAGTTTAAGAAACTCTTGTTTTTATCAAGAGTCCTATTCTAGGTGTTATTGCCAGTATTGGATAAATATTTGGAGAAACGAAATATATCAAAGAAGCTCAGAGATATCCGAGCTTTCTTCCAAAATGTATATAACCGGGTTCTAAGAGAAGTGATATACGTGGAATAGAAGACGATTTCATCTTTTATAAATGCTTCTTCAACATTAATTACAACACGGCATTTTATTTTCGAAATTGGTCTAGAAATATACTCAGGGACAACTTTTTACACACACACACACACGCACACACACACACACACACACACACACACACACACACACACACACACACACACACACACACACACACACACACACACACACACGCACATATACATATATATATATATATATATATATATGACTGGACGAAATTCCCCCGGAAGTATGGAAGACCAGACAATTCGACGACATACTGCTCCGACACTGCAACGCAGTATACAATCAAAATCCGATAGATAGATGGACGAAGGGATGCATACTCCCCTTCCCTAAAAAGCGGGACCTCGGATTAGCCAAAAACTACCGAGGCATAACACTTACATCCATAGCTGCCAAAATCTACAATGCCCTACTACGAAACCGAATAGAACCCAAAATCGACAACATACTTAGAAAAAAACCAAAATGGCTTCCGAAGAAATAGATCTACGACCTCACAAATACTAACCATCCGCAGAATCCTTGAAGGTGTACGGGCAAAGAACCTACAAGCGACATTAATATTTGTCGACTTTACCAAGGCTTTCGACTCCATTCACAGAGGAAAGATGGAACAAATCCTACTAGCGTACGGCATACCTAAAGAAACCGTAGCGGCAATAACGATTCTCTATAGAAACACTAAAGTAAAAGTACGATCACCAGATGGAGACACAGGAGTACTACAAGGGGACACGCTGGCTCCGTATCTCTTTATCATTTGTCTAGACTACGTACTTAGAACATCGATTGACAAAATCAAAGAGAATGGCTTCGAACTGACGAAGAAAAGAAGCAGAAGATACCCCGCAACAACAATTACCGACGCCGACTACGCCGATGACATAGCGATACTGGCAAATACACCTGACCAAGCCGAAACACTTCTGCATAGTTTGGAACGAGCAGCAGCAAGCATAGGCCTCCATGTTAATGCACATAAAACGGAATATATGTGCTATAACCAAACGGGGGACATCTCCACTCTAGAAGGAACCCCTCTTAAACTAGTAGACAAATTCACGTACCTAGGAAGCAGCGTCGAATCAACCGAAAAGGACATCGAAACGAGGTTAACGAAGGCATGGACAGCTATCAATAGGCTATCGACTATATGGAAATCAGACCTAACCGATAAAATGAAACGCAGTTTCTTCCAGGCAGCGGTCACATCGATACTGCTATATGGATGCACTACATGGACGCTAACAAAACGGCTGGAGAAGAAACTAGATGGCAATTACACAAGAATGCTGCGTGCAATCCTCAACAAGTCCTGGCAGCAACACCCCACAAGACACCAACTGTACGGCCACCTGCCCCCTATCACGAAAACTATTCAAGTTAGGCGAACCAGACATGCAGGACATTGCTGGAGAAGCAGAGATGAACTCATAAGAGATGTACTCTTATGGATCCCCACACACGGCCGCGCAAAAGGGACGACCAGCACGAACGTACATTCAGCAGCTATGTGAGGATACAGGTTGTTGTCCTGAAGACCTACCTAGGGCGATGAACGATAGGGAGGAGTGGCGAGAGAGGGTCAGGGATATCCGTGCTGCCAGCACGATATGATGATGATGATTTATTAATATTCTATAAATCTGGAGGTGTGAAAAAACACTGATGTTACAATTTGTAATAAAAAATATACAAACTGATATCGGGGGTGGGGAGATTCCATAAAAAGAACAAGACTAAAAATATTCGACTGCTTGAAAATAATCAACCAACACCAATACCTCGTTAAAAGAAAAAAAAACACCGATGGAATACCTTAAGCTAAACATATTAGTGCTCAACGCGCTAAGTAGAGACAGATATGAGTATCTACAAAGTCAGTAGTAATCTACCAAGGTTTCATTAAACCAGATAAGGAGGTGTCCGTGGTGTAATGGTTATCGTCGCAGGATATGGACACGGCGACACGAGTTCAAATCCTGGACCTGACTGATTGCATTTCACATAGGAAAGGTATGAATCCAAATAGAAGGGCAGACTAGGTTCTTCCGCATTGGTGAGGCAACTAGTCTAGGAGAAGGAAAACTCTGAATTCAAACCTGTTAAACTCCGCCTAAAAATTGACCTTGTGTCATATCCTGCCCGAGCGGAGGGGTTGGTAAATATGATTAAACCGGATAATCGAGATAAATTCTGATGATCCGGTGCGGTAAAACCTTGGAAGATTACTTCTGACTTTGCAGGTATATATATATATATATATATATATATATATATATATATATATATATATATATATATATATTTAAATCAAGTTGCGTCAAAACCAGAGAAATTCCTTTATTTATATATATATTTCTCTTGATTTCTTGCTAGTTAATTTGTATCAGGGTTCAGTATATAGAGAATTTTCTGAACTTTCCGAAGAACTTTCCATCAAGGCAACTATTTCTTATTTTCTTGGCATTGTTTGTTTTCGTTTCATTTGAGAGGAAAAATACATAAAAGGTTAGAAAAATAATGTTC
>OY757931.1:3369092-3389092 GCA_963585895.1 Sepioteuthis lessoniana | reverse complement strand
TAACATTGTAAATATCTTCCCTGAATGTTGTTATATGATGATTCTAAATATTTGGTAAGTTTTTTTTTCCTCTGTAGCAAATGAAATAAGGGAAAGATAGGTGATGAAATTACTGAAATAATATTCATGGTAAAAGACCTCGAAAATCGATTATTTTCTCTATGGAAAATATTTGGTTTTTCGAGCATTTTCGCTTATCAATAAAAAAAATTATGTAGCTGTTTTACTTTCTAAATTTAGAAAGATATGGTACATAGCCATTATAGAAGAAACCACCGTGGCGATTGCACTCATTAATTTAGGGATAACTTAACGATACGTTCATTCAACAATCATGAGCCTGCATCTTCTGTTTACCACAATTAGGATTTTGTATTAGGTCTAAAACTTACGGCAAATATCTAATTGGCTCTGAACATTTAGAAGAGTACTCAAAATAACAGTACTATTTCTTTATATAGCAAGAATCCTAATTATTACGTTAAGTATGATTCTGATAATTATAAAATTGTAAAAATAATGAAGGAAATAATGTTTATGCTGATTATTACAATTGTTAGCTTCAACTTGAATGAAAATATCAGAATTAGTATTATGGTAATAATAATAATAATAATAATAATAAGAAGAAGAAGAAGAAGAAGAAGAAGAAGAAATTTTACATTTTTTGATAAATCATCGATATTACATTAAAAAAAAAACACGTCAAGAGGACACTTTTGTGGTTACAATGGCGTAATATATAACACTGCAATTTCCAATTATATATATATATATATATATATATATATATATATATATATATATATATATATATATATATATATATATGTAACTACTGAATATAATATTTCAGTATTATAATATTCTGATATTATTATGTAATAATAATTATATAGTTATAATGATGATAATAGAATATTATTCTATTCGATTATCCAACTTAGCACTCTTTACTTTTTCTATATAATATCACTAATGTATAAAAACAACTTCTCTTAACTTTTCTTTCTTTCAATCTCCGTTTCTTTCTCACCCTCTACCTTTCTTTTCTTTCGTTTCACTATAATAATAATAATAATTATAATAATAATAATAATAATCGAAAAGACAGACTAGTACTTGGACCTTGTCCGAGAACTAAGAAAGCTGTGGAACATGGCGTTAACAGTGATGCCAATTGTAATTGCTGCTCATGAAACAGTCCCCAAAGACTTGTAAAGGAAACTGGAAGAGCTGAAAATCAGAGAACTTATCGAAACCACCCAAACTACACCGTTGTTGGCATCGATCAGAATACACTGGAGAGTCCTGAAGATTTGAAGAGACTTGCTATTACCCGGACTCCAGTGAAAGACCATCAACTAAAACAGGCGCGAAAAACTCGCAAGGAGCCTCATAATAATTTAAAAAATGATAATAACTGATTTTTAATTGTATCAAATACGATATTTTCAATAAAAGTAACACAGCTTTTATTTCAACATCTTACAACCTTGTTGGTTTGGTTAACTTTCTCATTCGGGCGATCTCCAACACTTGAAGAGAGAGATGGAAGACCGACTAGTTGTTAATCTTCTTTTTCGTCTCTTTCTTTCCAGATTTATGAATATACAAATGTAATTTCCGTTTTACCAATTCTCCGTGGAGTACATTTTCACGCTTACTTGTTTAGAATGGCATTGAAAACGAATATTAATAAGCGTTATTTTGTAATCCATAGACACCATTATGGGTATCCCAGTAATTATTCACATAGACATAATTTCGAAAAAACCTCCAACACAGACACACATCCACACACACACACATCCACACACACACACACACACACACTTATATATATATATATATATATATATATATATATATCACTACTATAAAATAAAATAAAACAGCGTAAAATCTCACAACATCGTATTACATTTTTTTCTTTGAAATATTGTCATATTCATCTTTCTCATTATATATATATATATATATATATATATATTCATGTAGAGGAATTATATATATTTTGAACTGAATTACCGTGCCCAGAAAAGCCGGCAATGACTGCGTACAGCGTACAGAAACACTGAACGGCTGTTTCGCTCTAATTAGGTTTCATTGTCACCGTGAACACCCCCACTGGAGATCGAACCAGCGACCACAGAACGCAGAGCTAAAACTTTACCACTGAGCTACAGGTACACATCACAAACAAGCGCTGACAAATCATCCCTTGTCTGCAATGTGGACTTAGAGTTTCGACTCTGTGGTCACTGGTTCGATCTCTAGTGGAAGAGACCACGGTATACACAATTCATAAAACCTAATAAGGGCGAAACAGCTGTCCAGTGCTTCAGTATGTCGCGCACAGTCCTTGCCGGATTTTCTGGTCATGGCAATTCAATCTACACACACACACACACACACACACACATATATATATATATATATATATATATATATATACGATTGGAAAAAATATAAGACCATCCTAAAAAAATTATGAAAAATATATTGTTTACAATTTTTAGATTATGAAAATCAGATATATGAAAGGAAAGGCATAAAGACAATTAAATTGGAAATAGGAAGAAATTTCAATTCATTTTCATAAGTATATTAGCATTTATGCTTAATTTCAAAATTTGGTTTTGACATAAATATAAGAACAGAACTATAGAATATAAAGGCAAAATGTTTATTTGATATTTTGTAAATCCACTGTTACCTTTAATAACCTAAAAAAAATCTGCTAGGTATACTCTTTACTAGTTTCTGAAGTTGAGCTGAAGGTATTTTACCCATGGGTCTAAGTTTGCATTTTGGGTACAAAAATTGCTCAGTACTGTTCACCTCCTTCATAAACTTTGACAACAAACGATCCCCACAGATTTTCTATAGGATTGAGGTCTGGAGAGCACGCTGGGTGGTCAGTAGAACTTATTTTTTGTTCAAGGTAGTACTTCTTTATTATTGATGCATTATGGATGACGGCGCTATCTTGCTGAAAATCCATTCTTCTTCACATAGACGACGCCCTTCTTGTACGAGTGATAAATTATTTAGCATTTTCTCATAATCTGCTCCTTTTTGTCGACTACTGACAAATGGTAGTATGCATTTTCATAAATATGAGAAGCCCTGACTCCGATGATAAGAGATCCTCTTCCACTATGCCTTGTTAAGTAATTCTCTTCAGGAAAAGTTTTTGCGTGCCAGTACTTCAGAAAGCCATGTGGACCGTCTAAATTGAATTTCTTTTCGTCCTAGAAAACAACTAATCGCCATTCTTTAGCACTCATGGCTTGATATTGACGAGCATATTCCAGTCGTTTCTCTTTGTGCTTCATAACTAACCTTAAACGATGAATTCCTTTCTTATCCTTAATTTTTTCGTTGTTTAATATCTTTTAATTGTTCTTGTTCTGCAAGAAAGATCCACTGATGATTTCAATATTTCTAATGTTTACAACGTGAAAAATTCTTCTCTTGAACTGGGGTGATAATTTTTTGGGCCTGCTACTCGGTTTTCTAGTTCCATATATATTTGGACTTTTCAAGTAACTGCAGATAACGGTTTTACTGCGTCCTAAGGCCTTCGAAAGTTCTTTCTGAGCTTTTCCGACTTTTTTCAGCGCTGTAGTCTCGACTTTCTCAAATTAAGTTTCTTTAGCAATTTATCTTTTTAGTATCTTAAGTATTAAAGTTTTAAAAGCTTTTATATTATATAGACTCAACAGCTTTAACCGATACCTTGAAGACCTGCCGGGAGCGATGGACGATATAGACAGATGATGGGAGAAGGTCAGAGATCCGTGCTGGCAGCGTGACATGATTATAATAATGATATATGATACTTTTTTCAATTAAATTATGCCTTTTTTTCTTTACTTTTTATCGGTGGTCTTATATTCATGTCAAAAATGAATTTTAAAATCAAGCATCAATGCGAATATAGATATAAAAATGAATTGAAATTTCTTCATATTTTAGATTTAAAAGTCTCTAAACATTATCTTTCATATATCTGATTTTCATAATTCAAAAATTGTAAACAATATATTTTTCTTCATTTTTGAGAGTGGTCTTATATTTTTGTCCAGTGGTATATATATATATATATATATATATAATTAGTACTGTGGAGAAAGTTTAATCAATTCTGGATTCCATGGAGTTGTTGCCATGTTCAGAACCTAATTGTAACCTATATTTTGCTTATTTTCTAGTTTTAGTCCTTAGATACATCTGTAGAGTAAAGACTGATGAGCTAAATATATAATGGCTTTCACCTCAGATTAGAAATAGCAAATTGCACATCGTTTTGTAACAGTCCTATGTTATCAAGCAAACATGTGCTTAAAGCTTTTATAAATAGGAAAGACAGTGCGCTAAGTTTATAACACATATTAAGCTTCGTTAACTGTATCTAAAAAGAAGGCAAGCCTATATAATTCAATGGTATTGAAATCTCGGGTTTTACATCAGAGGGTTTTCCTCTTAGACGGACAGTCTTACAAAACCAGCGTCCACAACACCTAAGTTTATGGCAGAATGTCATTCTCCGAGACGAATAATTTATGAAACTCTTGAAGTCCATCATGCCGAGAGTGCAAAAGTCTAGGTTAACATTTTATCATAAGGATGATCTTCTTGTACTTCAACGTGTTGTAGATGACTAATGCTACAAAACTAATGCTTCATATGTTGAATGTTTCGTCAAGATCATAAGATCATACAGGTACATGGCAACAGTAGCCCTCATCGAGTAACCTTATGCGTACATGCGCAAACACCCACTAACACACAAGCACACACACTCAAACACACTCATTTCTATTGAGAGGACATTAAATTGCGACCACTTGTAAATCTGCTTCAAATTTGGTTGCATTATACGTACAGCAAATGTCACTGGAAAACAGTAAATAACAACAAATACAGATCAAAGTATACAGTGAAATTAAATGAAGGAATGTAACAAGAAAACTCACCTTGCATTACAACGCAATATAAGTTCTTGGGCTTTAAGATTGGCCAATTGTCTCAAATGAATGTATAGAGGATACCGTTACATATGGATTACGAAGTTACGAGATAGTTATAGTCAAGGAACATTTTATCAAAGTATATGCTGCCTTTTAGTATACTCTTAATGTGTCCAATTGAAAGTCGGAATTATCCGTTTGGTAGTTGTAATATAAGGCTATGAGCGTGTGTGTGAGTGTGTGTGTGAGTGTGTGTGTGTGTGTGTGTGTGTGTGTGTGTGTGCGCATTCGCACGCGCGTCTGTTTGTGCATAAACAGATGCAAATAAACCATCGTCTAAAAATCGTTTGATAAATCAAAAGTGCTCAAATGTTGGCCAGTAAAACAATAAAATATCTATAAAGGAATTAGGATCTGACTTTCCTTTTTTTTATCTCATTAATAATATTATTATACGTCTTCAACAAAAGAAAAACAATGGATTAAACTCTTGGGAAGAATAGACGACAGACTGAATTATAAATAGCCTATGAATATCATATATATATATATATATATGTGTGTGTGTGTGTGTGTGTGTGTGTTCATATGCGTGGGTTTGTGTGTGTGTGTGTGTGTGTGTGTGTCACCTCTGTCAGTGTTCAAGGAGAGAAAAAGACAGGTTTTGGGGGAAAACTGGCAGGCGATCCTAATCGAGAAGTTTGACGCTTTTTAATATTCCTGGGTTGATTTTAGCCTTGTACCATCATACTATCGGAGTAAAGGTATCTAAGAAAGAAAAATACAGTAACGTGTGTGTGTCTGACTAAACTAACAGCCAATGGAATTTGCATGTTCAGACGATTTGTTTTATATTGAGCTTTTTTCTAATGTTTCCCATACACCCATCTCATTTACACACGAAACTTTTTTTTTAACGCTATGATTATGTAATCGTTTTCGACAAATCACTTATCGTGAAACGTGGGTTTGTTCCGCTTGTATTAATCCGGACAATACAGCGGCGATTTTGAAGCTTTTATATTGCCATTTGGGATTTGCTTTATCGCGTGTATGAGAGCAAAAAGACGCACAATATTTTTGTGTAACATTAGATCTTTCTTCACTTAGATTTTGACCTGATCGTCAGAAACTCAGAAGAAAGGGTTTTTTCGATTGACCAATAGTCTCAAAATACCTACCAGATTGTTTCCTTTTGAATCCCTTGTATTCTGTTACCGATACACGTAGACATGAATAATCTTATCAGTTAGATATCCTATTTTGTAATTTACTCGTTAGATAGAACAAAGGTAAATACTTTTAATGTAACTGAAAAATTGCAGAGAATTTTTATATATTTCATGCGTAAAAATTGACCAAAATGTAAATATATATACAAGGTGAAGTGGGTGGGTTTGTTCTATATCTATATTGATGTAGGCATTTGATATTTGAGTAGATATGTACGTGTGTTCAACTCAGGAGATGTCAAAGATACATTTTTCTTTCTTTCTTTCTTTCTTTCTTTCAATCTCTCTCTCTCTCACACACACACAGAAACACACACACACACACACACACACACACACACAGACACACACACACACACATATATATATATATATATATAGTATAAAATCTCTGGGTGCAAGTGTTCTAGTGTTTTAAAGTAAAATTCCCATTCAATTAAAATTGTATTCGGTGGTGTCATTTAAAACCATCACACACTGAACTCTAACGCTGAAGGCAAAGGGAAGGTACCAGTTTATATAACAATAAAAGGTTGACTATCCGTTCTAAATATGCAGTATGCAGAATCACTCATACTGACACACAGACACACACATATATATTTGTGTATATATATATTATCAGTATTTCATTTAACTATGATCAAATATCTATGTGCTTAATAAATACACATGTTCCCCCACACACATACTCACACACATACGCACATACAGCCCCCACCATATATATATATATATATATACATATAAGCATTATTTGTATTTGTTTTATTAAGAGGATACAATAAACAAACACACATACATGCACACGTATATGTATCATCGATATATAAGAAAACTCTGCTGAAATATTTGTATATTTAACATGTGCACACTAACATATATGAATGTATGTATGCGTGTGTTCTTTAATTAAAGAGCTACAATAAATATAAACACACACACACACACACACACACACACACACACACACATATATATATATATATATATATATATATATATATATTGCCATCCATAGACACGCGAGACGCTCCAAGCCAGGATGAAAACCCGCCAAACATTGGCTTAATGAGAAGAGTGTTCGACAATGGTCCGGGAGACCGGGATTCAATCCCAGGTCGAGTCATACCAAAGACTTAAAAAATGGTACCTGATGCCGTTTTGCTTAGCGCTCACCATTATAAGGTACCGATCAATGGTAAAGTTGAGCAATCTAGGGAACGGAGTCGTGCTCTCGCCCACACTTTGGTGTTCTAGTTATTGAAAAGGGAGCCTTCGGGTCACCATCGACTAAGGTCGCCAACTTTACTTACTTTTTTACTTACATAAAATGCTTACGAATTAATTAACAAGTGACAATGTTTCTTCATGTCAAAAACTACAAAGTAGAATATAAGAAAATTTAAAGGAATTATAGCAACAGTTTTATGCGTGTGCATAGAACCGTTGGCATCATTCCTTTAAAATGTGTGTAAAAATTGTAAGGTTCTGCTTAAACATTGCAAGGTTCTGCAACAATACGCAGAAACTTCGATAACTTATCTAATTTACTCAAATTTTAATTCTTCCAAATTATTAGCGAGGAGTAATAGTAACCCATATAAACAAGAAAACATCGCTTTAATTGCTTCATTTATTGATTGTAATCGATACACACCGTAACCAACATGATGTAAATAGACATTAACTAGTAAAAATATTTAAAATAATGATAATAATACTAGTTAATTATGGATATAACCGGCTCATTGGTCTAGTGGGTAGAGTGTTTGCTAATGGTCTGGGAGACCTGGGTTTAATCTCAGGTCGAGTCATACCAAAGACGTTAAAAATGGTACTTCATACCTCCTTGCTTAACACTCAGCAATATAAGGTATGTATCAAGGGTAAGGTGGAACAATTTAGGGAAATGAGGTGCGCCCTCCCCTACACCTTGGTGTAGAAGCTATTGAAAAGGGAGCCTTCTGGTCACCATTGACTACGATCGCCAACTTTCCTTTTTACTTAATTATGGATATGAGCTATTTTGATTGTAACGATTTTGATAAGGCACTTGTCCATGAAAAATCTTTAATTTCTGGATCTTTGAGGTAATTTCAGGGAATACATTCCCATTTGCTTGCCAATATCCGCCCTGCTTCTAAATTGGCATCCTTTCTCGTAAACTCGTCGTTTCAAAATACCCCTCAATTTTTTGATTCGATGAAAATCTCGAGAACTGACCAACCAATTTACAGAAGGCTATTCTTTCCAGGAATTTCATAGTTTTATGGGTCGTATGCGGGGTATTACCATCTTGCATAGATTTGATGGTTCCTGTTCAGATGATAAGTTTTTTTAACACTCAGTTTCAATATTTGCTCTACTAGAAGGCAATATATGAATTTGGTGCTATTTTAACACCGTCAGGCTCTTTCCACGTTCCAACAACGATATCTATAATAATACCAGGCCAAATCATGATATTACCTCCTGCTAGTTAGCGTCTTAAGCTTTGATAACGAACTCGTTCGTTTATGACGAACATTTGCTTCAATTGTCAGTGAAATCAAGAACTGTGCGAGTTTCATCTGCATAAAAAACGAATGAAAAGTCGACCTTCACGTTTTCTCGCAAATGCAGGTTCTTTTAAACGTATACTTTTTGCGAATTGAGGCGTTATCAGCGGTCTCACACAAGTCCTAATCTTTTTCAGAAGATGACATCGCATATTTCTAGAGAGGCTTGTTTCTCAAATCCACTCGAAAGGTTTTCCGCTGATTAGGCTGGATTTACTCACAGCTTTACGTTTAACTGGAGAGAAAGAATTTTGTGAAATATCATTCGAGTGACCCTTCTTGGCCTTCTTACATACTGTCGAAGAAGTTGACACACATTTATTTATAGTATTGAGATATCTTCCAATTATTTTGGATATTTCTAATGTTGATTTACTTTTTGCAAGTTCAGGTATTCGAATGTAGTGAAGTCATATTGGTGATCCATAGATGTACAATAGCGAAGACACTTGTTAATATGTTGGATCACTTGAAGTATCGTCTTACTCATTAAAATAGCTATAGTTTGTTTACACTGATGCAAAACCGTACAGATTTTACACAGCATACTAGTACTGATTTTGTCTTCATTCCGTAAAAATTTCAAATTTCAAATTTCAAATTTCAAATTTCAAGATCAAGATTTTAAACAAAATGCAAAATTGTCGGATCGTTAATGATTCGTTATGAACTATTTATATATATATATAGTGCATAACGAATTATTATATATATATATATATATATATATATATATATATATATATTATGTTTACGTATTGATATATCACACAAGTAAATATATAATTTTTAATTAAACGCCAGCAATAAACAAACGCACCCACCCATACATATACAAACACACTCGCAAAAATTGTTTATTACTCCTTTATATAATCAGCAGATAAGTAAACTACACTTGAATAAGAATAAATGTGTTTAACACACACACACACACACACACACACACACACACACATATATATATATATATATATATATATATATTAAAAACCAACAATGACCATATGCACAAATGTACATGCACATACATGTACACATGCATATATGTATGAACGTATGTGTGCTTGTATGTATGAGCGCGTTTATGCGTATTAATGATTGTGCCTGGAATCATTGCAAAACTCTCCAGCTTTCGGGCAGGGATCAGAGTGTAGTATCTGTTACTCCTCTTCAATCGTGTTCTTGTTCTTGAGCGGAACAAGAGGCAAAATGAGATGGTTGATTGTCTCAGAGCTTCAAGCCTTGAACAATACCCTTTCATTTTTTTTATAAAGAGAGAGTTGGAGTCGTCTGACATCTCCGTGGCACTAGAAAGACCAGTAATTCATATTAACATATTTATAAGCTCTGGTATTACGAATTTATGAAATTTTCCCTTTTACACTGAAATACAGAGACAAAATCTTGGGAAAAACAAACCAATAACAAACAAAGAATAATATATCCTATGGACATAATTTACGAAGGTGGCTCAAAATGTTCTAAGCCTTACCAAAATTTTAGATTTGTCGCACACCTCACACCTTTTTATGAGCCTCACTTGCAGAGAAAATAATACAGAAATCTGAATTAGTTTTCTTTTAGTTTCATAAGAAGTGGTAGTGTGTTTCCACAAGAAAAATATTCATCTATGGCTCTTCATTCTGGGTGAGGCTTACAAACTTTTGAAAGACCCTCGCACATATATACATACACACGTACACACGTACATCTACAAGGATGTCTATGAGCGAACGGTTCCTATAATTTTTTGGTTTTATATCCATAGTTTAAATAACCGCAATTTTCAGTGTATACGACGCATTTTTCACAATACACTCACTGTTCTTTTGTTTGTTTCGTTTTTCAATAACAAAAAAAAAACCCCAAAAACTCAGGAGATTTAAAAGATAACATTGTTTTCTCCTTGATTTATTGTACACGACCCTATAAATTCAGAATTTGTGTCCTCTGTTGAATAAGACGCTGGAGAATTTTGAACCGTTTTACTGGATATATGCGTCTTATATACTGTCCAATAACTGTAGCTTATAAGAAATTTAAGGTTGAATAAAGAAATATATATATATATATATATATATATATATAATCATTATTATTATTATTATTGTTAATACAGGTGAAAGTTCTGGAGTCTGATTTTCATGGTCCACTGACTTAGGAAATCTCATTTTAAGTTACGCAGTAACAATTAAAAACATTTCTGACTGATGATTTTAACCTATGATTTCTCTTAATACCCTAGATTGATAGAAATACATCCTGTTAAAATCTATTGATCGAATTTTTGACGGATTAAAAGAATGGATTCCTGGACGTCAGACTAAAGGACTTCTACTTGCATATTTATCATTGTTTATGAATTGAAGAATATTATCATTGTTAATAATAGCAGTCCTTGTTTTCACATTTTTATTAAACTGAATTCCAGTCTGAATAATGTAATACCTTCTCGGATTGTTTTATGTTTGAAAAAGAAATGATTTAGTTATTTGAGTTTGTTTTATTTTGTTTTGGGAAAAGACAAAAACAAACTTTGGCTTCGAGTATTCTAATAAAATTTATTATTAATAATAATCCTTTCAATATTTTTCTTATTCAAATTGCATGCAATTTTTTATACCACGAAAAAGTGGCAGGAATTTTCCCAAGAACTTTTTTATGTTCACACATTTAGTCATACTTTTAAAAAGATTTAAAAAAAAACCCTTAAATTTTGCATACGTCAAACAATGTTCAATGTTTTTGCCATCACCATCTGACGCCCAGGAAGCAATGTTATGCAGTGGCTTCCTCCATCACCTCTTCAGCTATCACTCTCACCATCACATAGTGATGTAGAGGTTTGACAAACAGGTGGGGTTAAAGGTTATGTTCAATTAAAACAAGCGATGAGAATGTTTGCCTTTTGAGTTCCGTGAGTTGGATTTCTGATTTGTGGTAAAACGGTGTGTATTTTTGAGTTAAAGTTTTAGAAAACCCTTTTGAAGAGCTTCGATATTTTCATGAGAATACCAAAATACTTTCCATTTGTTTGTGACAGATGATTTGCGAACTCATACAGATATCCAGCCGAGTTAATAAATAATCTAATAAACATTCTTACAAACATAGTCATAAATGCAAACTTTCCCATCGCTTGTCGCAGTTGTCATTTGATCCCAGTGACAAAAGAACTGACAAACACGTTATTTAAAACGCATTTATTAGTATGTTCGTTAGTATGTTGATTAGATTATTTATAATCTAAACTGGACATCTGTATGAGTTTTTTTTTGTCACAGGGATCAAATGACTCAACCTTTTACAGACAATATTGTCCGCCTGTCTTTCGTTAACTCAACTTTTTTCGTCCTTCCAACCTGTTCAAGGACACAATATAACACACAATATTGCAGGAATGACTGGTTGGTTGTTGTTTATGGCGTATCAACACACAATATTGCAGGAATGACTGGTTGGTTGTTGTTTTTTTATGGCGTATCAACCCAGAAACGGGCCCGAGTGAACCTGGGAGCGATGGCAATGACGGGGTACTCCACATTCCCCAAAGTTTCAACACTACTGGAGTCTCACCATCAGATTATTTAGTGTTATATCCAGGACACTTTTTGGGAGGGGGTCCTTACCCATCCGCAGAGATGCAGTTGGTGTATTCTATAGCCCCAGCCGACTGAGTAAGAATAATGAAAGGAGGGGGAGGTTGTCTGTTTTATTCGTAAGTGTGTCGAGAAAGTTATGACAGTTTATTCTGAGATAATATAAAAACAAATATTAGCTAAATTTATTTGAATATCATCAAAAATATAATTAACTTTATTTTCGACGAAGCAGCTGAAGAAAGCAAAAAAAAAATAAATAAAAAAAATAAGCAAGAGATTTTTAGAATGGGAATTTCTTCTAAATCCTTCATGTGCAACAAATTTAGCACTGACCGTGTTTCATTTTTTTTTTGTTCGATCACTACAACATTCTATTAGGGGTAGAAGATTCAGATACCAAGAAGCGGTTTTTCAAAATCTTTCGGGTAGAAACCCAGATTTCTTTTAGCTTGGGATCGAAAATTTGCCTCCCTGTTGAACGTCGGTCATTGAAAATGAGGTTGATTGTATTTTTAGGATATTTTAATATATTTAACTTACATTTGTTTTTTTTTATATATCTTCTTTGGTAATAAGCAACTTTCAAACACGCTAATATTAACTGTCTTAGTTGCTTTTAATACAACCTTTAAGTAAATACGTTTGTATAGTTTACTTTATTTGACCTAGTTATGATTTTCTACCCGCAGAGTTTTTGACATAAAAACGATATTATTTACCTATAGATATTGCTTTGTGTTTGTCTATGGGTGTTGTATACTCACAACCATAATACAAATTTATACTTACATGCGGAAACATCGTTAACCTGTAATGATGACTTCAATAACAAACGAATACATTTCTTTATAAAAATATATATCTCTCACACTTTATTCTCGAAAGGGTGATGTTTGTAGTGTGAGAGGAATGAGTGGAGACAGAGACTGACTGCTATATTGACTCAAGTTCTTTATCATCTTGGCTGGGGTTGCTCGACTGTGGGTCACTGAGGACCCAAAGCCCTCAGTCTGCAAACTTGTTCTCATGCGGGCATCCTGTCTCCAATTAACTCGAACCGTCCGGGCACCTGGTTGTATTAATGTCTATCGCCCACTTGCTTCCGCTGTTCTTCTACTTATTTACACAGTTGCATCTCTTGATTGAGGGCTCGGTCGAGAGGCAATATATAACATGGGTTTAATCGTTTGGTTTAATTTCTTTGATTATTAGCACATCAGCCTTTCTGGGTAATTTAATGCCAAATCTATCCTTGTAGAGGAACAGCAATGATAATATCCAACCCATAGTTGAGGGATAACAGGGTTCATGCCTTTTACGTGAGTATTAGTATAGAACTTAATGAAATAGTGAGAATGAGCTTGAACTTGCTAACTTCGAAACCACAATCTAACACTTTAGCCATGTGCCATGAGGTATCCTCCCTTTTGAGTTTGAAATGATGATATCAATTGTATTAATGAATGAATATCACAGAAACGTTACTCGATTAAAAATCCTTTCAAATTACTTGCCAAAAAAAGTAAACATAAAAAAAGGCAGAAGAGACTTTAATTTAGAAAGATAGAAAAAATATGAAAGAAGAAATGAATGATATACTAAATAAAGAAAGAGAAAAGAAAATTGTTGTTGGTGACATTAGTCGAGGGTGACCCAAAGGTTCCTTTATCCATAGCTACTACACCGAGGTGTAGGGAAGGGCGCTACTCTATTCCCTGGATTGCTCTACTTTACCCTTGATCTTTACCTTATAATGCTGAGTGTTAAGCAAGACGGAACCAAGTACCATTTTTTAAGTCTTTGGTATGACTCGACCAGGGATTGAAACCAGGTCTCTCGGACCACTGGCAAACACTCTACTCACTAGCCAGAAAATACTATCGAAAAAAGATAGAAATGTTTAATATTTTGGGCAGTTTCGATAAAATATCGAAGAAAACCAAGATGTGTGTAAGGAGTTGATCTCAGTGACAAAAGGAAAACAAGAAAACAAGCACTTTTGTTTTGGAACTGGTCACCTCATAAACACAAAGATATGAGGTGCTTTGTTTTCCGAAGAAGAAGGAAAGATTCATTTATTTTATAAATCATATCCCAACCGTCATGAGGAGGTACGGACTCTTACTTATGTGTACTTATATGTTTGCTTTGGCGTCTAAAACTCAACTTTTTCTCTTTTCTCGTGATTGGAAATTTGAACTTTGCATCGCCATATTTTAATCATGCAAACACGAATGTTTGCCACATCCTGTATGTTGGTATGTGCTGGGGGGGGGGCATTACATAACAAGTTGAAAGAACAGAGGAAGAACGAGAAGTGATACAGGGATGGAAGAATACAGAAGAATAAAACGTTCTAAAAAAAGAAGAGGAAAGAAAATGAAAGAGAAAAAAGAGAAAGTGATAGAGTATTGGAGAACAGGAAAACTGTGTGTAACCATAGTAACGGAATTTCTCATTTCTTATCGTGAGATAAGGTTCGAAGACTAAAATATACACGCGGAATTGTGGTAAGTTATCTGCCTAAATAAGACGAGGAATTGGCCAAAAATATGAAACGCATGTCATAATTCACATATTGTTCACAGTTAAGTACACGTGGTATATAATTACCGAATTTTATTTAACTTTTCAAAATTCAATAAAAAAAATTATAAAAACCTTCATTCCAGTCTTTGATGGCTCATTAATTTTTCAGTTCTCTTATTATATAAAAATATCTTTCATAAATAAGTTCATTCCTTACAATCTGTTATGAATTTAATTTCCAAAATATACATTATATGACAGCCCAAATATAAGTACAATAACTATATATATATATATATATATATATATATATATATATATATAGCGGGAGAGAGAGAGAGAGAGAGAGAGAGAGAGAGAGAGATTGAAAAAAAGCTTTGAGTATCGTCTATTGATACTTAAAAAGAATAAAACTGCTTCTTGTCTGGTTTAAAGATATAGAAGGAAGTTACTTACCAAGTAACAGAAACTCACCAAAAAGTGAGTGGATACTTTTTGGTGAGTTTCTTACGATATATATGTCTGGTTTAAAGATACATATCTAAGCAATGTAATAGGCTACCTATTTATGGTAAAATGGTACATTCACAATGTAGCCCAACGCCCCGAAAAGCAACGTAAGAGAGTAGACTGAAAAACAATCGTACATTTTAATTTATCTTTTACAATACTAATAGTATATATATATATATATATATATATATATATATATATATATATATATATATAGACAAACTGTTTCGTTATCGGCTATCGGAGTGCTCAATGCATCAGAAGAGCAAATGCATTTCAGTGTATGTGGCGACCGGCAAATTCTCCACTCGATTGTTCAACCCACCGGGGGAACATATATTGTCATCCACAGACAGACGATTTCGTTGTGCTATATGAAATGCAATCAGCCTCGTCCAGGGTTTTGAAGTCGTGTCGTCGTGTCCATTTCCCACGACGTTAACCATTACACCACGGGCACCTCCATATATGTATATATATATATATATATATGTGTGTGTGTGTGTGTGTGTGCGTGTGTGTGTGTTTATCTGTATCTTTAGGGGAATAACTTATCACGAACATTATTAATAACCAAGACATCAAACAAGGACAGTTTACGCGAGCAAAACTCGACGTAGTACTAACAGAAACTAAAAACTGGAAATCTGCCAGTCTTGATGAAATATCTCCAGGAGTATGGAGGACAAGGAAATTCAATGACTTACAGCTCAGATACTGCAACGCCGTATATAACCAGGAAACAATAAAGCGATGGAAAAAATGGCTGCGTCCTTCTCTTGCCCGAGGAAAGTGATTTGGGAATTGTCTAGAACTACCAAGGCATAACTCTTACTTTGATAGCATCTAAGATTTATTATGCTATGCTACTCAACCGCATCGAACACAGAAATAATATAAAAAAAACGATCCACAACATCACAGATTCGGACAATCCGTTGAGTCACAGAAGAAATTCGTGCAAAAAGCCTCGTGTCGACACTGATATTTGTAGATTTCTCCTTGGCATTTGACTCCATACACAGAGGTAAGACGTAGCAAATAATTTCAGCGTATGGTCACCCCAAAGAAATTGACACAGCCATAATGATACTCTATAAAACACAAACGTGGAGGTGCCCATGGTGTAATGGTTATCGTCGTAGGAAATGGACACGGCGACACGAGTTCAAATCCTGGATGCGACTGATTGCATTTAACATAGCACTAACACCCTTCGGAAAGGTATGAATCCAATTATTCTCCCCCCAGCTGTGGGTAAATAGTATGGCAGACTAGGTTCTTTAGCCTTAGTGAGGCAACTAGTCTATGAGAAGAAAAACTCTGAATTAAAAACCTGTTAAACTCCGCTTAAAAATTGACCTTGTGTCATATCCTGCCTAGCGGAGGGGTTGGTAAATATGATAAAACACAAACGTAAAAGTTCGCTCACCAGATGGAGACACAGACTTCTTTGAAGTAGTTGTTAGTGATCTGCAAGGGGATACGTTAGCTCCATAACTGTTCATAATCTACCAAGACAACGAACTTCGAACGTCGGTTGATCTTATGAAAGAAAATGGCTTTACACAAAAAAAGATAAGAAGCAGACGATATCCCAGAGTAACAATTACAGATGCAGACTACGCAGATGACAAAGCACAAGTGCAAGCCAAATTACTGCGGAATATTATGGAGCAGTCAGCAGGTGGCATAGGTCTCCATATGAATACAGACAAAACGTAGTGCGTAAGCTTTAATCAAAAAGAAGAAATAGCCACGCTAAATGGTGGTTCTCTGAAATCAGTGGACAAGTTCGTCTACTGAAAATAACATCAATATGCGATTATTGAAGGATATCGATCTTATAGAAGTCTGACTTATCTGATAAGATAAAACATAATTTCTTCGAAGCAGCGTTTGTTTCAATTCTACTACTATGGATGCAACACATGGACGCTGACTAAGCGTATAGAAAAAAGTTAGACGGGAACGACACAAGCATGAACAAGCTATATTGAACAAATCCTGAAAGCAACATCCCACAAAACAACAGCTGTACGGACACCTTCCTCCCATCTCTGAAACCATCTAAATAAGACGAACAAGACACGCCAGAAGTAAGGGCGAGCTCATAAGTGACGTTGTTCTAGGGGTGCTAACTAGCGTTCAGTTGGCAGACAAAAATAAAAGAGGCTGTGACTCAAAACAGTCCCTGAAAAACTACTATATTAATAGGTGGTGTATATATATATATATATATATATATATATATATATATACCGGGAAAAAATATAAGACCACTTGCAAAAATGAAGAAACAGATATTGTTTACAAAGTCTAAATTTTGAAAAAGAGTTATATGAAAGATAAGGCATAAAGACAATTAAATTTGAAATATGAAGAAATTTCAATTCATTTTTATATGTATACTAGCATTTATGCTTAATTTTTAAATTTTCTTTTGACATAAATATTAGACCAATGAGCAGAACTATAGAATATAAAGGCAAAATTTTTATTCAGTATTTTGTAGATCTCCCATTAGTTTCGATAACCTCAACAATTCGGCTAGGCATACTATCAACTAGTTTCTGAAGTTGAACGGACGGTATTTTTTCCATAAGTCTAAGATTGCGTTTTTGAGTTCAGAATTTGCTGAGTATTGTTGACCTTCTTCAAAAATGTTTGCAACAATCAATCCCCATAAATTTTCTATTGGATAGAGGTGTTGAGAGCACGCTTGATAGTCTTATTTTTTGTTCAAGCAAGTACTTTTTTGTTATTGATACATTGTGGTTAACCGGATTATCTTGCTGAAAAATCCATTCTTCTTCACAAAGACGATGAGGGATAAATTATTTAGCGTCTTTACATAATCTGCTTCTTTTTGTCGACCACTGACAAATTGTAGTATAAATTTTCATGAATATGTGAAGCCCTGACTCCGATGATAAGAGATCCTCATCCACTATGCCTTGTTAAGTAATTCTCTTCAGGAAAAGTTTTTGCGTGCCATCACTTCTCAAAGCCATCTGGACCGTCTAAATTGAATTTCTTTTCGTCCGAGAAAACAACTTTTCGTCATTCTTTAGCACTCATGGTTTGATATTGACGAGTATATGCCAGTCGTTTATCTTTGTGGTTCATTGTAATCCTTGGACTATGAATTATTTTCTTATGCTTAATGTTTTCGTCTTGTTCTAGTACTGCAAGGAGCACCTACTAGAGATTTCAATATTTTTGATGTTGACGAAGTGTTCTTTTTTACTTCGCGAAAATTTTTTCTCTTGAATTGTGTTGATAATTTTTGTGGCCTTCCAGTCAGTTTTTTTGTTCCATACTTATTTGCACTTTTCTAGTAATTGCTGATAACAGTTATACTACGTACTTAGGCTTTTGAAATTTCTCTCTGAGATTTTCAGACTCTTTTCAGACTCTTTTCAGAGTTGTAATCTCGCCTTTCGCAAATTCAGATAATTTAGTTCCTTTAGTCATTTATGTTTTTAGTATTTTAAGTATTGCCGTTTTCATAGCTTTCATTTTACGTAGACGATATATAATAATTTTTTCAATGGAATTATGTCCTTTTTTATTGGTTTTTATTGGTGGTTTTATGTTTATGTCAAAAATTAATTTTGAAATTCAGCATCAAGGCTAATATACATATAAAAAGAATTGAAATCTCTTCATATTTTAAATTTAAAAGTCTCTTAACCTTATATCTGTTTTTCATATTTCAAAAATAGTAAACAATATCTTTTTCTTCATTTTTGAGGTTGCTCTTATATTTTTGTCCCGGGCTATATATATTCGTATATATACTAATATGCCCACGCATAGACCATAAACCAATCGTAATCCAGGGAATGGACCTGCCCACATGTACACGATGAATGCTCCATCATGTCATAAGTGACTTTCTTTCTTCAGAGCTCATTCTGTTATTGGCTCAGCTTGTGCCGCAACTGTTTTGACTTTGACAACATATCAAACTCAATAACACGGACGTACAAGTGTTGACCGACCAACAAGGACTTGCCTACAACAGCTCTGTACGGACACAGGATACAGTCTAGAAGACCAGCAGGGAACGATGGATGATAGAGAAAATTGCGAGAGAGAGAGGGGGGGAATCCGTCTTAATAGCACATGATGATCATATACACGTGTATAGACTGATAGATCGATTGGTCGATATGAATTTTTTAAAATAAATTTTCGAAGGCTAATTACACCACAAAAATTTGAAACAGAATACTACGCACGGCAATACATTGTTTTAAGATTTTTATATTTTTTCGCTTGATTTAATTACTCGTAAGCTGTCATGAAGCTCTAACAATCGAAATATTCAAACAAAAAATATCAGTAAGTAAAATCATCATATGAAAAACTTGTATTTTCCCATTTCTATTTATTTCATAGGGTCCAATTTACTTCTGTTTTTTCCCATATATATATATATATATATGTGTGTGTGTGTGTGTATATATATATATATGTACACCCACACCCACATATATATATATATATGTGTGTGTGTGTGTGTGTGTGTGTGCGTGTGTGTGTATTTATGGCTTAATTTAGTATAGCCTAGAT
>OY757931.1:3271592-3364092 GCA_963585895.1 Sepioteuthis lessoniana | reverse complement strand
CTGATTTCACCATAACCCGGAGTTAGTGTAGGTAATTTTAAGGGGTGCGTTTTGCAGGTTTATATATATATATATATATATATAGGTAGATAGATATGAGAATAAAATTTCATCTTAGGTCTAATCTGTCATGAATAGTTGCAAGAAAACATCGGGTGATAGATATTTTCTGCTATTTTTTTCCGTGTCCTTCGCAATTGAAGCAGCATAGGTTTTCCATTTCTCAACTGGTGTAAAGTGGAGACCTGGGAGTTTTTTTAAATCAATAAATCTCAATCAATCAAAATAGGGCGGGTCAGGGGATATCCAAGGGTGACAGAATAGTTTATATCGCTAAACATTTAGATTAATCTATAATAACAGACACGAGCAGTTCCAATCCTATGGTAAATAAAACTCACTTCTAGACTACTTGCTTTCTAAGGTTCGGGTCACATTATGAGGCGTTGTGTTCTGAATAAATATCTGGGGAAATTACCTGAGACAGTTTTCAAGTAGGTCATTAATGAAAATATGAAAGAGAGTTTAGAGAGGAACAAAGTTTTACGGAACTCTAGAAATTATCTCATTGATATTAGATAACTGACCATTAATTAAAATCATTATAGATCCATCAGAAATACCTTCACAGTGTAAACCCTTCCAGTTATCAAATAATTAGGCAGGTTGAGATGTCTTTTTGGCCACACCAATGTCAAGATCCTTAAATATATCATAATCAATACCCCACGCCGCGAAAAAACTTTTTAGTGCTTCATTAATATGATGTTGTTACCTGGTCCTTAGCAGCCAAGGGCAAATATTTCCTCCCAAGATCAAGGGATACTACAGAGGGGCTGCTCCTCAGATCTCGTAACTCTATTTTACTAAGATGGGTTGGGGTTAGTGTCAATCCCTGCAACATAATGTCTCTCAAAAGGTAAATACTGAAAGGACAAGAAAGTCTTTGTCTAATATCCTAATGGTTCGTGTGTTTGCCTTGGCCCCGGAGACCGGGGTTCAGTCCCTGGACGAGTCATACCAAAGAATCAAAAAATTGTACTTGATACCTCTTTGCTTAACACTTAACATTATAGGTAGTAATCAAGGGTAAAGTGGAGCAATCCAGGAAAAGCAGTTGCGTCCTCTCCTTCTCATTGGTGAAGAAGATATTGAAAGGGAGCCTTCGGGTCGCTCTCAACTACCATCGCCAACTTATTTTTTATTTTCATATCTCATACTTATGGGTTTTCGCAAATTAAAAAGGGCTTGTAACATATCCCATTCCCAATGAAAAGTGGGTAATTATCTGCTGTCCAGGGTACGACAGAAATAATTCAAACATTTTAAACTGTCCCCCTGGGTTATGAAAGTGAACCTAGGCAAACGGCAATAGTAGCTTATGTCTTGCAAGTTTCTCATCAAATACAATCACTTATGATCATGTCTTTGGCCGACTATGTTTTTAAAGCTTGAAAAAAGACCAAGAACCATGTTTGACGGTATTTCTACCATTTTGGTGATTAGAATCCTTTAATTCTTTCAGGCGACTTTCTTTTAATCAATGAATCTGTGGTTCGGAAATTTTCATTTCATACCAGTATCGATTTTCTATCCGGAACAGCATCATTCCAATGTAAAAGGAAATGAATATAAAAAAACTATGTGTAGCAAATAGAGATTCACCTGTCTTAAATACATTTCAAGAGCGAAAACATTAGTGCACTAGTCTAACTCATTATCTTAAATGAAGAGAAGAAAATTGTTAGACATTAGCTAGATGGAACATGCGTACTTTTGCCACGCAGAGCATCGTTTAAATTGTGGCTGGTATTTCTGTGAAACCCTATATATGTACGATTAAATGGAGAATAACAACTAAAGCAAATGAATTAAAATATCTCAAATCACTCACAGATGATTGAAAGAGGCTTGATTTTATATTTATTCATTTTATTTTATTATATTTTGATTAATACAGCAAAAAATTGTTTAATTTAATCTATTTTGTATACAGAATTTGATATTTTATTAACTAAAAAGCTGGAGATCTTGTGGGTAATTATGTGTGGAAGGAATATTTCCATTTTCACCTACGTTACTGGGGTGAAAATTAATCAAAATTGAACGGGAGATTTAGAGACGTCCAACCAGAAAATTATCATTTCACTCCTCGCAATGATTTCCTTTTATTATAAAAGAGAGTTGATTTTTTTCCGAAGTCTTTCTAACAACTAGTCTCCTCATTTCTCCAAGACTTTTCTAAGTATTCTTGACGATCTGAACATTGTTATGGTCTGGCAGTTATCGATTCTTCCTTTGATCTCTTGTTGCTTTATTCTCTTTCCTAATTCTGTTTTTTTTTTTTTTTTTTAGTTTGGCTGTGTTTTATGCAATATCAACTCTTGTGGGTTATTTAATGTATAATTCTTAAATGTATTGAACTATTCAATTTAAACTGTTGATACGACCTGACAGGTACAACCAATTTGGCTCAGAATGAATCTGGAAAAAATGAAAATGAAATGATATTCTTCATTCGCTAAAGCTCTACAATCAAATGGTTTAGCGTCATATCTAGAATACTCATTGGTGGAGACCTTAACTTTTTACATAAGTGCAGTGCCAAATCTTTGGGAACCGTTCCAAGCGAACCAACTCCAAATAGTATTACAGTGACTTCATGTTCTACAGTTTTTTCGCCTCTCTGATAAGATCAAGTATTTGTTTCTAATTTTGAATTCTTTTATGCTAAATCTATGGATTGTTGTAATAGTAAAATCCATTGCACAACAAGTTCTTCTTTTTATTATCAATTGTAGATGTAGACTTCCATCTGGGATTGGGTCATGTGTTTGTTGTATCATTTTCTAATTCACATTTTCTTTTATGCAGATAACGTTTTTCAAGAATGTCCAAATTTCAATTTTGCAAAATGTCTTGTAGATTACCTCTCTCGCTTAGTTGTGTTTATTTTTGTATTCTTTTAACATATCTTCATGGAGGATAAAATGGCTGTCACGATAGAAGAGTCCTGAATTTACAAAAAAAAAATAACACAATCTATACAAGAATTCTCTCTCACTCTCCCTTTCTTTCTCTCACTATATATATATATATATATATATATATATATATATATATATATATATATATATATATATATATATATTTTGATAAAGCTTAAAAAACAGGAATTTTGGAAAAAATATTTTTGTTGGAATTATAATTTTAATTGGGTGGTTCAGACTTCATTTGCAATTTCAAAAAGGAAAAAAAAAAAACATTAAATTCAAAGACTAAAAATATCGGTAGCATCTAATTAATTCAAGAGTAGTTTCCAAGGATATTCCCTTGTCATTTAGAATTGTCGTTTCTTCGAAAGGACTTCGCAATTCCAATATTTGTCCCATTGAAATTTAATTTTTTTCGGCTAAAAATGATATACGCTAGGGACATTTTGCTGTTTGTCATAATTATGTATTTTTCCTGGTGTCGAATGACCTGAGTTCGAATCTTGGTAAAATCTATGAATTCTTATTATGATTTCAATAGAATTAATTCTGTAACTACTTATAATATTGATTTGATATAAAATTACTCGTAAATTGTACTGTAGTTTGCTTACCAATTAATCAAATTAGATATAAGATTTATTGATTAGGTAGTATTCATGACGAAGAGAGAACAGAAAATGTGGGGAATCTCCGTGGCGTAGTGGTTAACGTGCTGGACTATGACATCAGATTAAGAGAGTTTGAAATCTACGCATACTATTACAGTCACATTCGGACTAATGCACTAGAAAAAAGTCATGAACTCTCTTATCCTCTCAGCTATGGATGAAATAGAATTACAAATATCTTTTTACAATAATAGCTTTGTCATCAGATAACTCACGAAGTGTCGTATGGCATTAAACAAACAAACCCAAATAAAATATATATTAATCGTAACCCTGTGAAAAAAGGACATAGCAAATAGCAAATATTTATTAGAGCAATGCATTTAATTTTCCAGAATTTTGAGAATCAAGTAATTTCCATATCTATTTGTTAAAAAGAATAATCATCTTGGCCAGTTGTATCAATGATAACCAAACGTCTTTCCAAAATGTCCCGTATATATATATATATATATATATATATATATATATATATAAACATGCATGGAGGTACCCGCGGTTTAATGATTATCGCCGTAGGAAATGGACACGGCAACGCGAGTTCAAATCCTGGACCAGGCTGATTGCATTTCACATAGCACTAATACCTTCGGAAAAGGTATGAATCCAATTATTCTCTCTCCAGCTATGGGTAAATACTAGGGCATACTAGGTTCTTCAGCCTTGGTGTGGCAACTAGTCTAGGTGAAGGAAAACTCTGAATTCAAACCTGTTAATCTCCGCTTAAAAATTGACCTTGTGTCATATCCTGACCGAGCGGAGGGGTTGGGTAAATATGTATAAACATGCACCCCAAAACCATAACAGATTTAGGGAATTTTACGCTTTTTTCATGCATTTGACATTGTATGACTTTCTTCCGACACGGTGTTTCGATCACTTAAGAAAATACAAAATCTTGATTTATAACTGAATAAGACTGTTTCCATTAAATAAGAAAAATCTATGTTAATAATCTATAGCCAGCACTGAACGCCTCCGTTTCGGGTTAAATGTTAGTTGTGGCTTCAAAATTATTCTCCTACCGTCACATATCCGAGCTGATAGAATCTCTGGAGTGTTGTGGATCAGGACACAGCTACACTATTATTTCAGATTTGGAAATTTCACAACGTCAACAGATCTTCGGGATGGTAGACTGAGTACATCCCACCTTGACATCTATCACGTTTTGAGTCTCGCCAATTTTCCACAATGTATGAATGATGACATTTCATGCCTCCGACATATCCTTAACGCTTGTCATTTAAGATACTGGGCAATAACATGCTTAACACGAAAGATTTCGCTCATTGTTTATTATTATTTTGACTCTAAAAATAATCACGTAATACCACATACGTAAATTATTGAATAAATTCAAATTATCAGAAAGAAAATGTCTGATTATCAACATAAACGAAATTAATATACTGTTAAATATAAACTGTCCAATTTTAAACAAATTCGAGCGAGAATATGAAACTTATTTGCAAAAAAAAGCTCAATGTTCGATTTCACTTTATTGGTGTAGTACAGATATATCATCATCATCATCATCATCATGTCGTGCTGGTAGCACGGATATCCCTGACCCTCCCTCGCCACTTTTCCCTATCGTTCATCGCCTCAGGCAGGTCTTCTGGACAACATCCCGTATCCTCACATAGTTGCTGAATGTATGTTCGTGCTGGTCGTCCTGCTTTTGCACAGCCATGTGTGGGGGTCCATAAGAGTACATCACTTATGAGTTCGTCCCTGCTTCCCCTGCAGTGTCCTGCATGTCTGGTTCGTCTAACTTGAATAGTTTTCGTGATAGGAGGCATGTGGCCGTACAGTTAGTGTCTTTTGGGGTGTTGCCGCCAGGACTTGTTTAAGATTGCACGCAGCATTCTTGTGTAAGTGCCGTCTAGCTTTTTCTCCAGCCGTTTTGTTAGAGTCCATGTTGTGCATACATATAGCAATATCGATGCGACCGCTGCCTGGAAGAAACTGCGTTTCTTTTTATCGGTTAGGTCTGATTTCCATATAATCGATAGCCTATTGATAGCTGTCCATGCTTTCGTTAACCTCGTGTCGATGACCTTTTCAGTTGATGCGACAGGTATATAATCATATTTATATTGATATAATCGAACTTATATATGTACTATTGTATCTAAATATGTACACCAAGGGGTAAAAGAAATTGTGATATCATAAAGATACATCGCAGACGACCTACTTATCAGAAGTGTGTTTAATTATTATCATTGATTTATAGTTTCATACATTTCTGGTTAATTTTAATAATTTGTAGTTATATTGTTTCAAGTATTTCCATCTGATACCGTTAAGTTTTGGAAAGATTTGTTTTACTCATAGATAAGACTTTAACAAGAACTAGTATTCGGTTTCAGAGTGGACTTGGGAGTAATGGCAACAAACCAAGTTCTCCATACTGCAGAGGCGGTTTAGTGCAATGCTTCAGACACCTCTTTTTGTGGGGTGGAGATCTATTGCAACTTTTTATGATTTGTATTTGACATATTTTTAGAATGGCTTGTATTTTGATATAAATGAATTCCAGATGTTATAAAAGAAGAAAACGGTCAACAAATTTATTGCAGACTTTTTGTCCTCATCTTGGTAGTTTTTGTGTTGTTTCTTCTTTCACTACGTTTCGGCCAAATTTCACCTCTGGCCTTCTTCAGGTGATTTACCGCGACCTCGGATAGGAATGCTGAGTCTTGTAACCATATCCCCAGTAATTACTGCCTTCTATAGTTGTTGTCTATCTGGAAGAACAGATAAGGAGAACAAATAATTGGATTTATAAGACCAAAACATCCATCCGTGATCGCCCTTCGGGGCCCAGGGCGCAGCGGATAGAGGCGTTGAGTCTCTGCGGTGCCAGGTTAGCATTGTCAGAAGATATCGGTTTCAAATCCTACCCAAGCCGGCCAGAGTTTAGGTTTACTTGGTCAAAAACTTGGTGCGATAGACAACAACTATAGAAGGCAGTAATTACTGGGGATACGGCTACAAGACTCAGCATTTCTACCCGAGGTCGCGGTTAATCACCTGAAGAAGGCCAGAGGTGAAATTTGGCCGAAACGTTGTGAAAGAAGAAACAACACAAAAACTACCAAGATGAGGACTGTTTTGTCTTTAATTAGAATCATTTTTGAGATGAGGCTTCTTAATCAGAGAATTTTTATTTATTGCGGAATAAATAAAAATTCTCTGATTAAGAAGCCTCATCTCAAAATTGATTCTAATTAAAGACAAAACAGTCAACAGTTCGAACTGCTGCAGTTCCTTAAAGTATTCTTTATTTTTCTTCTTTAACTTCGATTATAAAACTTTGATATGCCTTTAAGCGTTGTATTTATGATAAATCAAAATATATCCCCCTTTTTATACCCTGTATCTTCAACTGTACGGCCATCTACCACCCGTCACGAAAACTATCAAAATTATACGAACCAGACATACGGGACACTGTTGGAGAAGTAGGGACAAGCTCGAAAATGTACTCCGGTGGACCCCTTCACAGGAACGGGCAAAGGCAGGACGTCCAGCTCGAACATACATACAGCAGCTCTGTGCCGATACTGGATGTAGTCCGGAAGACCAGCCAAAAGCAATGGAGGATAGGGAGGGGTTGCGAGAGAGGGTCAGAAATATCCATGCTGATAGTGTGACATGATGATGATGATGATGATGATGATGATGATCTATCCAATCAGTCAGAAATAAGCTTAAATGGTTAACATGGTATCAAAAAGACCAGAGATGCCTGACCAAAAATTTTATCGAAGTTTCGTTTTCAAGACTAAATGACAACCCGATTGGATTTATACCTCTCCAAATTACGTTAACGCAAAAAAAAAACAACAAAAAAACAAAAAACAACAAACCCTACCCCTGCTGAGGATTGAACTCGGTTCATCAATTTCATTTTTCGTACAGTTAACCATTGCACACATTCACCTCCGTTCGTAGCCTTATTCCAAAGAAAAGAAAATCCGTTACTATTGTTCACTGCATTTCCTTTGGTGGTTCTTTTTCTTGGTCATATATGTAAGCAAAGAATTTACTTTGTCGACATTTTCGACGAACACGGCGTATCTCTCGAGGCGACTCCCCGACCAGAAAACTTCAAAGTACCATCAACTTTTGATATAACTTCCGAGTTTTGACGAATCAACAACAAAATCCTCTTAGAAATAAAACGAAATGAAGAATGTTGTATAGTGATCTTACAAACATATACAATTTCAAGCGCAATGACAAACTATGATTATAAGCTCAAAGAAAATGCCTATAAAATACAATGAGGAGGAAGAAAACGATGTAGTATTATGTAGCGTATTTCCACTGCTTGGGAGGAGATATTTCTGAAAGATAATACGTTTTATCACGGTTGTTAAAGAAAAACTACATTTATGGATTTTATGTCTATGGACTATTTTTTGTACGAGGTAATTTTTATGAGAAAGTCATTAGATTTTGGTATGATTCTTGAAATATTCGATTCCAGGAACACTCACAGAGCTCAATTGACTTAAAATAACATTGAGAAAATATTTACATTACTCAGGATTCGATTTTTGGACTAATTACTATGGTAATCAAATTATAATAATCAGGAAATATTTTTTAAAAACTGATAAAATTACAATTTTTAAAAATAACTGATGAAAACTTCAAGAAAATTTTATTTTGATCAAAGTTAAATAATTCATATTTCTGTACCTGGATAAAGTCTGCTTCTTCATGTAATTTATCTAAAAACACTCTACGTGTTTATTTATTAATTTTTTGTTTGTTTGTTTGTTCTATACAGCTTATTTAATGCCGAAATGTTATTCATTTATAAATGTTTGATCATAATAGATATATTTTCAGCGTTCGATTGCAATCTTCTTTTTTGACTAGATTAAAGATCGTTTATTTGTACAGTTACTAGTCAGAAAACATTATCAAAAATATAAGTACTGTGCAGACATTGATACCTTCAAGAGGACCTGACAACATTGATGAACGATATGGATGAATGGCGAGAATGACTCAATGAAATATGTGCCATTATCTCAATTTCATGTTGCTGATAATGAAGTCTACTTACCACCATCCTGTAATGTATTAATGAGACCTTATCAACAAATGGATAATTTTTTTTTGAATTTTAGTATTAATTGATTCAAACAAGACAGACATCGTCACGCTACTAGCAAAGGCATGGATAGCTATCAAATGACGATCGGTCATATGGAAGTCAGACCTGACCGATAACAGGAAGCGCTGTTTCTTCAAAACAGCGTTCGTATCGATACTGCTAATGGACGCTAACTAAACGTATGGAGAAAAAGCTTGACGGCAACTACACAAGAATGCTGCGTGCAATATTGAACAAATTCTGGAGACAGCACCCCACAAAGCAGCAGCTGTACAACTACCTACCACCCATCACGAAAACTATCAAAATTAGACGAACCAGACATGCGGGACACAGCTGGAGAAGTAGTGATGAGTTCATAAGTAATGTACTCCTGTGGACCCCTTCTCATAGATGTGCAAAGGAATGATAACCAACTCGAACGTACATACTGCAGCTCTGTGCCGATTCAGGATGTAGCCCCGAGGAGCTGCCGGACCCAATAGAAAATAGGCCGGGGTGGTGAGAGAGGGTCAGGGATATCCATGCTGATGGTGTGACATCATTATGATGATGATGATTGATTGATTGATTAGCTGATTCCTTGATTTAAATAGCATTTTAATCCGTTTTTTATGTGTAGCGTTTAGAGAATAGCGTTTATTTTAAATATTGATTAAGATTTTTGGTGTAGGTTTTCTCTAGAGTTTTTTTTTTCACACATTTATATATCAACTCTCTTTGCAAATTGTGAAGCGGAGAAAACTAGATTGAATTCAATTTTCTTTCCAATATAGTTGTCTTATCAAATTAAAAGAACCCAGCCAATATTACTATTTACCCATAACTGAGTGGGAAGAAATGGATTCATCCCTTTTTCAAGGGAGTTATCACATCAAGTATCTCTTTTACAAATAATTATCACATACTTGTATGGTTTTAACATACATTCAGCAGGTATGTGAGGATACAGGATGTTGTCCTGAAGATCTGCCTAGGGCGATGAACGATAGGGAGGAGTGGCGAGAGAGGGTCAGGGATATCCGTCCTACCAGCGCGACATGATGATGATGTATGGCTTTAAGTATCCCTATCTAATACTAATCATCATATGGTTTTAACCACGGCCAATTAATAAATACGGCCCCACATGTTACACTAATTGGCTGATTTCCAACTGGCCGATGTAAAGTAAACAAAAAAGTAACCCATTCATGGCCGCTTGCGAAATTAATCTAAAAAGAGAATTAACTTTAAAGATTAAACAGAGAAAATAATATAATCTTATTAATAGAATTTATCCAACATTATTTTAATTCCTTTCAGTATTAAAATGCATATTTATACTTTGTGTTTTACTCATCAACAAATTATAAACGGCTGTAAGTTACCTTGCTGTTATGATTTTCATTCGTCTATATGGCCTGTTTTGTTTGTAGATACAAACTGCTTCTTTTTTTCTTCAGAAAATTAATAATAAAAGGTAGTAAGCAAATAAAAATATGTTATTTTTTTGTTTACATTACATCGGCCTGTCAGAAATCTGCTGGTAAAAGGGGGTGTCCTCGTGGTGTAATAGTTAAAGCGATGGACTGCAGAATCGTAGAACGCGAGTTCGTACTCCAGTCGCGCTATTACGTTCACTTTCGGGCAAATACCTTTGGGAAAGGTACGAACCTCCGCATCCTCCCAGCTATGGGTTAAATAGTACCATTACTGTTCTTCTAAGGTAACATGCAGGACCGTATTTACTAGTTGGCCGTGTTTCAACTAATTTTTTCTATTCAATCATATTCACTTTTTTCTCCTCTTAGTTTTATGGTTTCAAATAAATGATAATAATAATATTTAGAAAGCAATAATATCTTCAATAACTATTCTTAATAGAAATAATTCAGAGTTATATGGCATGAAGTTTTCCTGTCGAAAATAAATGATTTTTAAATGGATCTATTTCTCGAATAGATTGGACTCTAACAGGTATTACATTCGGGGCTAGAGTGAACCTTAGAGTAATGGCCATGAACAGGTTCTCTTCACTCCGCAGAGATCCAGAACTGGAGCCTCACTGTTGTCATACCCTGGACTCTCGTTTTATGGCGAGACCGACTCTTCAGTAGGAGACAGTATGCACATTCAAAGTCCCAGTGACACGGAAGTTTTTAGTGTTGAATAATAAAAGAAAGAAAAATCATTCAAACACTGACCAATGTGTATTTCGGTTCACAGAACCATTTTCCCAAGGTTTTTAAATTGTATCGTAATATTGAATGATTGTGGAGGCAAAATTGAGTAGACTTCAAAGATATTTCAAAGATTCCCTTGGGCAAAAGTTGATTCTTGGAACTTTTGTGTTAACTTAATTTAGAGACAAAAAATATATTATTATGCTTAAAATGACCTATTTAGACAGTTTTGTTTGAGAAACGTTCGTCTTTTGACAGTTTAAACTAGATAAGTTCCCTCAATTGCATTACATATTTTTTCATAAAAAAATTCTTCTAATTCATGACAAAAGGCAATTTCTATGATTTAAACTATTTACTGAGCCACAAACTCAGAGGAATGAGTACCAGTGAGAATCGAATCCTCTAGGAGCGGTTTAATGGCTTAACTTGCTAATCATTACAGAACGCGAGATTATATGATACTTTACGAATTCGGGGGATGATTGAGCCAGAGTTGGGTATTAATCACTCTTAATTAACTGTCTGCTAAGAAAAATTTCTGTCTTCAACTAGCAATTTAGTTATCCTTCGAACCATGTAGCATTCAATGCCAAGAACTCGGAAGGAAGCCAGAAACATTACGTTTAACATTAATTCGATTTAGCTAATCCAACTTATAACAGGAAGTATTTTATAACAACTTAAATGCAAATTTTAGATGCCTATCTAAGATATGCAAACGTTAACAAGGCGTGTTGATTAAAACTGATAATGAAGTAAATAGAGTCGGTAAAACGATCTTTTTTGGGACAAATATTGTGATGACGATAAATATCATCTCCTCCGTTCAAAATATGTTTCGAACCAGCTCCCCATCCTTCAATGATACCAAGAATATATTATTTATAAGTGGAAAATTATACAAACATAATAGATAGTGAAATTAACACCACCTGATGATGGCCAAGTTCTGAGTCCAGTCAAAAATAATAATAATAAATTAAAGAAACTTATTTACTAAAGTCTGTGTGTCGTCTTTTTCGCCTACAAATGAACACACACACACACACACACACACACACACACACACACACACACACACACACACTTCTTTCTCTCTTTCTCTCTCTCTCTCTCTCTCACACACACATACACACACAAAATTCTCTCTCTCTCTTTCTCTCTCTCTCACACACACATACACACACTTCTCTCTCTCTCTCACACACACACAGACACACACACAGACACACACACACACACACACACACACACTCACACTCACACTCTTCTCTCTCTTTCTCTCTCGCACACACACACACACACACACACACACACACACACACACACACACACACACACACACACACACACACTTCTCTCTCTCTCAAACACATACACACGCACACACTTCTCTCTCTCTTTCTCTCTCTCTCACACACACACATACACACACTTCTCTCTGTCTCTCTCAGTCTCTCTCTCTCTCTCTCACACACACACACACATACACACACACACACACATATATATATATATATATATATACACATGTATAGCAAAATTTTAAGCAAACCATTGCAGTGTAGCTTTTAAAAGGATCCATTTAAAAAAGATATAAATTGCAGAGCAAAAAGTGAAATTCAAAACTGAGAACGGTTATCACTTATTAGTCCTTAAGAGATACAAATATTCACTCTTAAGCTATAGATTGAATGCCATGAATTCTGCAGTTACGCGACAACTAGGTGAAAGTAGCTCTCGATTTGACGTTATATACATATACTTGCCGTTCTGTCACAACTGTCGTAACTTCGATTCTCACTAAGTGCTCTTTACTTGTGATAAAACTTAACAGTCCGTTTTTCATTTTTTTGCTTGATTTTTATAACTTTCAATTTTTCCATAGAGTCAATCAGTTTTTTTTTATTGATAGTATCATATTATATATAAATGTGAGTGGGCTTGTTGCGGAAGAAGGGAATAAATGATTGAATAAAACACCGATCTACAAATTAATTAGTGTTGTTTCTTTAACTTGAGTGAAACGTTTGTTTAACGTCAAAACTGACATCGTCTTTTCTCCCAAGAAAAGATATTATTATATTCTTCAATATTTACATGACAAGAAACATAATTTTATGCAATGTAATAGTTTTGTGACGGCAAATTGATTAAAATCCCTAAACGGGACTTTATTTTTCGCACGTGTGAAGACGGGGCAGGTTGGCACTTGATCCCCTACAGAAATAAGTCCTGTTCAGAGTTCTTTTCTCAGGCAGATAAGAACTGGCATATTACGTGAGGGAATAATTTAAGGCCAGACTGACCGCCGCTGGCAAGGGGTTCCAAATTTCACACTATCACACACCCACCAGGTCGCTTTCTTCTTTCCCCGAGATAATGGAAGAAAGTGAGCCTATAGGTCTTAGTTGTAATAATATTAATACTGCTATAGTGGTAGTCGGTAACTCCGGTTTCCCGTGTGATACTTTAGGGATTAAGAGGACAGTTCTAAGCAAGATAATATAAGGCGAATAGAAGCTGAAAGGAAAGCATGGAATAATAACATAGACCACATGGTAAAATGAAAATACATAAGTTCTTTACTACGGTTATATACATATATATGTTCAAAGTGTCAAAAATATGTAATAGGATAGTCCATGAATATAAATGTCTTTTCTTGGCTTTTATCCTTTTCCAAATTGAGAGAGAGTGGTAAACAAAAATTTGGGTGAAAAGGAAAAATGTCCCAAAGTTACTTATCTTATTTTTTTGACGGGGTTCCACTGGAGAATTTCTCTTCTTTCACGGGCTAATAGACTTCGTATTGCTTTTAATGCTGGCTTGAGAGACTTTGGAGTCCCTCGTGTCTCAGTCTTTTGTCTTTAGCCCGGAATGAAATGGCTATCGTCCGTCTCCCACGAGCGTTGCCCAAAAACTCTCTTTTTTTTGTATTTTCCTTCCGCTGAGGGGAAGGGAACCCTACTTCCGTTTGGGGTCCCCCCACCAATCATTTGGCTTCATTTTCTCCTTCCCCTTCCGATGTCCGGCGACCCAAGGTCACTTAGGTGCAAACATCTGTGTGACCCCCATTCTCTCATAACGGTCACTTTTTGACTGCTAGATAATTTTAGTTCAACGTGAGCCATCACGTGACACCTCCCCGCTTAAGAGAAGAAAGGGAGATGAATAGAAATACCATAGAAAAAAAAGGCAATTCAATTCACTGTTCTTTCTCCTTTTCTTTCACTTTTTTTTTTTTCTCACTTTACTTTTCTTTCATCCCCTTTCTTCTCCACGCTTTGACGAATTCTTTCCTTTTCCTCTTTTTTTTTTTTTTTCGTCCTTCCTAATTTTCACTATAGGGGAAAACAATTTCTCTTCTCTTTCTTTCTCTCTCTCTCTCCCTTTTCTTTTTCTTTAATCTTGTTTTCCTTTCTTTCTTTTTCTCTATCGGCTTTTGGCCGTATCATATTTCAAACCTTGAGGAGGTAAGTCCTTCTTTCTTTCTTCGTCACTTTTGATGACTTTATAATTTTAATTGTCAAGCTTTGGGGAGAAAACTTCCTTTTCTTTTCTCTCTTTCCCCTATTCGTCACTTGTTGACGAACCACTTTCTCGTCCATCTCATATTTCAACATTGGGGACGAGAATTCCTCATTTCCTTTAGTTTTTCTCTCTCTCTTTCTTTCTCTCAACAACTATGAAAGAATATTCTGCTACTACATTTTCGTGGGGCGTTAGAGAAATAAACTTGGGTACTTTTTTATTAATTTTTCTAAGCCCTCTCTCTCTGGAACAGACAATTGGCCTAATTTTTCCTCGAATTTATTCGGCATTGCCGAGTTCTCAATTTTTCGAGGTTGGCCTTCTTGACGGACATACCTCTTCAATTTGTTTGTGTGACACACTTGTGTCTTCTTCTTTCCTTCGTTGGTATCAATTCTGTATGTCCTCTTGTCTATTCTCTGTGATATTACGTAGGGACCTATATATCGTCCATCACAGTGGGGTCCTTTATTTGATGATAGTAGCAGGACTTCGTCGCCCTTTTTGAATTCTTCTTTCTTAGTCACTTGTGAGGGTCCTCTTATTTTCCTCTTATCCTCTCGATAAGTATTAGGGAATTTATTCCTAATATTCGTTGGACCTTCATCCTTTTTCTGACGACTGGTCCTTTTATCTTCTTGTTTATTGAGGGGTGGAAGGTTCACTTCTTTTCTTTCCACCTTCTCACTTTGCGAGCGACTGTGTCGTTTATATCTCGCACGTGGCTCAGCCGCCATCTTGTCTCCATGCTGGGCGTTCGTTCTCGCCATCTTTCTTTCTTCATTTTTGGCGCTTATTTTGGCCAACTTGCTTTCTCCATTTTTGGTGTTCATCTTCGCCATCTTTTTTTCTTCATTTATGGCGCTTATTTTCGCCATCTTTTCCGGGTGACACTTTTTTGTTCTTACTTCATTTCCCAGTATAAGGGAAATTCCTTTCATAGGTAGTTTATCTACCACACCAACTTTCATAGGTCCATCTTTCCACTGGGACTTTAGGGTTATTTTACACAGCGGTATTTTTACCCTCTTTCCGCCGATACCCTCTATCATCACAGTCTCACGTGTTGCTTCTATTACCCTTTTAGGTAATTTATTTCGTAGAAGTAACGACTGAGATGCTCCGGTATCTCGTAAAATTGAGACTTCCACTGGTCCTCCGTGTGGGCCTCTTATCATCCCTTTTTTCGTCCAGGGTCGATAGGACTGGTTTCCTCTAGGTGTTGTTACAGCTCCTTGAGGTTTTCTCGGCTGGGTCTGGTTTCTTTCAGGACCTTTTCCAAGCTGACACCTTATGGCTATGTGACCAGCCTTTCCGCATTTGTAGCAGACCACTGTTCTGCTGCTACTTTGGAAGGTCCTTCTATTTTCTTCTTTGGGTCTTCCTTCAGGGCTTAACTCAGCTTTGAATTTCACTCTGTTTCCCGTGAAGGTTTTTTCCTTTGTCTTTCGGTGTGTGAGGATGTATTCGTCTGCTAGTGCAGCCATTTCATAGGTCACGTCAGTTTTTCTTTCACTTAGGTGAACCCTGACTTCTCCTGGCACACAGTTTAAAAATTCTTCAGCTAATATTAGCTGCCGGAGTTTCTCAGCGTCTCCGTCTATCCTCTTAGAGTCACACCACTTATCCAGTGCATTCTCTTTTTCTCGCAGAAATTCCACATAAGACTGGTTTTCAGTTTTTCTCTGTGTTCTGAATTTCTGTCTATAAGCTTCTGGAACCAACTCGAAGCTTTTTAGAACCGCTGCTTTCACCAAATCATAGTCGGCGCAATTTTCTGTCGGCAGGGTTGCATATGCTCTCTGTGCTTTTCCTGTCAGCACAGTTTGGAGTAGCATCGACCAGCATTCTTTCGGCCATCCAAGATTTAGCGCGGTTCGCTCAAAATGTGCGAAGTACCCGTCCACGTTGGCTTCTTCAAATTTCGGGACTAGCCTCGCTTGCTTCGTTACTTCGAAACTGTCATGGCTTTCTTTGCGTCCTCTTATTGCCAAGTCGACTTCTCGCAGCCTTGTTTCTTGCTGAATTTTTATTTTCTCCAGTTCCATTTTATTTCTCTGTAGTTCCATTTGTGCTTGTATTTTAATTTTCTCCAGTTCAATTTCTTCTGGAGTCATTCTTATCATTTCCGTTGGTAGCTCTTCTAATACTGCTTCCTCGAAAACATTTTCGTCGACCATGTGTCTTGCTATTTTTATAACGAGTTCATGCTTTCTCATAGAATTCTGAACATTTAACTCAAGCTTCTCGCCAATTTTTATTATCTCGCTTTTTCTCAGCTTCTCCAACTTTTCCATGGAGGGTTCTTTTAAAAAGTTCTCTATTTTGTCCATTTTTTCTTTAATTTTTCCAAACAGTTATATCAACAAGTAATTTGACTGTTTCAACAATATTCCTTTTTTTTTTCTTTCACGGTCTCCCAGGGTAGATTTAGACGGCAGGAATTGTCACACGACTACTAGCAATAAATATTATTAATAATCATCCCGGATGAGCCCCCATTTTAGGTCTGTGACGGCAAATTGATTAAAATCCCTAAACGGGACTTTATTTTTCGCACGTGTGAAGACGGGGCAGGTTGGCACTTGATCCCCTACAGAAATAAGTCCTGTTCAGAGTTCTTTTC
This sequence comes from Sepioteuthis lessoniana, assembly GCA_963585895.1. Taxonomy (NCBI): domain Eukaryota; kingdom Metazoa; phylum Mollusca; class Cephalopoda; order Myopsida; family Loliginidae; genus Sepioteuthis; species Sepioteuthis lessoniana. The sequence continues at coordinate 3,346,957 of OY757931.1, read as the reverse complement.
TCAGGCAGATAAGAACTGGCATATTACGTGAGGGAATAATTTAAGGCCAGACTGACCGCCGCTGGCAAGGGGTTCCAAATTTCACACTATCACACACCCACCAGGTCGCTTTCTTCTTTCCCCGAGATAATGGAAGAAAGTGAGCCTATAGGTCTTAGTTGTAATAATATTAATACTGCTATAGTGGTAGTCGGTAACTCCGGTTTCCCGTGTGATACTTTAGGGATTAAGAGGACAGTTCTAAGCAAGATAATATAAGGCGAATAGAAGCTGAAAGGAAAGCATGGAATAATAACATAGACCACATGGTAAAATGAAAATACATAAGTTCTTTACTACGGTTATATACATATATATGTTCAAAGTGTCAAAAATATGTAATAGGATAGTCCATGAATATAAATGTCTTTTCTTGGCTTTTATCCTTTTCCAAATTGAGAGAGAGTGGTAAACAAAAATTTGGGTGAAAAGGAAAAATGTCCCAAAGTTACTTATCTTATTTTTTTGACGGGGTTCCACTGGAGAATTTCTCTTCTTTCACGGGCTAATAGACTTCGTATTGCTTTTAATGCTGGCTTGAGAGACTTTGGAGTCCCTCGTGTCTCAGTCTTTTGTCTTTAGCCCGGAATGAAATGGCTATCGTCCGTCTCTCACGAGCGTTGCCCAAAAACTCTCTTTTTTTTGTATTTTCCTTCCGCTGAGGGGAAGGGAACCCTACTTCCGTTTGGGGTCCCCCCACCAATCATTTGGCTTCATTTTCTCCTTCCCCTTCCGATGTCCGGCGACCCAAGGTCACTTAGGTGCAAACATCTGTGTGACCCCCATTCTCTCATAACGGTCACTTTTTGACTGCTAGATAATTTTAGTTCAACGTGAGCCATCACGTGACAGTTTGCATTGTCTAAATCTAGTTAATATAATTTATCGGAATAAAAATAGGGGGTTACCTCGTGGTGTAATGTTTAAAGTGATATACTTCGGAATCGTGGTAAGCAAGTTTGAACTCCTGTCGCGCTATTACATTCACATTCGGACAAGTACCCCTGGTAAATGTATGAACCCCCTTATCATCTTAACTATGGGTTAAATAGTACCACTACTGATCTTCTAGAAGGATGAATTTGGCATTATATAACCTACGACGGTTGGTATGCCATTAAACAAAAAAAATCAAAACCAAACTGAATAAAAAGATTTCTATGTGCATATGTCACTATGTAGGAGAAATAGTATATTTTTACACTGATGTGTAGATAGAAAAATATCCGCAAGTGAAGAGAGCAATAGTAGTATAAGCATATCGAAATAAACAAAACATTTTTGTTCAATCTCAAATGATTAAGGGATGTTGAAATTAAATGATTCCTTGAAGGAATAGAATGTTAATATTTCACTTAAAAGAAATAGTCAAAAAATTTTTTGTGCTGATTTACAGAATGAATCAATAAGTCTACTGAAGGTTTATCGATTTCATGAATTATTGTTGCAGTTATAAAATTGTATCAAAAAGTTGATGATTTATTTATAATTCTAATTGGTTAAAAATACATTTTTAACGATCTAGGAGAGAAAAGATTTCTCTGATAATTTTGGGTTTGGATATTTCAAATTTTGCGAGGCAAGTCATCTCCTGTGGTCTACGAAATCTCAAAAGAATTTAAAAGGAGCGGCCAAGCGCTGATTGTTCAATAAATGCAAATTACAGATGCAAAAATTACGTCTTGCCGCGACTGTTTTTGCCCTTTTAAATGTACTGATTTTCCCTAACAATCGCAACATTAGTACACCCTTTACATATATTTATGCAATTTTATTTTCGGTTAAAGTTTCAATGTTGTTAAAGTTGGTAATAAATGATAGCTGATAATACTCATATTTGCATCATGTCTTTATTTAATGACATATCAACATTCATGGGGTATTTAATGTTCAAATCATTCTTGTAGAAGGACAGTAGTGGTAATATAGCAAAGCTATAACCCGGAGGATAAGGGAGCTCGGACTTTTTACGAAGGTATGAACAGAAAGTGAAAGTTAATAACCTGACTTGGGTTTCATTTCAGTAACTACAATGTCGGAGTCTAGCATGTTGTCCATAACGCCACAGAGATTCCCAAAATTTCAATAAAGGAAAATGGAAACAAAATAGCAAAGCCAAAAGAATATATCACTTCTAGAATTACTAGATTGTAATATTTTAGAATATATATATATATATATATATATATATATATATATATATATATATATATATATATCACTTCTAGAATTACAAGATTGTAATATTTTAGAATATATATATATATATATATATATATATATATATATATATCACTTCTAGAATTACTAGATTGTAATATTTTAGAATATATATATATATATATATATATATATATATATATATATATACATATCACTTTTAGAGTTACTAGATTGCTAGAAGGCTGCATGGAATAAGTACGAAATTAAAGTCAAAAGTAGGAACATTTCTATGATATGATTATAGTTCTACAATAACAGCCCTATATATATATATATATATATATATATATATATATATATATAGTCAAGCACATATGTATATATATATGATAAAGATAAAGTTAGTGACCGTATTCGAGAGCAACGCGAAGGCTCCCTTTTCAATAGCAACTACACTGCGGTGTAAGGGGGGGCGCTACTCATTTTACTAGATTGCTTCACTTTACCTTTGATCCAAACCTTATAATGCTGAGTGTTAAGCAAGGATGAGTCGAGTACCATATATATATATATATATATATATATATCGCTTCTTGAAAAACTAGATTTTTTTTTACTATGCTTGTGAAATGCATATAAAATTAATATCCAACAAAACGATGAAGATGCTTTTTGTATTGGGGAGGATGGGTATAAATGTGTGTGTGTGTGTGTGTGTGTGTGTGTGTGTGTGTGTGTGTGTGTGTGTGTGTGTGTGTGCGTGCGTCTTGGGCGTATATACAGAACTTCCTTTACACAAACCTCAAATGCATTTTAAATGGCTCAGATATAATTAATTCTTATTTTATCCATGGAAATTATTGATCTTTCGTTTTGTTCTTGATCAATCTTTTTTTCATCTCAGTTTCTTATAAAATTTATTTTAATTTTGACTTTATCTAAAGTTGAATTTGTTTCTTGGAAATTTTCATCTCATGGTTTAGTTCTTTTTTATTTAGGTTTTATTATTTTCTGCGGACAAAAATAATTCAAATACAAATAAAAATCGTTCTGCAGTTATATACGTCTTATAACAATCCATTATTTAATTGTTTATTTTCATTCTGGTAAAAATAAAAGACGGTAAAATCAAGAAATACAGGTTATATTTATAGAAAAAGAACCAATTCTTCCCTTTGCTGACGATCGATTTAAGTGTGGATCTAAAAAGAATCAATCATAGTAAGAATTCTAATGAACTGATCATATCAACATGTTTAGGACGATGTAAGAAAAGTTTGAGGTATATTCTAAGAAAATTTATGCATGTATTTGGAAAAAATTATTTGGTTGTATATATATATATATATATATCTTTAAGAAAAAACCAAAGACCGGTTAATTTAGGATTATAAATTTATTTCCATCCTGTTTTTTCGTTTCTGGTGTAAGCCAAAAACACGAAGAAAAATATAACTGGACTTCTTCAGATCCAAAGGATAAATAAAACAGAATAGACACGTCGGGTGGAGTAGGAGGGGGAAGAGATTAAGGAGTTACCTCCTCGTTTTATTGAATTTCCGTTTTTTTACCTATTTATTTTATTTTCAAATTTCGTCTGTTATAATTACGGTAATTTAACTTTTTGATTTATTTGTTTAATTTATTTTCTTTTCATGTTAAGTTCGATAATCAACTTTTAAGAGAAATATTAATGCTTATATTAATTTGGATACAATTTATTTAACTACCTATTTCTTCCTAGTGTGTATGTTGGATACGTTTTTTTCCGGTTTCACTATTTATTTCTATGTTTTTAAATTTTTGTCTATAGTTTAAATTTAGTCTTATGTCTACATCTAGCTATTAATTCACTTCTCTTATTTAATAACTTATCAGGCCATTTATCTATTAAGATATGTATTTTCTCTTCTAAGCATAAATTGCATCTGCCGTCAAAACTATTTGGAGTATATATGTATATATATATATGCGTGCGAGTCTGTTTGTTTGCCCGTGTTTATGTGTAATGTGTGTGTGTTTGTGTGTATGTGTAGTTAGGCAGCAGTCGTTCATTTAAGCATTTTTGATTTAATAGTAAAGATAAATTTAGTGTTTATAATTTATTCAAGATCCTTTAAAGTTTCCTGATAAGTGTCTTGGTTTCAAGTTGGAATTGGTGGATGAATTTACCAAAATTGTCCCTAGTGCTTTTGAACCTTTCATAGGCCATCATCAGGGGTTGCTTGTATGTGTAAGGAGTATTTTTTTAAGAAGAGCTTTGAATTTTTTTGTGGAGTTGGGGGTTATAACATAACAAAAATATGCAAATGCAGAGTTGGATAAAACTGAGTTGCAGATGAATTTTAAAAAATAAGGCAATCAACGGAAAAATGGTATTATCAAGAAATACGGTATATATATATATATATATATATATATATATATATATATATATGCTCGACCCGTGGAAATTACATAAAATACATATACGTAGGAGATGTCATTAAAAACTATCCAAACTTCACCATAAATCTTAAGATTTAAAATTCCTATGGAATGCAGCATCATCATAACTCAAAAAATTATCTCTTTGCGGTTTTTTACTTTTTTTCTTACAGGAAAGTCCATCTCAACGGCATGAGATTTTGGGACGTGAAAGGCATAAAGAATGACCACGATCTAAGTGCCCACCATTTCAAAGGAGATGTTTCAGAAGATTTATAAATTTGTATCGTTTATAAATAAATAAGTGGAATTACAAGAGAACTATTTGTTTAAAATCACATTTCATATATTTTTCATTTTCGATAAAAGTAGCTTCTGCTGCTATCTATCGTGTCCAGTCTATGGTGAATGTGGAATCCCAGATTTATTGCCATTACACCAAGTTCATTTTGACTCTGAGTGAAAGAACATCATCGAATCCTACAAAACGATCGATATAATGATTAGAATTTGATCGGAATACTCGTCACTGTGTGCAAACAAATGATTATCATTCTAAAATGAGAATAATTACCTGAAACCATATTATTTATGAATTATTCTTATTAAGAAAAGTTACTTTAAGAACTCTTCAGTACCGGAGTCTCACCATTACATGCAGTTTAATGTTGTTACCCAGGCACCCCACTTTGAGAGCGAAGGTAGCTTAACCCATAGAAGAAGATACAATTATCTAAGGCCCATAAATAAGATAACATTTTGTGGTTTGAATTTTCAATTCTATAGTGTTTGGAAATGAGTATAATGTTCCAATAGATACAATACCATATTTGTATCCTTGGTTTAGAAGAAAACTGACATGGAAAAAAATGGGGGTAGGGTATGATCATTCGTGGGCGATACTATTATAATAAAAGAACATTGAAATATATATTTCTCACTTTAAAATATTTTGCCGGCAATTTAATAGTACTTCCGATATTAAAAAAAATCTTTATTGTAGTCGATTCGACATATTTTCTTTCTTAAATTGCAACTTCATCAAAATTACATTTGTGACCCAAATTATTTTACGAGTTTCATAATTTGAATGGATTCGAACAGAACGAAAAGTCCATCAAGACTAAATAAATAATACATGCATTATGGAGAAATCTTGGCCATTCGCATTGACATAAAAGCAACCAGGAATGTATTTCTATGAATTTGCAACTGACCCAGAAAAGATGCTTCGTCTTTTTCGAGTTATATTTTTAAGCATATAAACAAGATCTTTCCCGTATCGGACACCGTAACAAATAATATAAACTGTGCTAATTACGTGTTAATACATATACTATCGAAGTATTGTGTGGTATTGAGTATTTCTTTGTATTCTTATGTTCAATACTGTCTAATGGACATATTTATTATTAGCTAAATCGTTAGGAATTTCTATCAATAAAAATTTACTCATTTATTTATCGTAATAATTATGCTGGCACATTTTATTCCGTTCTCGTTGACGTATCCCACAGATTACTCTTTAATGTAAAATATAACTGTTATAGTATTTTGGTTAGACCATTTCAGCTGAAAAGTTAAAACTATATTTAATCGATTAAAATGGATTGTAAGTAAAAAAATTGTTGAAAATGCTTATGGAAAAACGTCATTCAAGAAAAAAGTAACTTTATTACCAAAAAATATATGGCTATTCAATATAATTTTTCTGATAAAATTTAAAAAAATAAAAGACTAACATCAATTCATTTCCGTTTTGATAGAGAGGCTGAGAATGTAACGATTGCAAAAATGTAAGACCCCCTCAAAAATGGTGCCCGGTGGCGAAGAGCCAGTTCTGGAGCTCTAAGGACTGTGTAGAGTCACCACTTTCTATGACTCCCAGGTTCACTCTGACTGGGTCTGGGTATATTTTTAAGGGTTCTTTCTGTAGGTTAAATATATCTGTTTATTATTATTATTATTATTATTATTATTATTAAATAGGAATAGTTTCAACCATATTAGCAAATAACTTGTATGGGGAATGATTATTCTAAACTATATTCTTGATGGTTTGTAATCATATAATTGACTCCAAAAAAGAATGACTTCGGTATTAAACACTCTAAGGACTGAAAGGATGTAAAAACACCCAACCAACCAACAACTAAACAACTGTACATATTTTAAAAAGTAATTAGTCATAATAAAAAAGTTACTCACCGGAGATTACAGAAGGAATACTGTTCGATCAGTCCCCGAATCCCATCCCTTGTTTCCAACCAACCTCAGAGAATTAGAGTTCGAATCTAACTCAGAATCTACACTTCTACTTATTTTCAAATCCGTTCCAATCTCTGTCTCCCAACTAGATTGTATAAGGTGATGCAACGATAGGTTGAACTATCAGTTATCAGTGTTGACAGAGCAGTTATATGTTTGTAATGATTACATTTGACTAGAATCAACTAAACGATCACGGACTTGAATTGTGAATGTTTTTGTCTACATAAAAAAAAAATCCACTTAACAAACGCAGAACGATTTTACAATTTAAATTTGACATCTTGCATTTCAACCTATTTTTTTTTCAAATGCTCACTAGAGATACATACGAATATGTATAGTTATTTATTTTTATTAGTTTCTGTACGATGTTTACTATTATATATCTATATCTATACACACACACACACACACACACACACACACACACACACACACACACATATATATATATATATATATATATATATATATACTAAAATAGAAATAGATATTTTTATATAACTTTAGAAAATGAGAATGATTGAAGTCCCTTGCGACTTCTTACACGGGAATTCTATCTATCTATCTATCTATCTATCGGTTCAATTCGTTCAATTTTCTTGACTCCCTCTTTTACCACCTGTCCCTATCATCTATCATTAGCAAGTCATCTGGCAATATACAGTGTCCACACAAACCAGATTACTTTAAGTTTTTGATGTTTGGTCAATATTGGTATGTACATATCTTGGAACCCATAAATCTGGAACAGAGTCTAGAGAAAGTTGAGATGTGAGGAAGAATCTGGACCATCCAGACTAGACCATATGTAAAAATTGAGGATAATATTTCGAAGAATCCTGGATCTACGAAAAAGAACCCTTTCTCTCGGATTCAGGTAAAAAAAATTCATTTAAAACAGGTCAGAAAACAGCAGAGGGAGAAAAGCACTACCATCACCACAAAAAATAAAGGTAATAATAGATATAATTTATGCAGAATCAAAGCAAGTATGTGATATAACTGTTTTTGCCCTAAAAAAATCAGAGCGGAAATACAAAATCTGCATGGGAAATGACACTGAACCTACGAGAAGAAGCGAAAATACTAAGGAAAGAAGATCCATAACGACAAAATGGAATGAAAAGACCGGGTAAAAAACTACAGTAGACAAGCGTGACAATGAAACTGGGAGGAATTGACTAAAATTTTCTGGCCGAAGAAGAGAGACACAAAAGATACTGGGTTAGAGTCAAGCAATACAGGCCAAACTGGACCTTTTAAAATAGCGAAGGAGAATTTTACAAGCAAATCGATGGAGAAAAGATAAACACAAGAGAACTATCAGATGAAAAGGAAGCAAAACATGTCTGAAGTAAGATAATGGAACAAAATCAATATCGCAGAATGGCCGAATGAATAAATAACAAGAAAAAAACTGCAAGTATTTGAAGAAGGCCCCGAGGCAATAATATATCCAGATTCACAAAGAAGAAGAAAGAATTAGAAAATGCTGGCGCATGATATCATTCATGGAGCTTGATTTTAAAAAAGTATGTCCATCCACTAAAAATTGCAAGAACACCCTAATGGAAGACGAAAAGGAAAAGTACACTAATCACGAAAGGTCACCCCAAAGAAACCATCCGAAGAAGTTAAGAGTAAATAGCATGTTTGTCAATGAAGTAGAAAATGCTAACTGCACAGATTAGAGAAGAAATATATTACTCACTTGAAAGCTGCAGACTATTTTCCGAGGAATAGAATAGATACCACAAGGGAACAATGGGAACAGTTGACTTACAATGTATTGGTCGGTACATCCTCAAAAAGTTAAAAACAAAGCGAAAATCTGAGGCCATGGCATAGTTACAATACGTAAATACCTACGACACGATGCCATAAACTCGGGTGATAGAATGTCTGAAAATATCCAACAAAGTAAAAAACTTAATCAGTAAAGCAATGAAAAATGGAATTAGCAGGGGAGGACAAAGACTAGAAAGGGGACATTCCAAAGAAGCATTTTCCTAGGAGACTCAATCTTGCCAGTTTAATGAATAGCTGCCTCTCAATTACATACTTAGAAAAGGCACTAGAGGCAGCAAATTTAAAAAGTCTCAGGAAAAGATAAATACAACTGCCAAATTAGGAAAACAAAAGAACTCTTTGATAAAATTAAAATAACAAGTTATTGGGATATTGTAAACAAACACGATCAGATAAAGATGAAAAAAATTAAGAAAACAGTACCTCAAATGAACGAGAAAACTTCTCGAAACTGAACTCTACAGCAAATGTCTCCTGAAAGAACAAAAACTTGTCAGTCTCCCTTTTAAGATACCCTGGACCATTCTTCAAATGGACCAAGGAGGAATTCAAATAGACCAAAGGACAAAGAAATTGTTAACTATGCTTAAGGTCTTACCCAACCATCATATAGCAAAGAGATAAATGAGGGTGAGGACTCTCCAATTTTGCAACAAAAAAGAACTCGAAGAATACACCAAGATGAGCAAAGAAAAACTAATAACAGCACTTAGAAGTTGCAATAGCAACAAGGTCAATATAAGGACAAATAGTAAAACTACAAAATCTAGAAAACGAAGATTAGAAGTGAATGAACAGAATGGATACTTCATACGATAAACTAGCAAAATTGCACATATGGTGATCTGGACATGACTAATAAGGGAAAAACTTATAAAAGAAATTTAATCTCTTTTAATAGACGCATAAAATAATGGCATAGGGAGAAATTATTTGATGGCAAAAATTGATATAGTTATGTAGCTGAATAGCAAGTGTAGGTTACGTGGACAGATAGATGAGGCGGTTAATCTGTTGCAAAAGGAATTAAGACTAGGTACGAATGATGGGGAAAGATGATCCACAGGGAATTGTGCAAATGATAAAAATTTGACCATACTATCAGATTGTACATGTACAAAACAGAATCCGTCTTGGAAAATGTGACCCATGTTAATCTCTGTGATTTTAAGAGACAAACGGAACACCAAATCCTGGCGAGAACATTAGATCCAGTGTTAATTAACAAGGAGAAAAAAAACTGGTAAGCTAATTTATTTGAGGTTGCAGCTGTTATAGAGTAAAAATGAAAACAACCTAATAAACAAACAAAAATATTTAAAAAATGCTTGGCTCTTCAAAGAGAGGAGAGCACTGGCAGATATCAAAATACAAAGAGGGATTTTCTTGATATACTCACTACTCAATACAACTAATTATCAATGTAATGATGTCACTCATTTATACACTAATGAAATGCAGATTAGGCTACATACGTTCAAAATTACAAGAAAAGATTAATTACCTAATGTGCATAGATGACATCATGCTATTTGCAAAAAGAGAAAAAAAGAACTGGTAGCTTTGATAGAAACAATAATATATATACTATATATAACCAGGTATAGGTAGAGAATTAAACAGCGAAAAATGTCCCATGCACATAAGTAGAAGCAGGAAAAGTGAAATAAAGGAAGTAATAGAATCACCCGACAAGGAAAGAGCCAGAAAGCGTGGAGAAAAGGAAAACTACTAGTACTTGGGAATATTGGATGTGGTCTTCATCAAACAACCTAAAAATGAAAAAAAAATGAAACTGTTCCAGAGAAGAAGCAGAAATCTTCTCAAAGCCTAGCACTATAGCAGAAATCTCATCAAAGGTCTAAACATCAAGGCAGTCCCATAATAATGTACTCTGAAGCATTCTTAAAATAGATAATGGAGGAACTCCAAAAAATGAACTAAAGAACAAGGAAATTGAAAACTATTTACCAGGCCTTTCATAAAAGAAATGACATAGATTATATATCTCAGGAAAATTAGGAGATAGAGGATTCGCTAGTATAAAAGATTGTCTGGATGTATCAATAGAACAACTTGAAAAGAACATTAAAATGAGAAAAGAAAAACTAATCACAACAGCCAGTCAGAGCGTTGGTTACATATGACGAGACACTAAAAAACGACAAAAACTAGGAAACAGAAATGAGTAGAAAAACAAATGTTGGGGGGTTTTAAGCGAAAAACCGAAGATATTTCATAAAAGAAATCTTATACATGGCTACGAAAGGGAAACCTCAAAGGAGAAACTTGATATCTTCTAACAGCAGCACAAAACAACACCATAAGGCCCAATTATATTAAAGCGGAAATTGATAATACAATATAGAATTGCAAGTGTTGGTAATGTGGAAAAATAGGAAACTGTTAATCATATAATAAACAGATGCAGTAAGCTAGAAGAATCGAGTACAAGACAAAGCACAACTGAGTGGGAACGGTAATCCATTGGGAATTGTGCAACTGGCTGAAATTTAAACACAACAAAATGGTGTATGCACAAATCAGAATTAGCTTTAGAAAATGTGATGCATAAAATTATATGGGTTCTGAGATTTAGATGGATCACGCAATCCCGATCAGAAAACCAAACCGAGTGTTAATTAAGAAAGCAAGGAGGGAATTTGTCGTTTTGTGGATTTGGTTGTTCCGGCAGACCGCAGAGGGAAAAGAAAGCGAAAATATAGACAAATACATGTACCTTTCTAGAGAACTGGTTAGGCTTTGGAACATGAGGGTGAAGGAAATACCAATTCTGGTTGGTGCATTCAAAAAAGTCACCAAGAGCTTGGAGTAGGAACTGTAAGAATTGGAAATCAATCGAATAATCGATGCTATCACCATTACATCATTGCGGAAATCGCTGAGTATTCTCTGAAGACTTCCAAAAGCCTGAGGAGTCTTGGTATCACTCCGACTTGAGAAAGATTATCAGCTAATACTCTTGTGAAAATCTTACAAGGTGTATAATAATAATAATAATAATAATAATAATAATAATAATAATAATAATAATCGACTTTGGTGTCCCGGCTGACCACAGAGTAAAACTGAAAGAATGTGAAAAGAAAGATAAGTACCTCGACCTTGCTAGGGAATTGAAAAAACTGTGGAACATGCCGGTGACAATTATACCAATTGTAATTGGTGCGTTTGGAACAGTAACTAAAGGATTACTAAAGGGACTGGAGGACTTGGAAATTGGCGGACGGGTGGAGACCATCTAAACGACAGCATTATTGAGAACGGCCAGAATACTGAGAAGAGTCCAGGAGACTTGAGGAGACTTGCTGTCTCTCAGACTCCAGTGAAAAACCACCGGCTAACACTGATTGGAAACTCTCTAATGAGTGAATAATAATTATAATAATAATAAGCAAAAGCAGCAAATTAGCCGGGACAGCAAAGCTTACAATCCTGCAAGTTCTCTCTATTTTGTTGATTATTATAAGGTCTGGTCGACTAGCCGAGATTAGGTGATCCATCTGTATCTCAAAATCCCAGAGGAGTTTGGGCTTCTCATTCACCAGGACAGATTCTGGATTGAGCATATACTATTTATTCGTATGTTCAAACTTCAGTTTCTTGCACAATTCCCAGTGGATCACCTTGTCCACTCAGTCGTGTCTAGTCTTATACTCCTTCTGTGCTAATTTGCTGCCCTCGCTTATCATGGGATAGATAATTTCGTCTCTGTCACCACATAATCTACATCTGTTGTTTTGTTGTGATTTTTCTATTCTCGCTTTGATATGGTTAGTCCTTATGGTATTGTTTTGTGCTGCTATTAGAAGAGATTCAGTTTCTCTCTCAAGGTTTCCCTTTCTCAGCCACGTCCATTTTTTCTCGTGTGAGATGTCACTTGTTAGTCGCTTAAAATGTCTATAAGGTTGTTTTCCATCCCAATTTTGTTTTCTGGTTATTGTCGTTCCGCTGGTCTTCGTATAGTTTGTATTGTTTCTGATGGCTATAATCAGTCTTCCTTCTCACTTATCTATATAGACTTCGAGTCATTTTATCGATGAGTCAACGCTGTCTTTAATGCTGGTTAGTCCTCTTCCTCCCTCTCTTCTTGACACATATAGTCTGTCAAAGTCATTTCTGGGATGCAATGTCTTATGCATGGGCATTAGTTTTCTTGATCTCTGGTCTATTCGCTTAAGTTCCTCTCTGGTCCACTTCAAGAATCATCCTGAGTATCTTTCGAGGGGGACAGCCCAGGTATTTATCCCTTTGACAAGGTTACTGCAATATAATTTTGTCTCGGGTAATTTTCTGGTTCTTCTGAGATACTCTTTTTAAAAAGTTTTCTTTCATTTTCACTTTTTTGATGGTGTCAGCTTCCAATATCAGTATTTGTAGGTTTCCTTTTGTCCGAGTGTTCTGATTTCTACGAGATTTGATAGATGATTCCTTCTGTCATGTTTCGTTTGCCACTTTTTATTACTATCATCGCAATTTTTCTATGCCATATTCTATTTCTATATCTTGACAGTATATTCTCACAGTTTTTATTAGGGTTTCTAATTCTTTTTCGTTTTTGGAAAAAGTTTGATGTCGTCCCTGGTTTATTGTGATTTCATCATCATCATCATCATGTTGTGCCGCCAGCACGGATATCCCTGACTCTCTCTCGACACTTCTCCCAATCCTTCATCGCCTCTGGCAGGTCTTCAGGGCTACATCCCGTATCATCACAGAGCTGCTGTTTATATGTTCAAGCTGGCCGTCCTGCTTTTGCCCGGCCATATGTGGGGGTCCATAGGAGTAAATCACTTTTGAGCTCGGCCCTACTTCTCCAGCAGTGTCCTGCATGCCTGGTTTGTCTAACTTGGATAGTTTTTGTGATGGAAGGTAGGTGGCCGTATAGTTGGTGCTTTGTGGGGTGTTGCCTTCAGGACTTGTTCAATATTGCTTACAGCATTCTTGTGTAATTGCCGTCTAGATTTTTCTCCAGCCGTTTAGTTAGCGTCCAAGTAGTGCATCCATATAGCAGTATCGATACGACCGCTGCTTGGAAGAAACTGTGTTTTATTCTATCGGTCAAGTCTGACTTCCATACAGCTATCGATAAGCTATCGATTATATGGAAGTCAGACAATTGCAATTTACTGAGTTTGTATCTGGCTGTTCCTTTCCTAAGGATGTATTTAAGAGGCATCATGGCTATCACAAATAGTAATGGTGATAGTACATCTCCATGGAATATGCCTCTTTGGGTCTTTACCTCTGTTAAGCCTTTTCCTCCAGGGGTCAATTCCACTCTCCAGGTTTGCATGCTTTTCTCGATAAACTGTTAGATTTTTACACATTTTCAGAGAGCGTAGTATCCAGCCTTGGGGGACCATATCATAAGCCTTTTTGTTATCAATCCAGGCCATAGCTAGATTTTTCCTTCTCGTTTTTTCTTTCGTTGACGATGTGTTGATCTATATATAGTAGTTCCTCCGTGCCTCTGGTTCTCTTGCGGGATCCTTTCTGTTCGTTGGACATGATTCGCGGCTTATCAGTGATTAGTAGATCTTCTCGCTAATTTGTGCCGTTAGTATTAGCCACATCATTGGGTCCATATTTGTTTGGTGCGGTTCCTTTGAGGAGGGTCTTTTTGGGTTAAAGTGGTCTTCTCTTTGGTCATCCATTCGAGTATCTCAGTTTTCTGAATGCATTTATTCATTTCCGTAGGATGTCTGTCGTGTATGGAGGTGAATTTTTAAAACCAAATCTGTGTATGCCATCAAGGCCAGGGGTTTCCAGTTTTATATCTTTTTTAAGTGCTGCTTTCGGCCCGTTGGGGTGTATGTTCACCTAATGGCCTTCTTCGAGCATTTGTAAATCTGTTTCCATGTTGTTTATCCATTCGTCTTTTTTTTTTTTGTTATGATCTTTCTGTTCCCATGTTTTCCTCCAAAATCTTTTTGTCTCTCTCGTATCCAATTGTTGACATGGCTTCCTTAGTTCTCCATCTCATTGTTAGTATATTTTTTCCTTGTTTTGTAACGTCTTGTTTTGTTATTGTTTAGTCTTGTCTTGGTATCCTTTTAGTCTTCCTTCTTTTGCCAGTATTTCTTTGATTGTTCTCCACAAGTTTTTTTGAGTTCTAGTTGCCGTGCATTTTCAGTTTCGCCTGAATATTTCTTAATGTTCCATCTTAGTATTCTTACTTGTTGTCGTAGTCTTTTTATCTGTGATTCTAGACTGAGTTCCACCCCGGTTTGGAATTTCTATTTGTGGTCTTCAAGAAAACCCTGATTTTTTTACAGACTGATTTTGCTCTTGCGTATATTAACTTCGTATTGTCGTTTATTGGAATATTTGTTAATAAGTCATTCACTGATTCGGTTTCGAACTGGACTGTTTTCCAGTCTAGGTTCCTGAGAGAGGGTAATGTGATTTTATTTTCAGATAAGATTCTACTAATTTTATCCTCAGAATTTTTTTCCTCTTGACTCAATGCTTGCATTTAAGTTTTTGCGGTGCATGGGTCATTGTCATCGAGTTTTTGATTATGATTTTCTGGCTTTCCTGTACTTAGTATCTCGGTTACTGTATTATGAGTCGGTTGATGTGTTTGCCTATATATTTGTTGGTGGATTTTTAATATTTCAAGGTCAGAAAATCAATCATTCTTCGTTATTGTCCAAACCTGGTCAATGAGCCTTTAGTTTCTGGCCTTAAATCTATGGGATTCTGTCCAGATTTCTATTGTACTTTTTCTATATCCTCTTTCCGCTGAGTTGCTTCTAAAATAACCATATAATGCTACTTTTTATCTTCCCTTGTGGATTTTCTACGCTGTGGTCTCTGGTATGAGTGGTCGATTTGTGCATTGTTTGTGTTCCAGAAAGAAGAATCATTTGTATACCTGGAAAAAGAACAGCCAATTTCCGCAGGATGCCAGAGGGTTCCCCTTGTTGCCTATCAAGGATCACTTGCTGATCATGACACCTTAACCTATCGTCTGGGCCCCTACGTCAGTGGGAAGAAATAAAGTACCTCAGATGGATAACATAAAGTAATTAGTCTGGGGATGATTTTAAAATCGAGTATTCTCAAAAGTCACTTGACCTCTTCTTCAGATAACACCCTCTAAAAAGTAGGAACCGCAAAGAATCGGACAACTGGCAAAGAGATCTGATAAATGGATCTTCACTGCACTTTTTCGAGAAGAAAATCTAATTAGTAAAAATTGTCTTTAATTTGAAATGCATAATAGATTTTGTTGCTCGTAAATTCTTTTGGTCACTGTTTGAGATTTAAATGAGGGCATTTTTTCATAATTTTTTTCAACTAAACTATTTCAAACGCACGAATTAGATTTGTTTAAATTTTCCAAGCTAAATTCCATCTAGTTAACGAGCGTCTTCTCTAGATGAAAATGTAATGTATCTGATGTAGTGTGAAAGCACTGATTAAGTTCAATTACAAAAGACATGAAAAGAGCTTACTCTTTACTATAAAAGGATCAGCCTTAGTGGAAAAGAAGTCTCAAGACCAATAAATATAAAAACCCAAAAGGGGATAAAGGAATCCCTGAAACTAGCATAGGTACTTATTGTGAGAAGCAAAGTATAAAGTAGCTGGTCAGTGGACTTTAACTAAATTAAAACTTAAATATCTAAAAAAAAAAAATTGTGACCCGCTGTTCTTGAATATTTACCGTAAATATTCTCGGTCACAACTGTGTCAGGCGCGCAGATGATAAACAACCCCAGCAGCTGGTTTAGCCACAATATACTACCCATGAAAAACAGCATTATTATTATTATTATTATTATTATTATTATACTCATTTTAGAGCTTTTCACACTAGCATTAGCTTGTGATTTTCCATAGGAGTCTGACGGACATCAAGGTTCCTCAAGTCTCCAGGACTTTTCTCAGTATTCTGATCGATCTCGACAATGTTGTACTTTGGATAGTCTCCTCTTGTGCCCTTATTTAAGTGTTCTCCAGTCCCTGTAACAATCCTTGGTGACTGTACAGCGCACGCCAATTGCAACTGATATCATCGTCATATTTATTATAACTATTGTTACTATTATTTAATTTTCAGTTTTATTTTCGTTTTTTACACTCCTTCACTAGGTCTTTTATACCAAAGATGTTCGATGGAAGTGATTACATGTATTCTATGTATTTATATTGTTGATGCCTCTTATTGGTGATATTTTCTGTCACATTGGTCCTACGCTCCTTAGAAAATCAAGTTTCACAAAGTGCGTTTTTTGCATTTCATATAGGCCGGGACTATCAAGTATCTTGTTAATTCGTTTATACCTTTCTTGATCATATCAAAAGATCCTACTGTTACTGGCACCATTGTAATTTTATGGTGCCACATTTTCTCAATATTTATTTCTAGGTTTTTGTCTTTGTCTTTGAATTATTTTCTTATATTCTTTGACTGATATGTTATTATTTATTGGCCGTGACATAAATTAAGTCTTATTCTTCTTTTATGATCCTTAACAACAATGTTTTGTCTATTACTCTTCATCTTTCTATCAGTTTCGTGAACTATTATACTCATTGTGTGTTTTCATACAAGCTATAACTAATGGATTTTCATTAGAGTCTAAAAGACAGCAACTCTCAAAGACTATTCTAAGTATTCAAGTCAAATTTTTGAGTTGTTATGATTTGGAAGATTTCAATTCTTCTGCTAGTACCTAGTTCCTGCAATATTTATTCAAAGTTCTTAGAGACTGTTTCAAGGACTCCAGTCACGATCGGTATCACTGCTACCTTTTTCAGTTCTCTGGCAAGTTACAGGTATATTTCAAGTTTTACGTCTTCCCTCACTTTTAATTTGTGGTCTTCTGGCATAATCAATCACAGGAAATTTTTTTCTTGCTGATTAAAACAATTCCCGTTATTACTTTTGGGATTTTTTTCTCACCAGAGTTCGATGATTGCTTTTCACTTGAGTCTGATTGACAGGAAGTCTCCTCAAGTCTCCAGGACTCTTCTCAGTATTCCGACCGATCTGAACAATGCTGTAGTTTGGATTGTCTCCACTCATCTTCTTATCTCCAAGTCCTCCAGTCCCTGTACCAATATTTTGGTGACTAGACCAAGTGTACCAATTATAATTGGTATCATCGTCACTTTCATGTTGCATGGTTTTTTTTCAGTTCTCAATCAAGTTCTAGGACTTTAACTCTCTTTTCGCTTTCTTTCAGTTTCATCCTGTGGTCAGCAGAAACGGCAAAGGCCGCGATTCTGCTGGTCTTTTTTTTATGTTGAGTATCACTAGGTTTGGGTCCTCTAGGGCCAAGAATACGTGATAACAATGAGAAACAAAAGGAACAGGTTACCAGTTCCTTTTGTTTCGTATTGTAATCTTTCTGTTCTTGCGGATATCATCATCATCATCATCATATCGTGCTGGCAGCACGGATATCCCTGACCCTCTCTCGCCACTCCTCCCTATCGTTCATCGCCCTAGGCAGGTCTTCAAGACAACAACCTGTATCCTCACATAGCTGCTGAATGTACGTTCGTGCTGGTCGTCCTGCTTTTGCGCGGCCATGTGTGGGGATCCATAAGAGTACATCTCTTATGAGTTCATCTCTGCTTCTCCAGCAATGTCCTGCATGTCTGGTGCGCCTAACTTGAATAGTTTTCGTGATAGGGGGCAGGTGGCCGTACAGTTGGTGTCTTGTGGGGTGTTGCTGCCAGGACTTGTTGAGGATTGCACGCAGCATTCTTGTGTAATTGCCATCTAGTTTCTTCTCCAGCCGTTTTGTTAGCGTCCATGTAGTGCATCCATATAGCAGTATCGATGTGACCGCTGCCTGGAAGAAACTGCGTTTCATTTTATCGGTTAGGTCTGATATATATATGTATATATATATGTATATATAATCATTGGTAGACTCTTTATAGGTCAATGGTTTCCTTTTCTAGCTCAGTATAAACATACCCTTAATAATCCATTCTGGTATACATGCTTTTTTAATGCATTTACTCAACTGAATACCCAGTCAGTCATGGATGGATGTGAATGTTTTTAAACACGAATCTATGTATGCCATCATGACGTAGTGTTTGCCCTTTCGGTACTTTTTTGAGTGATGCTCTTAGCGAATCCAAATATATGTCCAACTCAGGCATTTTTAGAGGGATTGTAATTCGTTTCCTAATGTTACTTATCCATTCGGCCTTTCTGTAATGTTTTTTCTCTTCTCCCACTTTACTTTACGATTGTTTTGCTTTATTTACAACCCGTTATTAGTTTGCCCTCATGCATATACTACTGATTTGATGAAATTTTCTTTATTTATTTTGGAATAACCTGTTTTAGTTATATTTCATGATACTGTCCCTGTATCTTTTGAATCTCCTTTTTTTCTCCCAATATCTTATGATTTTCCTCTTCCAGTTGTACATTCAGACTTGTCAACTATTTTTTTTTTCGTCCTTATATATCTTTGCCTTTTTTTATTCTTATGATTTTGTTTGTTTTCGCAGTTTCTTGATCTGTTCTTCTTATCTAATGTCCTATCTAGGTTTTGTATTTTTCTTTGGGCCTCTTAGGAAAATACCAATTTTATTACAGACTACTTTTCCTCCGGCAAAAGTTGCCTCGTTTAACTCAGTAATATAGCTTGTTGGGATATTTGGCTATAATTTTTAACCATTTCGTTTTCTAACTTGATTTTTTTTTCAGTTTCGTTTCTTGAGGGTTGGTTATGCCGTCTTCTTTTCAGGCATAATTTTCATTATTAACTCAAATATTATTCTGTCTTCCTGCGTTAATATTTGTTTGGGGATTTTGGGATTTGTGGTGTTTCGGGTAAGGGGCACTTGCTTTTCTGTATTTAGCATTTCTTTCTGTATTTAGCATTGTTTGTAATATTCACGACTTACAGGTCTACGTTCAAGGTCAGAAAACCTACGTTTCTTTAAAATCATCCAAGTTTGGTTAACTAGTGATAGTAGTAGTAGTAGTAATAGTAGTAGTAATATAAATAGTTAACTGAAACCGTATAATTGCAAAATTGCCCAATCAACTGGGGCTGTAGAATACACCGATTACACCTCTTTGGAGGGGTAATACCCCCCAACTAGTGTCCAAGATATGACACAAAACAATCTGATGCTGAGGTTCTAGTACTGTTGGAGCTTTGGGGAATGCGAAGTACCCCTTTATTGCCATCGCTCCCAGGTCCACTCTTGGTCGGCGTGGTAGCACCTGATAGGGCTATCTATGGGTTAAATAGAACTAACTACATACTTATGCTAAACTGAATTGTTTGATTAAACTGAATAGCTTAAAATAGAAATGTTTATGACAATACCAAAGACTTTCAAAATGGTATTTGATACCTCCTTGCATAACACTCAGCAATATAAGGTAAGTATCAAGGGTAAAGTGTAGCAATCCAAGAAAAGGAGTAGTGCCCCCCTACACCTTGGTGTAGTAGCTACTGAAAAGGGAGCCTTCTGGTCGCCCTCGACTGTGGTCGCCAACTTTACTTACATACATTTAAACTGCGTGTTTATGCTAAAATGAATTATTTGAAATAAAACTGTTTTTTGACATTGAAACTCTGCTTACACTAAACTGAATTGTTTAATATAGAACTGTTTTGACATTTAACTGTGGGTAAACAAAATCTGATCTTATACTAAACTGAATTAGCTGAATTAGAACTGCTTGACTAAACTGAATAGCTTGAAATAGAAATGTTTTTCACAATTAAACTGTACTTACATTTAAACTGTGTACTTATGCTCAACTGAATTATTTGAAATATAACTATTTTCATAAAAATGGATTTTCGTATCATGGACATAGCACGATTGCTTTTTTTTTATTCAATATTAGTTGTGAAAGTTTGTTAAGTAAAACCATGCTTAAAAATTATTTTACATTCTACTGAGATACTGCCAAATTCTCTCAGATTTGATTTTATGTATAAAGTTGCGAAATATATACCGATGAGACAAAAAATTATTATCACATTTCTGATAATGTGTTTGTTTATTGAAATTCGAAAAAGCTCCTACGTGATCAGGCATGTAGTCTATTCGACCCTGAAATTTTTCTTTTGGGATGTAGTGCCTGTTTATATTTACCAAAATCCCCCTCCACAAGTATGATATAAGACAAGGTCAAATTAAGCAGTCCCGTTTGCAAGTATTCATATTTACCCAAAACCTACTTTGCGTGCAAGATTTGATAAAATGTCGGTTTTTAAGCAGGGTATAACTGGGTGGAATTCAAAGTCTATTGGTTGTTTTAAGAAAGCGAAAAAGAACTATATATATATATATATATATATATATATATATATATATATATATATGTCATTGATAGGATGTATCAAATTTTGCTTCTTTCTTAAGAAACGGATTCTTTTATTACAAGGTGCATACGATAAGTTTCATATGGGCATTTAAAATCATTGTAGACTCTTGAAATTTCACTATGTTATTGCTACACTTCTTATGAGATGACTGACCAATTTTTATGATCTCAGCTTCAAATGAACAGCTACAGCAGGAATCGGAATACACCCTACTAAAGCCTGATTATCACAGCTGGTGAATTTCAAAAATGCAATCTGACACTTTAGAAGAACGATATGCAATAAAATTCTGTTTAAACTTAGGAAAAATGCCACAGAAATGTATGGAATTCTTCAGACTGATTTTCGACCGTCTTGCATGAATCGAGCATCAGTTTTTGAGTGGCATAACAGATTCAAGGAAGGCAGGGAGTCTGAGAGGGATGATGGGAGGTGTGGGAGGAGTAAGGAAGTCAATACATCAGAGCTGATTGACTGAAGGGTTAGGGTTAGGGTTACTATGTTGAGGTCTTAAAGGAGTTCAGGAAGAGATTCAGTCCAAAGATGCCAGCAATCTTCAGTGGCATTTCCACCTGGACCATGTACCAGTCAACGACTCCATCCTTGTCACAGACTATTTGACCAAGATGGGCATCAAGACCGTTCCTCAGCCTCCATATAGTGCTGATTTGCTCCCGGTGACTTTTGGTTATTCGCTAAGCTCAGAGGGTTTCGTTATAAGACAATTGAGGAGATGAAAGAGGCTGTGACGAAGGTCATTGACACGCTGACACAAGAGGACATCCATGGGGCTTTCCAGAAGTTGTTGGAACGGTACAAGTGCATTGCAGCCGGAGAAGATTACTTCATGCGTATACTATCAATAAAATGCCCGTACGAAAAAAGTCTGGAAACTTATTTAATGATCCTCGTGTCTCTGAAAAACTCCTCGCTGTTGTTTATCAACAGAAATGGCTATAGCTTCCGCTTTATAGCTTTAAAAGTCAGTTAAAAGAAATCGTAATTGATAATGCAAAATATTATTCCTATGAATCGGTTCCCTGGGACATAAAAGAGTATATCAATTGTTCCACAATGGTAATAAGTTTCAGAAATGTTAAGGAATCTTCTTTTTCCTAATCCTGTGCTAAAAAAGCGAAATCATATTATCTGTGTTCCTTTTTATCTTTTCACATTTTACACAGACTACTACGTGTAAATTTTTGCCTTGACTAATTTACATCCATTGATTTGATTATTCAACTGATTTATCTCTTTTTCGGAGAAATCCGGGACTTTTCATGGTCATATTTATTACGATTATTAATTATCATAAATCTATTTGATATTATTGATATTTTATAATATTTACCGGCTCATTGGCGCAGTAGATTGAGTGTTTGCCTAATGGTCCGGCAGACCTGCGTTCAATCCCAGGTTGCGTCATACCAAAGACTTAAAAATGATACTTGATACATCCTTGCTTAAAACTCTATGACATAAGGTATGTATGAAGGGCAAAGTGGAGCAATCCAGGGAAAGGAGAAGTCCCCTCCCCTACACCTCGGTATAGTAGCTATTGAAAAGGGAGCCTTCTGGTCACCCTCGACTAGGGTCGCCAACTTTCCTTTTTTTTACGGCTTGTAAAATTCTACGATGCAGGAATATTTATCTTTTCACATATTTGTTTATTTTCTATGGATTATGTTTTCAAGAATATTATCTGCTCTGAAGGATTTTTTGATTTTTTCTAGCCGTAAATAACAATTTAAAGATTGTAGAAGAATCACTATCCTTGAATAAAATGAATTCCTGTGGTGTAATGGTTATCGTCGCAGGATATGGACACGGCGACACGAGTTCAAATCCTGGACCTGACTGATTGCATTTCACATAGCACTAATACCCTTGGGAAAGGTATGAATCCAAATATTCTCCCTCCAGCTATGGGTAAATAGTAGGGCAGATTAGGTTCTTCAGCCTTGTTGAGGCAACTAGTCTAGGAGAAGGAAAACTCTGAATTCAAACCTGTTAAAATCCGCTCAAAATTGACCCTGTGTCATATCCTGCCCGAGTGGGGAAGTTGGGTAAATATGATAAAATGAATTTTATCATTTATCTTATTTCATTCCCTTTGCTCTTCCCAGTCGACATTAGCAAGTCTCTAATGTCAGATTGAATGTAGAATTTGAACACTTACAACATCGATAACTTTTTTTTCTCTACTCACCTCCAACCCCTTTGATAAATACCTCTCCGACATTGGACATATTTTGATATATTTCGTCAATAACGCCAGATTAAATGCACTCCACCGAGAGACTTCCCGTCTTTTTCCTATCATTGCTTTGTTTTACTTTCCATTGTTCCAAGATAGAAGACTTAATAAAAGATGCAGTCTTTTAAAACCTCCTCACCCCATGGCATCACATTAACAAAAAGAACTGACCGGAAACGAACTGACAGCACCGATATGATCGTCAGGTAGCGGAAGCTTCTAATCATTGACTAACTTAAAGGCATTCGAACCGAGGGCGAAATGTTATTATATTCTTCTGACTATTTTATCGCCAAACAACTGTCAGAATTCAAATTGAAAGTCCAGACTGAACAAATATCATTATCAGATTTCAGTGAAAAATTCCTAATCGCTACCAACATCGCATCAGATATCAGTAGTATCCATTATTTTAGTCCTTTCTTCAAATCACTCTCTTCATTATATATATATATATATAAAAATGTGACGGCTTTTGCTTATCTTTTATTTGAAAACCGATTCAAGGTATCAAGATTCATCAATTCATCAATTGAACTGTGTTTACACGAACTTGATTGACGGTTTTAAAAAGTAAAACAAGTTGTTTTTTCTACTTCGACTGTCAGTGAGTAGTTGATATGAGATCAGGAGTAAAGCACTATGAAACGAAAATGCTTTATACATACATACATATATATATATATATATATATATATATATATATATATATATATATATATACAACTAATACAACTATAACTACTACTACTACTACTACTACTACTAATGCTACTAATATTAATAATAATAATGATAACAATAAAATTGTGGGACATGAATCTGATGGAGATAACAATTGTAATTGGTACTCTCGGAACAAACCCCTAAGGCTTAGAAAAGGAAATGGCAGGGTTGGAAATTAGAGGATAAGCAGAGAAATCTAGACTAAAGACTTATGATCGGACAGAATACTGAGAAGGGTTCTTGAAACTTAAGGATATTTGCTGTATCTTAAGCTCCAGGGAAAATATCAACTAATGCTCTCAAAGGATTAAAATAGCAATAATAATACGCTGACCTAGTGATAGTTTACTAAAAAGGAAACCTGCCGAATTGTGAACTTTGCCCACCCGGCAGACCACAGGGTAAAAGTAAAAGAAAAGGAAAAAAAGAATAAATATGTAGATCTTGTAAGAGAACTAAATGCCTATGGAACATGAAGGTGGTGGTAATACCAAGTGTGATTGGTACACTTAAAACAATTCCTAATGGTTTGGTAAAGGAACTAAAAGACTTGGAAATCAGAGTTCAAGTAAAGAACCATTAAGACTACAACACTGATAAGATTGGCCAGAATACTTAGAAGAGTTGTGAAGGTCTGTTCCCTCTCGAAATCCAGTGAAATTTTTTTATTTATCTAACGCTGGTTTGAAAAACTCTCAAAGAGTAAAATAATAATAATGGTAATTGGAATTATGATAATATTTTAAGATATAAACAGATCACCTAATCTCACCCAGACGACCAGACCAGATTGAAAGAAAAAAAAGAGAGACCTTGCTAGAGAACTGAAAAAACTAAGAAACATGAAATTGTCGGTTACTCCAATTGTAATAAGTGCGTTCGGCACAGTCACCAAAGAATTAATACAGGAACTGAAGGACTTGGAAATAAGAGGACGAGCGGAGATTATCCAAATTACTGCGCAGAATAGTAAGAAGTGTCCTGAAGACTTGAGGAGATTTGCTGTCACTCAAAGTCCGGTGGAAGACCATCTGCTAACACTGAAGTAGAAAACTCTTAAAAGAGTTAAATAATAATAATAATAATGTCACTCAGACTTCTGTGAAAAACCATCGGCTATCGCTGATGTGAAAAGCTCTAATGAGTGAATAATGATAATAATAATAATAACAACGTGTTAGATTCATTCTAAATTTTTTGTCTGTGAATCTTTTAGGTAGAGGAAAATTAGTGTATTTCGGGGATGGTCTGAAAGCGTAAATAAATTGATGGCGGTTGATTTAGAACTGAATATTCGCGAATATCACAAAATCTTTTATTATGAAAAAAAAAAACAAAAAATAATAAAAAGAACTGTATACATTCGAACGCTAGAGGGCTGAGAAGTAGGAACAAATCTTTGCTGCTTACAATCTGAATGAAGAAATTCGGTTAGTTAAAACAGCCTTTAGTTTAAAATAAATAAAGGATTTTATCTCGTGCACCTTAAACTGAAATCTTTGCTGAATATTTATAATCTAAATGAAGACGACGTGACTAATTTGTAACCTATTTTTTACCTGTACTATTCAAAAGGCATGTGTTAGCATTGAACATCTTTATTTATTAATTTATTTATTAATTTACTTTTGTTCTCTGCGAAATATTGCTTGTCTGAGTATCCATGAGGTAGAGGAAAATTGATATATTTACGGGATGGTTTGAAGGGTGAGTTAAGGAGTGAAGATGTAGCGTCCATAATAAGACTGGCAAAATAGGTAAGAAGAAATATGATCCTCATTCTGAGGGGACCAGTTGCAGTAGTAACAATATTCCAATAATTTACGACAATAAAAGTAAAAGTCAAAATGACGATACAAGAATAGTTGCAAATAGTTCAGGGGCTAATTGTAGGAGGTAGATTGTAAAAGTAGCCTCACTGTGGTCTTTAATTAAATTAAAACTTCATTATTTTGTAATTTTTCTTTTTTTTTTGTGTGTGTGTGGGGAGGGGCTGCTGAAAAACATTATTACAATAAGGGTTCTTAGTCACATTTGTGTCTGGTGCGCAGACAATAAACAATCCATAGGTCTTGTATAGCCACAATATATAACCTATAAACAATGAAGAATCGAAACGTAATTCATTGTGGGACACAGACATCAGGTATGGGTGTTATGATCGACATATGCACCCTTGATAGCCAGCATTGTTGTTGTGACCGGCATCCTGCAAATGTTGGCTGTTCTTCTTTCAGATATCAAAACGGTTATATTTTTAGGTGGGCAAACGATGAACAAATTAACCTGTCAAATCAGAGACTACAGCGCAAAAAATGAACAAGGGAAGATAACATACAAGCCTTATACTGTTATTCTAGAAGCAACCCAACAAAATGGGCGCATAAAAAGAATGATATGAATTCACAACAACCCAAAAGCTCGCTGACCAGGTTAAAATAATAATAAAGAAAGGATCATTTTCTGACCTTGAAAGACAGGAAATCCACCAGCAAAAATATAGGGAAACATATCAACAGACCTTCAATACAGTAACCGAGACACTAAATAAAGAAAAAACAAGAAAATCCAAACCAAAAGCAAAAACTAAATAATAATGTCCGAAAATACGCAATGACAACGACACTAACAACAAACCCAAGAAATAAAAAATGAATGTAGAGATCCTGAAAATAATAATGTCTGAAACGAAAACGCTTTGCCTTCTCACCAGAACAAAGACTGGAGAACAGTCAAGTCGGAAATTGAAAAAAATAAACGACTATTGACAAAAATCCCAACGACCAACAACAGAGAATCAAATGATCTAATCTACGCAGGAGCAAAATTAGTCTCTGAAAAATTGGGGTTCTCCTGAAAACAAGAAACATAAAGTCAAAACTTGGATTAGAAATCAAGTTGGAATCGTGGATGAGAAAACTACGAAAACTA
Source organism: Sepioteuthis lessoniana (assembly GCA_963585895.1). Lineage (NCBI taxonomy): Eukaryota > Metazoa > Mollusca > Cephalopoda > Myopsida > Loliginidae > Sepioteuthis > Sepioteuthis lessoniana. Next base: position 3,319,975 of record OY757931.1, on the reverse strand, counting down.
GTAAAAATGCTAAGACAGAACAGAGTTGCGAATAGAGGTAGAAATACTCGAAGAAAAGGCCCCTTAGGTAGAAATACTCGAAGAAAAGGCCCTTAGGTAGAAATACTCGAAGAAAAGGCCCTTAGGTAGAAATACTCGAAGAAAAGGCCCCTTAGGTAGAAATACTCGAAGAAAAGGCCCTTAGGTAGAAATACTCGAAGAAAAGGCCCCTAGGTAGAAATACTCGAAGAAAAGGCCCCTTAGGTAGAAATGCTCGAAGAAAAGGCCCCTTAGGTAGAAATACTCGAAGAAAAGGCCCTTAGGTAGAAATACTCAAAGAAAAGGCCCCTAGGTAGAAATACTCGAAGAAAAGGCCCCTTAGGTAGAAATACTCGAAGAAAAGGCCCTTAGGTAGAAATACTCGAAGAAAAGGCTTAGACTACAAGACCCAGCGGACAAGCATGTAAGAGCCAGGAAAAAAAATCAAGGTCTGTGTCAGCTCTCTCTTTCCTATCATGATATGTTGCTTATTTTTGTCTAGCCGACGCCGTCGTCTTAGTTTCTATGCTGTCTTTCTTTCTCCTGTCGACTACCTGCTACCTAATAGTAAATAAACCTTTGAGTTGTTCAACAGAGTTTTCGCATTCGTCAACTTGTTACCACGGCGGTGTCAAAACGGGGTCGGAACATCTCTTTAGCTCTGCAATGGTGCACTACCTCAAAAATAGACAACCGATAAAGAAGAAATGAGCTGAAAGATATTGGCAGAGGAAGGTAGACCCAAGATACGCAAGCACAATATCCAAAAATTGAATAAAAGCTAATAACAAAACAATTAAATCAGCTTTTTCATATCATATCATCATCAAAAGTGTAAAGAAAACTAAGGAAATGCAAGTGAAAAATATTTTGGAGAAAATTTATTTTAATTACAATTCGCAAGTTCCCTTGTATTGAAAGTTTAAAAACAAACGCTGATTTGTCTCCAAAATAGCTATGATAATACTTTAAGTTTTACGACGGCCTGCTTGCTTTGGAAATCAGTCTATGAAATCCGGGTTAATTTCATTTCAATTTATAACTTGCCATATTTAGGATTATATATCATTTTTGTTTCCTTTTAAATGTAAACTTCATCATTCTCCTGACATGACCAGGATCCACCACCCGAAATCTGCAAACATAGTTTAAACATGTACTCCGTTTCGATTTCTACCTGAAAAAACAAAAGAAAGTCGGGTTCTAGATATATATACAAAATACAGAAGAAATCCCAGGGACATTGAGGCAAGAGTGCTGAACTCTAACATCATTGTAAGTAAGTTCAAACTCTAATGAGGTAATTTCAGACTAATATACCTGGTAAAGGTATGAAGACCCTTACATCCCCAACTTTGGGTTAAATTGTATCACTTCTGTTCTTCAACAAACATTTCGTTGGCATTTAATAACCCACGAAGGTTGATATGCCATTGGAGATAGAAACCAAGCTAAACCAAAAAGAAATGACATTATGTATTTACTTAAGTCCTACGCTACGAGTAGGATGTAACACATGGTCATTTTTTTACGGAGTACTTCTGGTTTGAATTCAGCATTGTCCTCTTAAACAGGCTGTTTTACAATATCTTGAAAACTCAATCGACCGCGCAACTCACTCCCAGCTAGGGGTTAAATAGTATTACTATTGTTCTTCAACAAGAATGGCTCTGGGATCAAATAACCCGAGAAGGTTGATATTCCATTAAAAACATAAAAGCAAAGAAAGCAAACCAAACAATTCATCCATAGAAGGGAACATATAGATTCATGCCTTTATCAAGTACATTAACTCGAAAAAAAAAACTTGAAAAAACTCGTCAAGGATTTAAACTCGAGTCAGCGATTCCATTTCCTACATTAATATCCGTTGCACCAAGCGCGTCTCTGGTATGTCAACAAAAATATTTTAAGAGACATGTTGGTGATCAAACACCAACATGTCAGTAAAAGATTTCAAAAGCCAGGGAAAAAATGAAATCTTAATATTCTGAGAACCATTTTAGGATAATTCAGTAGGGTAAGGCGTATTTTTCTGCTGAAATATGCTTCTAAAATCAGAGAAGACTGACGCTATGAAGGTTTAATTTTTGATCTTCAATATTATCTAGGTAGGTGGAGAGTACAATGTATGATAGGACTCTGCGATTCCTCGTTGTGTTTTAGAATTTGAACATGGGCCGCCCATGTCATCTCATACATCAATAACCATGACACTAAACACGCCTCATTCAGACAATATATGCACGGTAACTTCTCTAAATAAAATAAAAAATCGAATATATATATATACCACCAACGTCAAAACAATGGGTATGTGTAATGAACCAGTCCAGTACATGGTAGACTTGATTATCCGGGTGGAATTACAATGTCTATCACTTCACGTACAGTGTACCCCGCGACGCACAAGGGCAATATCTTCTTTAACAGCAGAATGTTAATTGCAGATTGAAGTTCCTATGAAAACTAAGCCAGGTAAATATATCTGCCCTGACAGTGATTGATCACACATGGATATTTACTGTTTACAGTAGTGCTCTTGTCGGTCAAATCAGGGTAAATTTGTTTATTTTTTCCTTTTTGACAAAGACGACATGGTATATGATATTTTCTTTTCCTTGTTGAGGAGAAAGAATAAGGTTGTATTCCCGCGTTAATCTATGTAAATATCGCTTCCAAGCGATAAATCTTATTTGTCGATGATGTCAAAAGTGAAATCATGATTCATATATATATATATAATTGGTGGGCGTCAAAAGACCAGACGGCAGACATAGTGTTAATTAACAAGAAAAAAAGGAAATTCCCATCTAGTGGAATTTGCTGTTCCGGTGGATTAAAGACTGAAAATAAAACAAAGCGAAAATATGGGCAAATACTTAGACCTTGCTTGAGAACTGAAAAATAAAACTGTTTAGCATGAAGATGCCGGTAATACCTATTGTCGTCGGTGCGTTTGGAAAGGAGAATTGAAGAATAAGACACCAGGAAAACAATGAAGACCATCCAAACGACAGCGTTGTGAACATCGGCTTAAATACTGAGGATAGTTCTGGAGTCATAAAAAGACTTGTTGTCATTCAGGCTTGAGAGCAAAATTCCCCGTTAGAGCAGAGGAAAAATCGAGACCATTCAGAACACAACATTGTTGAGATCAGCCAGAATATTAACGGGAGTCTAACAGACCGGAGAAGACTTACTGTCACTTAGTGGCATAAAAAACTCGCTGGGAGTAATATAATAATAACTAATTGTAGATGAACTTGAATACTTAGGAGAGTGTTGGAGGCCTGTGTGGACATGCTAACACTCAGACTTCTAGGAAGAACTATCAGATAAATATTGTGTGAAAAAACTCGTGCAGAGTAAAATAATAGAAAGATTTTTAAAAAGTGCTCACTAGTTTAAAAGCAGAGAAACATGAAATAAATATGAAGTATAAAATTCTAAAACTCATAAGTCTATTTCATGTACGCCAAGGTCGGTACCAACAAGTAAATAAGAAAAAGATTATTTCACCATTTAAATATTTTCGTTTCAATGTTTGCAATTTAAATATCTAAATGGAAAAATAATTACTTCCATTTCAACTGCATTTTATTGTATATCTGAGTATTGACATTCATAAAAATCAAGTTGAAGGAAAAGTTCTTCTAATTAATATTTTTTTTAATATTATGCGTATAAAAATATACGTATATTATATCTAATGACATACATTAAATTTATATATTATCATTATTAATACGAACAGACACAAACACACTGACAAACATGCATATGGACACTCATACATACATATACACACACATATATATGCATACATACATATATCATCCTTATTATTATTATTATTTGTCCACTATACAACATGAAAATAGATATACGTATTATTATCGATACAGAGACATGCATTATATATATGTATATGTGTGTGTGCGTGTGATTCATATTATTGCACTTGTTTTCCTCAAAAAGAATCTATGAATGATTAAAGGAAATGTAGAAATTATTTTTATAGTTTTCTTTTTGAAAACTTTATAGAGTCACGAGGAAAAAACAAAGCTACTGAATTTCTTATAGGCCTTTGTCTCCGGCAACATTTCACATCCGAAGATATCGCCAAAAAGATCAAGGAAACATATATTTTAATCTCCAATTATTATTCCTTCTGTCTGCAACTTCTCAGTTTCTTTGGCCCTTTTTTAAGACGTTTCGATGCCAGTCAGAATACTTGACCGAGATCCAAAGACAGAGGTTGGTTCTGGGAAGCCGACTCGCTGAAGTCAAAAGTAATGCGTCATCTGATTTCCCAAATGTCTGTTTTGTCACTATTAGATGCCAGTGGTCTTAAGCGCAGTTGGTTTGAAAATTTAGCGATCCGTGAAATCAGTCTATTTTCAATGCTCGACCTCTTTAGTTTTGTTAGCAGAAGAGCGTAGAATTGTGGTCGATGTCGGTAGCAGAGGCAGGGGCGGAAGTATCCACAAAAATGTTATGTTTCATAAAATGCATTTAGCGCGACTAAATGGGAACATTGACACACCATTGAGACACATTTAGGGAGTTCAAAAGGTGTAACGTAGTCATCAATGGCTACTATGTCGGCGATGCTGATCGTATTCGTTTAAGTATTCGTGTGCATGTGCGCTTTTGTCTTTGTGCGCATTTGACATATGTAATAATGCTAATCAGAAAGGAAATCTCTAAAATTATCAAAAGTTGCTAAGTCATTGCTTATTTGTCCATCTGTCTATATATGTGCTCGTATGTGAGCGTCTTCCCGTGTGGATTTATGCACATATGTGCCTATATGTGTATATGTATATATGTGTGCGTCTATGTGTATATGTATATATGTGTGCGTCTATGTGTTGAAGTGCGAGAGTATGTGTGCACATGAGGTCTTTTGTTGTATGTAAGAGTGTTAATAACAAAATGAATCTTTTAGATTAACAAAAAGTTTGCTAATGGTGTTTTAAACCCGAGTTTAATAACCAATTGCATTTTAGAATTCAGCAAAAATCGTTACAAATACTTGAAGTATTTTTGTACTTTCAATTTTCAGTTATGCCTTCAGCTACAACACGAAACGTTCCATACGTTAATTTAGAAATTATCTTTAAAATACCCTTTCGGATAATATGATAAAATTGCCCTCCAGCCAAGATTTTTGTATTACTAAACATACGACAATATTATTGGCAAACAAAAGAAGCTGAACAACAGTTCAAAAACAAAGGCACGTTACTCTGATTGTTAAGTTAGTGATGAGAGGCGATTCATATTATTTTTCTTTTAAATAGAATATATTTTCTTTGTTTTCTGTAACTATTCTGAGCTAATTTAATTTTCATATTTGCAATTCGAGATAAACGATATATGAATGGAAAAAAATCAATGTAAGGCCAGTGACCTTATCGTCTTCATAGTCAAATGAAATTGTCAAGCTGGGTTCAATATCTGGAAGAAGCTTTTTGAATTTCACTTAGCGTTAATACACTGAAGAAAGACATACATTCGTATGATTTACACCAAGTTATAGGTAAATAGTTAAGTAGACTGGCTCCTCTTTCTTTTTTAAGGCACCAAGTATGAGAGAAAGAAAAAGCAAACATCCTAACAAGACGACAAAAGCCAGCATGGCAGGGTAAAATCCAGTAGTCTCTTTAAGTTGGGAAAGGTCTCCGTATTGCAGTGAATTGAAAAATTATCTAATGGAATTGGCTGTATATATAAATATATATATATATATAGAGAGAGAGAGAGAGAGAAAGAGAGACTGAGACAGAAACAGAGAGAGAGAGAGAGGGGGGAGAGACTTGTTGTAATATCTTCCGGATTTAAAATAGTTACCGTGTAGTTGGTAGTAGCAGTGAGTAAGCGGTAGGTATGTCTTTAACCAATAGTGTCCATGACATTGCAGGTGCCATGATGCTATTAAATCGTGAAATCTCGTCCGTTTTAGAGTGGAATTTAAAAAAAAAATGTTTCCCCTGTGATTGTAATGCAACGGTTATATAACTCCCAAATCTATGCTCTTGCGTTTACTACTTCTGAGGATACCAAAATACTGAAATGTTTTGAAGTAGGCCACAGACAAAAAATGAAATGAAAGATTTTATTAGCCATCAAGTCCTCGCAATATCACATGTAAGGGCTTGCTAAATACTGCTAAAAATCCGGTCGAGATTTAAAGATTTTATAGCCCATAGGAAAAAGGGTTTGGAAGAAATTATCTTTTAAACCAAACATAAAAAATCACAAAACAAAATAATAAATATTTTTCTTTTATATAGTAAAATTAAAACTGGAATAAGATCTGGGCTACTGTTTTATCGTTCCAAACTCAAGAGATTATTCTCTTAGTCTCTCTCTTTCTCTCTCTCTCTCTCTCTCTCTATATATATATATATATGCATATATATATATATATATATATATATATATATATATATATGTTTATATATGCATATATTTATATATATGCATATCTATATATATATATATATATAAATTATATAAACCGGACATTGGCATAATGGTTAGAATGTTCGCCAATGGCCTAGGAGACCTGGGTTCAATCCCAGATCGAGTCATACCAAAGATTCAAAAAATGGTACTTGATGCTACCTTGCTTAACACTCAGCATTATAAGGTAAGAATCAAGGGTAAAGTGGAGCAATCAAGGGAAAGGAGTAGCGCCTTCCCCTACACTTTGGTGTGGTAGCTATCGAAAAAAAAGCCTTCGGTTCACCCTCGACTAAGATCATCAACTTATATATATATATATATATACATATTTGAAAAGGGATGGTTGGTTTTCTTCCTAGATTTCAGTGCTAACTCTCTCTCTCTCTCTCTCTCTCTCTCTCTCGGTATATATATATATATATATATGTATAAATTTATATAAACACGTGGGTATGTATGTGTAATAAGGATTAGATTTTGATACTTACGCATTTTTTATTGGTAACAAATTTACAGTGCTCTGTGCCCCAAAATGCAGAGCAATATCACAATATGATTCAAGTATTGAGTGTGTAGAGGCAAAATAAGGAATATTCTAGTATAATAAACGACTCAATCATAAATGAAGATTAATTGTAATTTAAGAAAAGAATAAATAACAAAATAAGAAAATAGACACAAAACAGTAAATTTACTCAATATGGCCACCATTTTTTTTCATTTATTAGGTCAATATGCCTTCGAAACGATTTTCATGCCTTTAAAGTAAATTCTTCTGACATTTTATTCTGTTAATACTCAGTAGCCGTCTTAAGCGAACCAATATTTGGATAGGAAGTTGCACTTGTTGTTTTCTAAAACGCCCTATATAGTGTAATTAAGGGGGTAAAGATATGGGCTTAGATCTTGTTTAATTGCTGTCCTCACAGTTTTATGGTAGACTTTCAATTCATTAGCGCGCTTTCTTATTGACGTTGAGGGGGTCCGTCTCAATGGCCATAGCAAGAGCAGTTAAAATGTCATCTTTATGTTTTTGTTCATTCTTCCTTTCCTTAAAAAGTTTTTTTTTCTGTAATCTTTTTCTTTGCTTTGTATATAGTAGACCAAGAAACTTTGGCTTCGTCTTAGCATTGTCGTTTCTTTTCTTGCTCAATATATTGGGCTCAATTTTACATTTCAAAAAATAGTTAAATAATTTAGCTAATCATGAAAATTTAGATTTATCGCGTTTTTTTTTTTCAAAATTGGATAAATCAGTCAATAACTTTTTTAAAGATTATTCTATATTTTGCTTCCGCACCCCGTAAAATAAGTTAAAAATAAAACAGGATAAAATCTCACAACTCAGTTTCACTTTGTCCATCCTCTGGTGAGCTAGTACTCAACACATATTAAATACTTGCTGACAGTGAAACACTTAGTTGTAATATTATATCTTGGTTTATTAACAGCTTGTTTTATCATTCAAGTAATATATATATATATATATATATATATATATATATATCATGTCGCGCTGGTGGCACGGATATCCCTAACGCTCTCTCGCCACTTTTCCCTATCGTTCATCACTCTAGGTAGGTCTTCAGGACTGCATCCCGTATCCTCACATAGCTGCTGAATGTATGTTCGTGCTGGTCGTCCTGCTTTTGCACGGCCATGTGTGGGGGTCCATAAGAGTACATCTCTTATGAGTTCGTCCCTGCTTCTCCAGCAGTTTCCTGCATGTCTGGTTCGTCTAACTTGAATAGTTTTCGTGATAGGAGGCAGGTAGCCGTACAGTCGATGTCTTGTGGGGTGTTGCCGCCAGGACTTGTTCAAGATTGCACGCAGGATTCTCGTGAAATTGCCGTCTAGCTTCTTCTCCAGCCGTTTTGTTAGCGCCCATGTAGTGTACCCGTATAGCAGTATCGATGTGACCGCTGTCTGGAAGAAACTGCGTTTCATTTTATCGTTTAGGTCTGATTTCCATATAATCGATAGCCTATTGATAGCTGTCGATGCTTTCATTAACCTCGTTTCGATGTCCTTTTCCGTTGATTCGACGCTGCTTCCTAGGTAAGTGAATTTGTCTACTAGTTTAAGAGGGGTTCCGTCTAGAGTGGAGATGTCACCCGTTTTATTATAGCACATATATTCCGTTTTGTGTGCATTAACATAGAGGCCTATGCCTGCGGCTGCTCGTTCCAAACTATGCAGTAGTGTTTCGGCTTGGTCGGGTGTATTTGCCAGTATCGCTATGTCATCGGCGTAGTCGGCGTCGGTATTTGTTTTTGCGGGGTACCTTCTGCTTCTTTTCTTCGTCAGCTCGAAGACATTCTCTCTGATTTTGTCAATCGATGTTCTAAGGACGTAGTCTAGACAAATGATAAAGAGGTACGGAGCCAGCGTGTCCCTTTGTAGTACTCCTGCTACAATGTCGAATTATTCTGTCTCCATCTGGTGATCGTACTTTTACTTTGGTGTTTCTATAGAGAATCGTTATTGCTGCTACGGTTTTTTTTAGGTATGCCGTACGCTAGTAGGATTTGTTCTATCTTTCCTCTGTGAATGGAATCAAAGGCCTTGGTAAAGTCGACAAATATTAATGTCGCTTGTAGGTTTTTTGCCCGTACATCTTCAAGGATTCTACGGATGGTTAATATTTGTGAGGTCGTGGATCTATTTCTTCGGAAGCCATTTTGGTTTTTCCTAAGTATGTTGTCGATTTTGGGTTCTATGCGGTTTCGTAGTAGAGCATTGTAGATTTTGGCTGCTATGGATGTAAGTGTTATGCCTCAGGAGTTTTAGGCTAATCCGAGGTCCCCCTTTTTAGGGAAGGGGGGTATGCATCCCTTCATCCATCTATCTATCGGATTTTGATTGTATACTGCGTTGCAGTGTCAGAGCAGTATGTCGTCGAATTGTCTGGTCTTCCATACTTCTGGGGGAATCTCGTCCAGACCTGCAGCGTTCCTCTTTTTAATTTTTCTGAGAACCGAGTCGAGTTCTTCTTGTGTGAACGGTCCTAGTTTAATGTCTAATTGTTTACTAATTATTCTGGCGATTGGTTCATGTGTTATTTTCGGTGGGTTTCCTAGTAGGTTTTCGAAGTGCTGTTTCCACAGTTTTATTCTTTCTTGTTGGTTTGCTGCTTTCAGTTTTGCTTCGGCCGTGTCCTTTCTTCTACTCACTTCGTTTATCGTTTGCCAGGCTATCCTAGATTGTCTATCTTCCACCGAGTCTCTAATCTTATCTATCTGATTTTGAATGTATTCTTTCTGTTCCTTTATATATATGCCTGCTAATTGATATTGTGCCATTTTTAGTTTTAAGGCATTTGTGTTTGTTGGGTTTTTTCGATAGTTTTTGGAGGCTGTTTTCACTTGTGCACGTTTTTCTCTAACCGTTAAAGTTTCCCATGGGACTCTATATTTAGTTTTGAGTTTTGTTGGAATGCATTTCGCTGCTGCCTCGAGGTGCGCATTGACGAAATTATATACGCAATTATGTACTCACGCATATGCGTGCGTATGAATGTTGTCGCTTATATATAAATCTACATATTTTATTCATTTTAAATCTTGAATTTGAGTCATATTTATTGGTATCTACCTGAGCCGAGTTTATGTGTTTTATACAAGATTTAGTCACCTCCCCATTAAATGACCAGATTCCACGATTAGTACACCAATTAACATATGCTGGTATCTCATCGACTTGAAGCAATGTCAACATACTCATAGGAAAGGCATTCACCTTTATTGACTGGCTATCGATCATTTGGAAATCAGATCACTCTGATAAAACAAAACGGAAATTCTTCTAAGTTTTAACCGTGTCGGTACTACTGTATGTTTACACAATCTGAACTCTGATAAATCTCTTGAAGAAAAAAATAAAGTAGAACTACACAAAGATAATGCATGCTGCGTTAAAAAAATCAGTCAAATGGTCGGACAACTACCTTTTTTGTGGGGTGCTGAACTCATCAAAACAGCATTTGTATGGCGATTTGCTGTCTATCTCACAAGCCACCCAAGTAAGAAGAACATGCTGAGCACTGCTGGAGAAGAAAAAATTAAGCCATAAATGACGTTCTCTCATAGCACACCAATTTAGGTTTAACAGCAAAGCCTTACGTACATCAGCTCCGTGCGGACAGGGAGGGAGGTCTGGAGGGTCTACCAAAAGCGATGGCCGATAGTGATGAATTGTGAGAGATCGTCAAAGGAATTCGTGCTATCAGTACTACTTGATGATGATGATGATGATGATGATGAATCTTTAATATACAATCTGAAATATACCAGGAAAAAATGGCCTGGATAAAGCTGTGAGTATCTGATAAGGCTCATCCAATTTTTGATTAAATGTTCGAAGATCAATAGAGTCACTGAATTCAATATGAAATCGATAACATCTCTACACAATTTAAGATGATTACCTAGACATATATCGATCAGCTTTGCTTAATAGAAATCTAGCATCTAAATATTTGACATCAGCACGTTGCTTTGATGCCCGCAGAACTTCTTAAGTGGTACCGATGCCTGCATCAAACCGTATAATGATATGTCTGCGAGTGATTCTGTCAAAGACACCAAGATTGCTGGCTTCGACGAAGCAAAGAATTGCGCCAAATAATCTGTTTTACCTTATTTTTTACTATATTTATAACTGAAAGTGTTTCTTCGCTTCTATCGCTGCAAAAAGATGGAAAACTTATTCATCATTGGGGCTTAGAATATATTAACTGTGCCCCCTAAAGGGAGATTATATCCCTCCAAAATAGGAGGGTGTCCTGGGTAGGACACTAAATTGCATCTGATGTTAACGCTTCAGTTTTGGAAATCAGTAGAGTGCAGAGTACTCCTTCATTGTCATTACTCCCAGGTACACTCCAATCCAGAGTGGAAGTACTTGTTAGAGTCCCATCTGTGGGTAAAACTTATCTGTCCCAAAATTATTAGTTTTCAATAATGATCCGCGAAACAATTGATTAACATGAAAACAAATTATCATCATTATAATCACTATCAACTCGTACTATTTGTAAGGTACCCCTTGACTCTTTCTGTCTCTCTCCATTCGTTTTTATTGATCATCGCTTTTGGCAAGTCCTCCGGACGGCATCCAGTGTCGAGAAATCTGTTAAATTCAAGGTTTTATCCATATCTTCAAATTTCCTTGCCTTTAGGAGGTATTTTCTTGAGGCCTGCAGTTTTTCTGCTTTTATTTTTTCAGTACTGTGACAAGTATTTTAGCTTGCAGTGTCCAAGTTTGATGTTTAAATGACCTTAAATAGTTTCTCTGGGTGGATTATCTGTGATTGGATTATCTGTGATTTCTAAGCAGTTTCATGAAATTTTCTTTCCACTTCTGAAGTAATTCTTCTGGATTGAAAGCTTTTAGTTTTGATCTAGTGGTGCTTTCCTTCCACCAACTTCAATTAATATCTGCTATGTTACTGAATAAAAGTCAACACTTGAAACCATATAATTAATTTCATTTTATAGGAACACATGAAACCACCCCACTGTGAGTAAATTATTACACTATACCTTTTCCAGTTCAAAATGGGAGTAGTTCAGTTCAAAATGGGAGTAGTTCATTTCAAAATGGGAATAGTTCAGTTCAAAATGGAAAAAATTATTATAAGTGTAAATATAAAAATATTTTATAAATTATTTTAGCAATAAAATTGTTAACATTTTATAATATAAAAAAAAATTCTTCAAGTAATTTATTAGAACACAACATCTTCTAATAATACGGCTACAGGAATTTTAGATTGAATTCCAGCTATGAAACGATTGCATACTTCTGGTGTAACCCTTCCCAATTCTTCCTCAATTAATGAAGTCAAAGCTTTTGCCCTTTGTTCAGTAATTGACAAGCCATCTCTTCTCTCCTTGCAAGAATACTCACAATTTTAGCTGCCAATTCCTGCTTGACGTAAGCTTTGATTAAAGACCATAACTTGTCCAATCGAATTAAACATTGGACTGTATGGTCCCAACCTAAGCACTTCACATCCTAGAAATTATTCTTCACAAAAACTTCTTCAATGTTTGAGTGACATGGGGCATTGTTAACAACTATCACAACTGGACCCCCATATTGTCTCTTTGCAGCTTTTTTATATTTATACTTATAATAATTTTTCAAATTTGAACTGAACTATTCCCATTTTGAACTGAACTATTCCCATTTTGAACTGGAAAAGGTATAGAAAGGAATACTGAATATATGTATGGAAAAAAAAAAACTTCTGAGAAAAACCAAGTGTGATTCAATAACCTCTAGGCATGAAATAACCCTAAACATGTTAACATATCATTAGAATAAATCAATCAATCGACACGAAGACCTTAGTCGTACTCGTTTTTAAGTCGATTTCGTGTTTTTGTCGACCTCTCATTCATTGCATGAGTCAAGCAAAAAGGGGTAAATTTGCCCGATCTTTTCTGCTCCAAATCCTTTACTTTTACATTTTTTACCTGACCTTGCCAGATCTTGCCCTTTATACAAAATTACTTGAACTATCTGATTTCTGTATTGCGATCAACTGCGCCTGCACATTCCGTGCCGGAAATGTTTTTGGTTGTTTCAGCGGCGTTATGTTGCACTTCGAACTTGTAAGATATAAGCTTCCGAATTAGACTATATTGTACATTCATCTCTGTCGTTTTCAAATCACAAACAGAGAGAAGCAAGGCACAACTTGTCAGCGCACCATCTATCACGATACTTTTAACCACAGTAGGTACATCGGTGATATACGCACAGCAAACTAGCTCATACCGAAATATCACAAAAAATTGAACTGACTCTGGTATTATTCCCCTGATGATTGTGATATTTTTACATGAAACTAATAGTTAGAGCAATAAGAACGGGAGTCATTTTCTTTATAGTTTTCATACTTCTCTCCTGGCCAGCATTCGAGCATTCTGATGTTATTGGTATTGTTTTCCTCATTGCTTATTCTTATTGTTAGTATAGCTGTTTAAAATAAGCTTTGTGATTTTTGCCTCCTTTAACTTCACTTAAAAAATATTCCTCCAATTCTCTTTGATTTATTCCTGCTCCCTCCCAGTTAAAATGCTTTCCAAGGCTCGTGGTGTAGCATAGTCACCGACGACTGATATGCTGTTGATGGCAAATATTCTGCTGGTGTAGGGAAAAGCCAAAAACGAAATTAATGTCAAATGCTTTTATTTTTTCTGAGGCCGTTAAAGTGCGTGAAAATGAATAACAGACAATGTACCAGGTAGATTTCACGTCCTAGTGAGAACCTTCTCTTCTCGTATCTTTCAATTGTTCAATGGCTCTCAGTTCACTCGTCCCTTTACGTATACCCAGCCTCCACTCACCCTCAAAAAATTGTTGAATAAAAAATACACTTCCGCTTTGCATGGAATGCATCGCCCTAACAGGTCTCGCACCCATTTACATGTTCGACCGAGTCTTGTTCTATTGACAAATTTTGGTTACTAGCTGTTTTCTGTCCGTAGTGCCAGAAGAAGCATATTTAGTCACACCCGGTGATCACATGCTTATAATGTAGCACATATCCTGTAGGTTAATATTCTAAACTCGTCAATATTTCTCCGTTCCAGCAACAGAGTTATTTTTATATCCCATCCTGTCACAACCCGTGACCACATGCTTGCAATTTTACCCAGGGCAATAACATCTCTGGATTTATAAAAGCTGGAGAATGTCAAAAAAGTATTCATCGACCGCTGATTTATGTTCACGAAATCATTAATTTGATTTATTCATTTTTTAAACCATGAGTTGCCAGAAGATTACAGATTAGATATGCTCTAAAAGAGATCTGATCGGGATAATATATATATATATATATAACGGAAGGGTGGTAATACGGAAAATTATGTTGATGTTTTTCTGTAAGATTAGCACTATGAAATTTTATATATATATATATATACACCCCTTCGCGCACGCACACACACACACACACACACACACACACACACACACACACACACACACAGAGACTGAAGTAACTAAAAAAGCATCAATAATTCTGAATCATGATTTGTCAATTTTAAAAACGTTCATTTCCACCCTTAGTAAAATATATAATTAAATTTTCTGCCATTTTTAATTGCTAGTTTTAGATATATTTGAAATTTATGGAAATTGACTGACTGAAGTGAGTATGCAGTTTAAACTAATATTAGCTTAAAGCCTTTGAAATCTAATAAAAATTATTTCTTCTTTTCGTCCCTAATATATGTTGAAATATGGATAAAGGGAAGGAACTAATAACTGCTGAAAAGTAGAAAAAACACAAAGTTATTGAATGAGAGAATGTCCAGTTTGAAGATATGAAAGAAGCTTTGCAGAAATCATTGAATAATAAAGAAGGCTGTTGAAAATATAAGTTAAGAACTCGAAATCAAGAAAAACGCTATAAGAACTTGTTTCTTTGAGATAAATGTAAATTAAAGCGCGTTAAAGTGAAACAACCAGTTTTTACAAACTCTCAGATCTTAAAAGGAAGAAATTAAAGGAGTTAAAAGAAATAAAAGGTGTGGTATACTTTGTGAAATATGATTTAAAATAAAAAGGCAAACCTTTATCACTAAAGTAAATATTTTAAAGCGTCCAAATTAGGCCAAGAAATAAACGAAAATGGCTTTTCTAAAGAAATATTAACGGACATATCTAATAGACCTGATGGACAGGCAAAGCGATAGATTTTATCCAATTCAGATGTGGTCGTGGCTAAATGAAGGCAACGAAGATATGGTAATATGAGGATATGGGCTGGAATTGTGGACCAACTCATTATTGTACGATTCTATGTGAATGATGGATTTGAACTGAACAGTGCTAGCTACTGTACTTTTAGGAAAAAAATATTTTCTTTGTACGTAACAAATTCCAGTCTCCCAGTTTCAAAGTGAAGTGTATATTAAGCATGACACTTTTCCTTCTTTAGTATCTAAGCTTCCGAATAAGTTCTTTGAGCATAAATGATTTAGAGGAGACAGGATAATGGAATGACCACCATCAGGCCCTGATCTGAATCCAATCGAAAATCTGTGGTCAGTTCTGTAGTTGAAATTATATCTTAGAGGCAAACAATATAACAGTAAAGAATCCCTATAGAAAGCTATTAAAACTACTGTGTTCGAAATTGAACCTGCTGAAGAAAAAATAAGCATAATTAGTATATAATAGATTACTACTTATTATTGTGAAGAAAGCGTCACAATATTAAAATGAAAATTATTAACAACATAGATGTGTTTGTTAATTGATCTATTATTGTGTCGATTAGTTTTTGATGGTTTTATAATCTTTAAATTAAAATAAAATGTGACTATTTGGTGTTGCCTAAGAGTAACATACCCATGATACGGATACGTGAAATAGACATAGGGAATCTAAAAACACGAAATTCACGAAATTGGTTCAGGTACGAAACTTTTATTCACCTTTTTGAGTTTAAAGATTTTTCGACATGAGGAGAGAAGGACACAATCTTTCAATGCTGACTGCTTTTACATCGTCAGCTCTCAACCCAACCAACGTGCGGCGCCCGGAGCGCACAAAGTCGTCTGGCCTCGCTCAGCTCTGAAAGTCAACCTTCTTCTTCCGAGGTGAGAACTCAACTCACTGTTTTTTCTCAAATCTCAGCCCACGCGTCCGGTGCGTGACGTCACCCAAATACCCTGGTCTCAATTCCTATCTGGGATTTTTATTTTGACATCTCTGAATGACATATCCTCTTCGCGCGCGCCTGAACACCTGCGTTAATGTTGCACCTAACTAACCCATGCACGAAGCGAAAGGTTCTCAGCCTAATTAAACCGAAAGGCAAGATATATAAAACGAAATCCCACGGCAATTATATTAAATAAGAACTTCAGACGGCTTTTCTTTAGAATACGCAAAATAATCTCATTCACTTAAAAAAACAAGTTGATTCTACCTAAAATTTTAACTCAGGCTTTGTTTTGACATCTTAATTGATTATTCAAATTTTGATGATTTTGAAAAGTGTATGTAATTTGCTTGATAACTTCAGAAAGGGTGTAATTTTATTATATACATATATATATATATATATAGAGAGAGAGAGAGAGGGAGGGAGAGAGAAAGAGAGAAAGAGAGAGAGAGTGGGAGGGAGTGAGAGCTTGGCATATATTTTCATTTTCCTTACTTCTGGTTAATCCCATTCCTGTATTAGCTAACATACATGACTGTGACGTCATGGTATGTGAGTTCGAATTCACGTCACGTTATTACGTCCACTTTCCAGTTAAATAGCGGTGGAAAATAATTGAACGCCTCATCACCCCAGATATGAAATAAATAGTACTACTAGATTCCTTTTTCAAGGATGTCTTTAAAATTAAATAACCCACGAAGTTTGAAATGTCACTCAACAAAGAAACGAAAACAAACCTTTCTTGTCCTTTTATATATATATATATATATATATATATATATATATATATATATATATATACTATTTTCATTTTAATTTATTTTTAAAAATCTTTTTTTATTCATTCCTTATCAAGCTTTGTAGCAAGCTTCTCTATTTAATTTTGTTGACTTCCTCTTCCTATATATATATATATATATATATATATGTGTGTGTGTGTGTGTGTTTCTATGTGTGTGTGTGTGTGTTGTGCGTACGTGTGCGTTTGTGTACACTGCTTGCTATTTGATTTTTTTTGTATTTTTCATTCATTTCTGATGAAACTATCTTTATATGGAAATGTGTCAATTTTCTTTTTCTTTTCTCCAATCATCAAATATCATTTTAACCCTTGCCCGTATTAATCAAAACTAAACAAGCAGTACGATGAGCAGCAGTTTTCTCTATTCTTCTTTATGACTCACAATCATGAATCTCTCGTAGACATTATATAAATCAATTTGACATCTTCCATAAACGTTGCCTTCGCTGTATATGAGAATATAAATGGCAAGACGAAGTCTGCAATTAAGATCTTTTCAAGAAATATGATATTGAAGGAAACGGATTCTTCGTGATGCATTAACCAATCAAATGCACTGGTTATATCAGCATAAAGTACAGCACTATAAGACTATTATGTATAAGAAATTATATGATGGCGCACAAAAGATAAACAGGTGTTTACTTTGATAAAAAGATCAGTTAAAACGTAATCTGGGGTTGTTGAGATTATTTTTAAGTCAATTGAATTTTTTGCATTTGAATTAAAAACCAAAAAACGGAGATCAGATTGCATTGACTGCATTCCTCATTTAGAAAGAAACTTGCTTAATAGTTCGGAAAAGGGAATTTTAATAAAGTCAGTAAAAAGTAGTCAATAAAAACATTGTTATTATCAATATGTGCTCGTTGAAATTGGGTGTGACATCGGAAATTCAAAATAAGTTTGGGACGGCAGTAAATATTAAACTATATATTACCTGACACTGTGAGCAAAGAAATAATTCAAATAAATACACGCACACAAACACGAACTCAAGCATACACATTCACACGTGCAGATATGAATATACATGTGTGTGTGTTGTGTATAAGTTCTAGATTATATTATTAATAATGATAATACTACTACTACAGCTACTACTACAACTAATAATAATAATATTAATTTGCAAATTGTCGACTTTGCTGTCCCGGCTGACCACAGAATAAAACTGAAAGAATGGGAAAAGAAGGATAAGTACCTAAACCTTGCTAGAGAACTGAAAAAAATTATGGAACATGAAGGTGACGATGATACCAATTGTGATTGGTACTTCTGGCACAGTAACTAAAGGATTATTAAAGGGCCTGGATGACTTGGAATTTGGCAGACGAGTGGAGACTCTCCAATCGACAGCATTATTGAGAACGGTCATAATACTGAGAAGAGTTCTCGAGACTTGAGGAGACTTGCTATCACTAAAACTCCAGTGAAAAACCATCAGCTAACGCTGATGTGAAAAATTCTAAAGAAGTAAATAATAACAATAATTAACCTGAATATTGAACTGGATAAGAGTTCATAGCCAGGCTAGGGGAATGAAATTTGTGCCATACTCATAAATAAAAGTGGGAAAAGAAAAGAGGCGGAAAGAATAGAACTGCCAAATCAAAAAAGGATGGGAAAACTTGGAGAAAAGGAAAATGACAAGTACTTGGGAGTATCTGAAAGAGAAACCATCAATCAAGCAGAAATGCATGAAAAATAATAAATGAATACTTCAGAAGAACGAGAAAGATTCTCAAAACCAAGCTCTGAAGCATAAAATACCTTGGTATTCCATTTTGCAAGCTACTAGGGATATTCTTAATATGGTCAAGGGAGTACCTCAGATAAATGGACAAGAGGTCAAGAAAGTTGATGACGATGCACAAGAGAAATAACATTGACTCTATAAGTGTCAAGAAATGGAAGAAGAAGAGGACAGCATTTAGGATTGCGTAGATGCATCAATACAAGGAATCGAGGACTGAAAAAGATATTGAGAGGAAAAGTAAGTTGAAATATTTTTTTAAACCTTAGTAGTTTATCCCCATTATGATAGATACCATGTCTGTTTCTCAGAAATTAGTGAAAGTTGTTCAACTATCTTATTCAGACTATAAATTGTGCTTGTGCCACCATATCAAATTTACAAGATGAGACAGATTATGACTGCCAGTAAAAATGTGTGTTATGTCAGACACAAAATGTTGAAACTGAAACCTTACTAGTTTGTGCCCATATTATGCTTTGAAAGTAAGCTTGATTGTACTATTTGTTTTCGATAAAACGTTGTTAATCAATAAAAATACTACCTATGCTAAAATTAGAAATAAAACAAAATATGTCTGATGGTTTCGTTTGGTTTTATGACATATCAACAAGAGTAGGTTATTTAATGCCACATCTTTTTCATACATGCATATTAAATATATTAATTCTAAAAACATTTAAGAGATAACATTTTTAAACGAGACCGTACTCTTTTTTTCACGCAGTTGAATGGTTTCACTTATTTCTATATTATTTCTGCTTTTAAAGTTTAATATTTAATTAAAAAGGAAATATTTATTTAGCTGGTTTACAATCCAGACTAGTAGACCTCATTGGATGATTGGCGTAATACAATCTTCCTACGTCCTCTTATCATCATGCCGCATGAATCTAAGCTTAGTAAAGAACCAAGTGATTTTTTACTCACCCAATACGATGAATAGTTTTTTTACCTTGCTAAAAATATTTGATAATCGTCAAATGACGTAAACGTCAGGATTTCTGATGAAGTGCTAACTTTATCTACTTAATCGAAGAACGGAGTTGATTTGCACTGATCAAATATTGAGAAGCTTATTTTAGAGAATGTGACCCTGTGCTGAGACTTTTGCAGCCGAAATAAAACCTGATTAACAGACAATAGGCAAATAATGAGTGCAAACACATAAATTTCGTTGTTTGCCTTGTAGCAAAGATAGGTGTATACTTGATATAAATTCACATGAATAAAACTAAAAGTACTATACAGACAATGATTATTAGTGCAACAGTCTTCCTATGTGAAATTCATTTACTGTACCTAGCTAAGAGTAATGAATATAACACCCACTTACGTTGTAAAAACACACACACAGTTACACACACACACACACACACACACACACACACACACACACACACACACACACATATATATATATATATATATATATATATATATATAGTGACAACCACTTATTTACAGTAGGCTATTTCCTAAATACTGCAAAAATACCGTGTAAATGTCTGAGACACCTGAGGCTAAATTCACCCAAGCTGTGCAATCTCTTATGTCTTCTCAGACCTGCTGCACAACCAAATATTTTGTAATAAAATTTGAAGGTTACTGAGGAAGGACATGTGCAAAATCAGACTGCGGCTTTTTGCTGTCGGCTTTTTGCTGTAGGCTTTTCATAAACTGATCCGACTAGAGATGCTACAAATATTTTCAGGCTGAAAAGTCTGAGAGCGAAGGCAAGTCCTGTTTACAAGGTATTCGTTTCAAGATAAAGAGTTTCATTCTTCGTATTTCAAATAATTTACGATCATTGTCGGTCACTTTTTAAACTGATCGATTTCTGTCATCTACCTCTCGTCAACAAGATCAGGCTGTTATATATATATATATATATATATATATATATACGAGGGCATACGATAAGTTTCCAGACTTCTTTCGTATGGGCATTTTTATTGATCGTACACACATGAAACTCTAGTCCCCTTCGAAGTAATCGCCTCCGGCTGGAATGCACTTATCGGACTGTCCCTACAACTTCTGGAAGGCCTCATGGAAGTCCTCTTGAGTGAGCGTGTAAATGACCTTCGTCACAGCCTCTTTCATCTCCTCAATTGTCTCATAATGACAGCCTCTGAGCTTAGGGAATAACCAAACGTTATAGGGAGCAAGGTCTCGAGAATAGGGAGGCTGAGGAACTGTCTTAATGCCCATTTTGGTCAAATAGTCTGTGATAAGAATGGAGTTGTGGACTGGTGCATCGTTTTGGTGGAAATGCCACTGACCCTATTAGAAGAGTGCTGGCCACTTCCGACGGAATCTCTTCCTGAACTCCCTTAAAACCTCAACATAGTAACCCTTAACCCTGACCCTAAACCGTTGGCCAATCAACTCTGGTGTATTGACTTCCTTACTCCTCCCACACCTCTCATCATTCCTCACAGACTCCCTGCTTCCCTTCAATCTTTTATGCCACTCAAAAACTGATGCTCGACTCATGCAAGATGGTCGAAAAGCAGTCTGAAGCATTTCATATGTTTTTGTGGCATTTTCCCCAAGTTTAAAACAGAGGTTTATTGCATATCGGTCTTCTAAAGTATCAGATTGCATTTTTGAAATTCATCAGCTGTGACAAACAGGTTTTAGTAGGGTGTATTCCAATTTTCATGTTTTTTCGTTGCCAGGGATTAGAAATTAAATCAGTTATCTGTTGATCATTCCTACGTCAATGTTCACCACATCCAGCAGTGCCACTTTTCGGTTCTTTTGCTAGTTCCATGTATATGTTTTCACTCCATCCAAAAATATCTGGCAAATCTAACACAAGCCTTCACAAATGGAAAGATATCATCTATATAAGAGGTCAAAGTCATCTCTCAAACAGAAATAGTGGGTAGTGACATTTTGCTCGTGACGAGAGATATACTACAACTACTATTTTGAATGATTTAGCTATTCTCTTCACCTGTCCTTGATACGTAAGGAGGTTAAATTGTCGTTCATTGCTTCTTTTCCTGAAAACAAAACATGTTCCCGACTCCTTTCTGAAAAATACATTTAGCATTTTATGTTAATCTAGCGGACAAAAACGCAAGGAATTTCTGTTTTCTGCTATTTTTTATTACCTGGCAGTCAATAACAGGTTAGAATATTACTGACTTTTAAAGACAGAGAGAGAGAGAGAGAGAGAGAGAGAGAGAGAGAAGTTGGGCTGACAATTAGGATTTCCTCTCAGTTCACTTTTGAAACAAACTAGACTTTTCGATTTCAAGATGAAAACGTACTAACTCTCTCTTTCGACAGTCGAATACTCTCTCACACAATTGAATTTTCTCATTCTGATTTTTTTTAAAAGCTCTTATTTATAACGGTTTTGTTTAAGTCATTACTTCCGATTGGTTTTTGTCTCATTAGTTTTCTTTTCCCTATGTCCGGCCTCTGTGAGCGGTTTTAGTTCCACCCACTTTAATACCGAGAGTGAATTGATTTTCATTAATGTGCTTTGGATTTATCAGCAATCCTTCATCCCGAAAAGTAATTGAATATCTTAACGGGGAAAGTGATTTAAATTCTTAACCCATTTGATGGCTGAAACCCACCCAGGTGATATTCAGAAGGAAAGTCCCTTCAAAAGAGACGAATTAAACTTTTGATCAGATATACCACTCATATCTGCATTCTAGTCTAACTTCACAATTGATCTTAAGAATGTCTTCGACCCAATCAGAGGGTATCAAACGGTGTCAACCCCACTGGATAATCTCTTTTTCGCAAATGTTTTTAACAGATAATTCGTTTTTGTTTACTCTCCCACTAAAGCAAAACTTCACAAAGTATTTTGGTTTAGTCTTAAACTAGACAAACCTACTGTTTATGCTTTCAGGAACAGGTAGCTTTTAATATCCTTTACAACGGAAAGTCCTCGTTGTAACATATAAACTATTTTTCAAATCTTAGTATAAGTCACATATTTTCCCATCAATTTAACTTCCTATTTCATCATACTTTTCTTTATATTAGAGCAGTGTAAGAACTCAGCAACCAGATGCCTAGGTATCAAATGATCCAGTTTTTTTGTTTTTTTTGGTTCACAGAGTCTAATTATTGGGTTTGATATGTTTTTTAAATAACATTTGCCTGATTGTTAATTGTAAGTAGCCTTTGGTCCTGTGCTGCATTTATTAACCCCTCAGTCTCCACTTTTAGTCCAGTACTTTTCAATCATTGATTAGTTTTTACTCTCTCTTTATTTGATTTTCTAATTCTTTATGCATATCGTCTGTAGGGGTTTTTGTTTCAGGGCGTTTTTAATTTAATTTGGACCTTGTGCTTTTGTTCTTTCTGTGTGATTTTTTTCTTTGTCTTTTATGTATATTTCTTTCGGTGAGAATGTAATATACTAGCTTAGCTAGTGACAGAGTCCTGTAGATGAACTTAGCAGGTTCAATGCAGTCGCAAGATAACATCAACAAAGTTGATCCCAGGAACGGAGGATGGCAAAAAATATACTCTATTGCCTAAGGATAAAGTGACAGATATTTCCGTTCACCGATAAGATCAACAAATTACCGGAAAACAAAAACAAAAATATGTAAGTTCCGATAACCAGCCATAAACAGAAAATACGTAAAGCGAAAATGATGTTCATACTTCCACATGGGACTTGAAAAGACAATATAAGTTCTGTAATTTTTGGTTTAAGGCAGAGATCCGCTGGTCGATCAAGCGAAGTGGAGAGATCTGCTCGTCTCTCAAACGAAGGGGAGAGATCCACTGGTCACTCAAGCGAAGGAGAGAGGTCCGCTGGTCTCTCAAGCGAATGGGAGAGTTCCGCTGGTTTCTCAAGCGAAGGGGAGAGATCCGCTGGTCACTCAAGCGAAGGGGAGAGATCCGCTGGTCCCTCAAGAGAAGGGGAGAGGTCCGCTGGTCTCTCAATCGAAGGGGAGCGATCCGCTGGTCACTCAAACGAAGGGGAGAGTTCCGCTGGTTTCTCAAGCGAAGGGGAGAGATCCGCTGGTCACTCAAGCGAAGGGGAGAGATCCGCTGGTCTCTCAAGTGAAGGGGAGAAGTCTGCTGGTCTCTCAAGCGAAGGGAGAGACCTGCAGGTCACTCAAGCAAACATGTCATGTATGTTCTCCGGCCGTCGCTCTAATACACACCAAGGGTCCACGCTACGGAAGAAAGATATATGCGAACTCTCTCTGACTGGATTCCAGCTTCACACACGTCATCGTGGAAAAATAAAAATATAAATTATATTTTTATATATCTACGAGTTTTTCGTTGTTTATCCAGCAGTGCAATATACTACAAGAAGTCGAATAGATTAGCAATTTTTTTACTTTCCTTAGTAATTAAATATATTTTTCTTTTGGTTCTCGAGTATGTTTACTAACTGTAGCATACATTCTGTTGTAGTATCTAAATATTTAATCTTATAATGGTTGTTTTGTAAGACTATTCTAGTTAAATTAACCCTCTTTCGCGATTTACTCTCTTGGGGAAGAGAAGTTCTATAGCTGCTCTTGCGTGATGCATTCTGTGGCAGGTTATTAGTTACTAAACTTTTGTATCGATCTTTTTCTTATTTCAGCTAATGTTGAGTTTATTATATTAAAACTGTATGTCACTACTGTTGTTGACTGGGTGTACATTGTTAAGACTTTGCATTCAATTCTCTTCTTAATATGGCTTTTATAAACTCATAGAATTACTTTTTTAATCTTTTATTTATAGTGTGATAGATATCATTCACCTCATTAGTTCTGAAATACAAGTTTTATTGTGTTCTAACTTTGTAATTTCCTAATTATTATCATAATTATCATTATTATTCCTCGTGAATTTTTCATACCAACTTTACAAGTTGAATTCAGATGAAGTCTTTCACTTGAATCACAATAAGTCTCTTTCGATCTTCTAGATTTTTCTGAGTTTTCTAAACACTCTTAAAAATGTTGCAGTCTGAATGGTGACGATTATATTGATTTTGAATTCATCCATTCCCTTTTCCAGGCGTTTGAGGACCGTATCAAAGGGCACCGGTTACACTTGATATCATCGTCACCTCCATGTTCCACAGCTTTTTCATCTCTATGGCAAGGTCCAAGTTTTTTTTCAATCTTTTCGCTTTTTTTTTATTGACACATTGTGGTCAGTTATTCTTTCCTTGATAATCAACATTAGGTTTAATCTTTTGGCGGGGATTATATAATCAGTTTGTATCTTAACGTCCATGAGAATTTTGTGCATCATTTTCCATAACGAATTCTGGTTTCTATATATAACATTTATTATATTATTACTGTCTGGATAGAGTGTTGGCCAATGGCCCAGGAGACCTGGGTTCAATCCCAGGTCGAGTCATACCAAAGACTCAAAAAATGGTACTTGATGCTATCTTGCTTAACACTCAGCATTATAAGGTACTATCAAGGGTAAAGTGGAGCAATCCAGGGAAAGGAGTTGCGCCCTCCCCTACACCTCGGTGTAGTAGCTATCGAAAAGGGATCCTTCAGGTTACCCTCGACTACGGTCGCCAACTTTACTCACTTTTACTTTATATTATTCCTTGAAATTTTTTTACATCAGCGTCTTACAATGGAGTTCGAGTGACTGAAAATCTCCTCTAGTCTCCAGGACTCTTCCCAGTATTCTAGCTGATCTAAATAATGTTGTAGTTTAAACGGTCTCTACTTGTTTTCTTATTTTTAAGTCTTCCAGTCCATTTTCCCTCCTTTTCGGATTGTTGGTTTATTTGTTTGTAACTCAAAATTCCAAAGAAGCTTGTGCGTCTCATTTTCCAGGGCGGATTAATGGATGTGCATGTACCACTTTTTCACATGGTTAAATTTAAATTTCTTGCACTATTCCCCACTCAGTCTTTTCTAGTTTTATAATCTTTTGGTCTAATTTGCTGCATTCGCTTATTATGTGATCGATTGTTTCGTCTCTAACACCGTATAATCTACATCTGCTATTTTGTTGTGTCTTATCTATTTTTACTTTAACATAGTTGGTCCTTGGGGGTGTCCTCCTCGTGGTGTAATGGTTAAAGCGATGGACTGCGGAATCGTAGTAAGCGAGTTTGTACTCCAGTCGCGCTATTACGTTCACTTTCGGGCAAATACCCTTGGGAAAAGTATAAACCCCCTTATCCTCCCAGCTATGGGTTAAATAGTACCACTACTGTTCTTCTAGGAGAATGGCTTTGGCATTAAATAACCTAAAAAGAGTTGATATGCCATTAAACAAAGAAACCAAACCAAACCAACCAGTCGCGCTATTACGTTCACTTTCGGGTAAATACCCTTGAGAAAGGTATGATCCCGCTTATCCTCCTAGCTATGGGTTAAATAGTACCACTACTGTTCTTCTAGGAGAATGGCTTTGGCATTAAATAACCTACAAAGGTTGATATGCCATTAAACAAAGAAACCAAACCAAACCATAGTTGGTCCTTGTGGCGTTGTTTTGTGCTGCAATTAAAACAGATTATTATTATGATTATTTTACTCATTTGAGAGTTCTTCACATAAATGTTAAACTCCAGTATAAGATGGTGGACGTCATCCAAGTCAAAGTAATAAGGAATCTACTCGTTTCATTTGCTGTCTGGCCTATCTCTGCAGGGCTGAAATATGAATGGTGGCAACCGTTCATCAAATTACCCGATCTCATTTCTTAATTATTGGGGATTTTTCCAAGGACTCTTATTATTATTATTATTATTATTATTATTATTATTATTATTATTTACTCATTAGAGTTTTTCACATCAGCATAACCTGATGGTCTTTTACAAGAGATTTAGTGACAGTAAGTCTCCTCAAGTCTCCAGGACTCTTCTCAGTATTGTGGCCGTTCTCAATAATGCTGTTGTTGGGATGGTCTCCAGTCGGCCGCCAACTTCCAAATCCCCCAGGCCCTTTAATAAACATTTAGTTACCGTGCCAACTAGTAGTAGTAGTAGTAGTAGTAGTAGTGGAATTAATTTTTTGTCGAAATAAGTCACAGATCTCAATCTAAATATATCCGATATATATTGTACCATAAAAGCAATGTCCATATATCAGTTGTTCTACTTTGAATACTATTTTTGAGAAGAACAGTGAATAAAGAATCTAATTGGCTAGTTTCCAGTGTCGTCGGTATTGCTACTGAAGAGGTCGACAAATGCCTCTGGGTCAAAAAAGAGTCGATATAAAAACCGGGAAGTTCGATTGAACTGTTGAGGTCGAAATCTGACATTCATATAAGAAATAAAAATATACGTATAATACAAATTGCTGATGCACGTTTCTGATCTATACATAATTAGTTTTTATAGTTTATTTTATATTCTGTTTACTGTAAAATAATGAAAATAATAGCGTTATCAGAGATGATTTCGTTTCTTTTTGGCGAAAGTTTCATTTCATTCCACCGGTAAATGTCTTTATTTAGAATAGGGAAGAGTTGTTTGTCTGTCCTCTATTGAAAGACAAATGCTTTGATCAAGACTGACTTAATTTGGTATGCATTCTTACTAGACATATATAGGAAAATTCTCATATTAGAAACTTTATCATTGAAATAGGTAAGGTTACATCGAGAGGCAGGTCTTTACCATTAAATAATAATCAGTGAAAAGAAATGTTGCTGGAAAATATAACTAAATTCTGATCTTCAAAGTAAAAATAACGGATTTTCTGTTTTGATAAAGTAAACATTTTTATTTGATTAAATAATAAATAGGGTAATAATAATAATAATAATAATAATAATAATAATAATAATAATAATAGAGAATTGAAAAACTATGGAACATGAAGGTGACAATTATACCAATTGTGATAGGTGCTTTTGGCACGGTAACTAAAGGATTATTAAAGGGCCTGGAAGATTTAGAAGTTGGCGGCCGAGTGGAGACCATCGAAACAACAGCATTACTGAAAACTGCCAGAATACTGAGAAGAGTCCTGGAGACTTGAGGAGACTTGCTGTCACTCAATCTCCAGTGAAAAGCATCAGCTTACGCAGATGTGAAAAACTCTAATGAGTAATAATAATAATAATAATAATAATAA
Source organism: Sepioteuthis lessoniana (assembly GCA_963585895.1). Lineage (NCBI taxonomy): Eukaryota > Metazoa > Mollusca > Cephalopoda > Myopsida > Loliginidae > Sepioteuthis > Sepioteuthis lessoniana. The sequence goes on along the minus strand of OY757931.1, from coordinate 3,292,160 downwards.
TAATAATAATAATAAATAAATAAATAAATAATGAGAAGCGGAAAACGACAAATGATGGAAGGAGTCAAACTACTAAATGAAGAAAAAAGCCCAGAGAAAAGGAATCTTACAAATACTTGAGAATATTGGAAGTGAACACCATCAAACAATTGAAGATGAAAGAAAAAATAAAAAAGGGTATTTCAGGAGAACAAGAAAGCTGCTCGAAACCAAACTATATAGCAGAAATCATATCAAGTGGATAAACACTTGGACTGGTCCCTTAGTAAGATACTCGGGTACATTCTTCTAGTGGACGAGGCTAGAACTTTAAAATGTGGACCAGAGAAGAAGAAAATAAATGACAATGCATCAGGACTAAATCCGAGAGATGATATAGACGGAAATTCTGTGTTAAGAAAAGAAGGAGAAAAGGGACTCGCCAGCATTGAAAATAGTGTCGATACATGGATAAAACGATTCGAAGACTCCATAAAAAAGAATAAAGAAAGACAAACTACAGCTGCTAGAGACAACACAAACACAAGGAACAAGCCAACAAAAAAAATAACTCGAAAACAAAAATGGATATTTCTATTGATAAACAAGCAAAATGTAACAAGAAAGGTCTTGGGCACGGCTAAGAAAGGGAAACCTTAAGAGAAAAAACAAAAAAACAACGCCATAAGGAAAAATAGCATAAGATAAATAAAAAAAAAATAGCTTAAGATAAATAAAATAGATAGAACTTGCTGTCACTCCATCTCCAGGGAAAATCATTTGCTGACGTTGGTGTAAAAAACTCTCAAAAAAAGTAAAAACAAACAAACAAACAAACAAATAATAATAATAATAATAATAATATTAATAATAATAATAATAATAATACCCCAGAGGAAAAAACATCGACGAACGCTGGTGTGAAAAAAAAACTCGCAAATAAGTAAAACAATAACAATAAAAACAATCAGCAACGGTCGGTGAGAAAAAACCGCAAATGAGCAAAATAATAAATGATAATTATTATTAGTGATATCAAGTAGATTAAATATTATAAAGTTAAATTATTATTGAATATTATAAAATTGAATATATAATAAATTAAATATACGTTAATATATATTAATATATTAAATTGAATTGGTTATATATTAAATCTAATATATATTAATTAATAACTTTATCTCGCTGATCATTATCAATGAGTCGGATCGATTATCACTGGGTATCATCTTGTGTCTCTATCGATGTGCAAGACTATTTTAAGGATAATCACTAACATGCCAGACAGTGACAACGTAGGAAGCGAGTTTGAACTCCAATCGTACTATTACGTTCAATTTCGGAATAATATCCTTGCGTAACGTATGAAACATCTGATCCCACGACCTACAGAAGTTTTGTATTGGGATGACTCTGGCATTAATTTACTCACTAAGGCTGACATGTCGTTAGATAGTTTAGTTTTCCTTAAGTTGATGGTTTCTGATTTTGAATTAACTGAACATACGTAAATAAATAAATAAATAAATATATATACGGAACCCCTCTGAAACTAGTAGACAAATTCACCTACCTCGGAAGCAGCGTCTCATCAATCGAAAAAGACATCGACACGTGGCTAACGAAGGTATGGACAGCTACCAATAGACTATCGATCATATGGAAATCAGACTTGACCGATAAAATGAAACGCAGTTTCTTCCAGGCAGCGGTCGTATCAATACTGCTGTATGGATGCACTACTTGGACGCTAACTTAACGGCTCGAGAAGAAGCTAGACGGCAATTACACAAGAATGCTACGAACAATATTGAACAAGTCCTGGCGGCAACACCCCACAAGTCACCAATTATATGGCCACCTGCCATAGTTGTATGTATCCCTAGTGCTTTCTGCCCGACTTTGGACCATCTTCAGGGGAGGATCTATTACAATATGAGAACATCAAAATAATAAACAAAAACTTCAGATTCTCGAAGCACTACATATTAGAAATCAGCAACCAACATTTAATAGAATTAATTTCAAACCAGTGCTAATGTACTTAAATGTCTTTAACTACTGGCACTAATTATAGAATTACATTTAAAAGCAAACGCCATAATCTTCAACGGCAAAGACGCCCTTACACAGTAGTAATATGCTAAAACAAAAGTTACATCCCTTTTGTAATAGATCCTCCCCTGATGATGGCCCAAAGTCGGGCAGAAAGTACTTGGGATACATAAAACTATGGACAATACATAAATCAATTCCCCCCGAATACGATAAAAGTAATTCGGGTTCTTTCGAACGGATCCAGATGAAAATATGTAGACATAAAAGTCTATTATGTTTAATGAAATTTGCATATATATATATATATATATATATATATATATATATATATATATATATATATATATATATATATATATATATATATATAGCATCTACCGAAGTACAGCGTTTTATAATCTAGTTTCAGAAAACAACCATTCTTACTGCGGTTTCGATCCTCATCCAGTATTCGCTATTTCCTTCGGTCACACTCCTTTTATCAAAGAAGCAAAATCAGCCAACATTCAATCATTCCTCCCAGCAAGGTGTTTGAATCAAACGCAAGATAAAATACGCGCACAATAAAAAACTGACCTTGGATATTTTTAAGATTTTGATCAAAACCATGAAATAAACTTTTATTTTGGAAATAAAATGGAAAGAGAAAAGATTCGCTTTCTATATGCGGCCGAAAATCCGGTTTTAATTTTAATTTTTTTCTATAATCGGATTTGCACGCATTTGTTCATGCGTGATATTTTGGCAAAGTGTGGCGCGGCCCAGCAGTCGTATTAATGTCCATTGAATCGAAAATAACTCGTCTTCAAAGATTTTTAATAATAATAATAATAATAATAATAATATTTTAACTGTCTAAAATACATTTTCTGTGCTGCACTTTCTTAGATACTTTCTTCATTTTGCCAAGTGTCACTTTTACGATTAAACGAATGATCAAAACTATGCGGATAGGGAAAATAAGAAACTTTTTTTTTCCGAAGCAAAATTATCCTTTTATGCATACACGCCGAATGTTAAAGTATGTTAGAACATATTATTAAAACCAATAGAAGACGAAGGTAGACTCTTAAATGCACATTTTTGAAACGATCGATGTTTTTAGCCAAACGATAGATACTTCTAATCAAATGTTGGATACTATTTTTTCTTGATGTTCTCGATAAGTTGTTTTTCAAATTATCGCGTGAGGAAATTCTTGTTGATTTCTGTGTCTTCGATTACTGATCAAATGACAATTTACAGTCGTTCCTAACTGAATTTTATCTGGTCAGAGAATCGACTTAAACGATAATTCTGTAATATTTTTCGGTAAATTTTTTAACGTTCACATAAGAATAAAGACAGCAATAATAACAAAATTTCTGCTAAAGTCTTTTTTGATATATGGAGGACCACGAATCTATCTACCAACTATGAGTCAGACAGAGGAACAGACCAGGTTCTTGAGCTATAATGCCTCGAAATAGATTATTATATGAAGAAGATATTTGGAAATTAACATTTGACATCAATTAATGTAATGTACTCCATATTGGATCCCAAAAGATAAAAGTTGAATATGAATTAAGCAAGAGGAAACCAAAAAATATCGTATAAGAGGAATACAATCAAGGATTTTCTTTTTATGATGCATTTAAAGCAGAAAACCATATTTGGTTTAAAACATCCGCAAGGTATGGAATGATTGATTGATGGTAAGAAATTTTATTTAAAGAGAAGCAAATGTTGTTTTCAAAATACTTTTCACTCCAATAAGACCTCATATGGAATATTCGACTGGGGTCTTAACTCCAATGTCGAGACATGGAATTTATTGTGTAATACTGACACTGGAAGGGATACAAAAAAGAGTGATAAAAATGATTGAAAAAAACAGTTTAAAAAACATTTAGAGAGAGAGAGAGAGAGAGAGAGAGAGAGAGAGAGAGAGAGAGAGAGATTAGGATTAATTCCTTTACTAGAAAGGAAAATTAGAGGTGATTTAATTGGGATTTTAAAAATAATTAAGGGAATTACTAATTATGGTATACATTTTTTCATTAATTCTCCTCTAGCTGTCTGTTTAATGTCATGACAGATTTAAAAAACTACGTCTACCAACCATTTTTTTCCTTATAGGGTAATATATTTTTGGATTAAATTGCCAAATCAGATTTTTAAAAAGAGCAAAAGTGTAAAATAAATAAAAATTTAATTGGAATATTTCAGAAAAAAATGTTAAGAATAAAATTTTAAAGTGTATTTTTAGAAAGAAAATTAATTTGATTTGGTTAGGTTTCTTTGTCTAAAGGTATATCAACCTTCTTGGATAATTTGATGCCAAAGCCATCCTTGTAGAAGAACTGCAATGATACTATTAAACCCATAGTTGGGGGAATAGGAGGGTTCATATCTTTCCCAAGGCGATTAGTCTAAAAGTGAACGTAACGGAGCGATTGGAATTCGAACTCACTTAAATGCTGCTGTCCCGCATATTAGTCATCACGGCACCGAGATTTATCCGGGAATTATCTGATGAATCATCTTAAGAGAATATGATCAGTTTGGTTTGGTTTCTTTGTTAAATGGCATCTCAATTTTCATGGGTTATTTAATGCCCAGGCCATCATTCTAGAGGAAAACTAAAAGTTCTATTTAACACATAGATCGGAGGATAAGGGGGTTCATGCCTTTATTAAGGGTATTTATCAGAAAGTGAACGTAAGAAAGCGACCAGAGTTTGAATTCGTTTACTATGATTTTGGACCGGACATTGGCCTAGCGGTTAGAGTGTTCGCCAATGGCCCGGGAGACCTGGGTTCAATCCCAGGTCGAGTCATACCAAAGACTCAAAAAATGGTACTTGATGCCTCCTTGCTTAACACTCAGCATTATATGGTACGGATCAAGGGTAAAGTGGAGAAATCCAGGGAAAGGAGTAGCGCCCTCCCCTACATCTTGGTATAGTAGCTATCGAAAAGGGAGCCTTCAGGTCACCCTCGACTATGGTCGCCAACTTACTTACTATGATTTTGCAGTCCAGCACTTTTACCATTACACCCTCCGGAATAAGATCGGTATATAGCTATTATGTTAATAGTACATATGTTTTTTTTTCAAATATTTTTTTTCAAGTTTAATGTGAGAAGATAGCAAAAAGCGGACTTATTCAAAGAGGCATAACAAACAAATAATTATAACCTATCAGTATATCTTTTTACCCAACCAGTAAGGGCAGAATCGGAAACAAAAAATGCCCCTTTGAATCTAAAGTTTTCCTTCCTATATAGGTTGCCTAACCAAAGCTTGAGACCCCAGTCTACTGTACGTTTTGTCCATAGCTTAGATTTGCTTTGTTTAGTTCAATACCTGAAGTAAGGAGCACTTAGTAAAATTTAAACTCACAAACAATTACCTGCAAGTCCAGCTGGGGAATATTATCAGAGACTAAGAACCCAAGAGCTTGAGTATTTGGATCAAAGTTTCCGTTTGACGACAAGATGTAAAAGTTACAAGAGTTGATTTGTCTGTGTAGTAATTAGGGATTGCCAATTTGAGAGAAGTAATCAGTGAAAGGAGGGTGAGTGTGGTAAGTATCTAAATTGTATTTTATTTCTATTTGGCGCGGGGTCAGATTTAGGTGGCATTAGTAGCCATTGGTTTCTGTACTTGGGAACACACCCGTTTCGGTCATATTAATTGGTGAAGAAAGGGAACTAGATAAACGGCAACAAGTGAACTTTGTTACCGTCTCAAAACATTTTAAAAGTTTTTCAAGAAGAATTGTCGAGTAATTTAACTTAATGGCGCCCTTAGGGGTATAAAAATGTTACACAATTTCTTCAAGCAGCATATGACAAGTCTTACTGTGATACATGGTACCAATAGTAAGGAATGATCTTTGACTTGATTTGAAACAATCGATGATTCCGAGCCTAGTTGGCCAACACGTTGATAGGGAATTTGGATTCATTGTTTTTTTTCTTTCAAAGGCAATTCTTTCTAGCTTCAAGTCTAAAGACCCCACTTTACCAGACTACGCATATTTGTCATGGGAAAAGATGGATCCATGTCGTTTCCATTAATCTTATAGTGAAATGAATCACTAACATACTCACCCAGGATTAGAACTTTGCTCGTCGACTCCATTTCCTTTATCGATAAACGTTACATATTGCAGCAAATAAAATATATTTTATATAGAATATGTGCGTAAACCTAAAAAAAAACCCCAAAAAACTACCGAACAGTAATTAGGTTTTCACGTATCCTAAAGACGGACGTGTATGAAGGAATTTAAAACACGTAAATATTTTATATTAAGTGTAGTGGCGCTTCTTGTGTCCTATGTGCGCAAAGCATGTTTACATAGCTTCTCTCATAGAGAAGCAGGAATGAGAAATACTGTTGCATAATAAGGCATTTTAAAAGATTTTTGTCTACGGAGTATATATATATATATATATATATATATATATATATATATATATATATATATATATATATATGTAAGGTTACCTTCTAAAAAGTGAATAAAGAAACTGGAAATGACCATGTACTTTCTGTTTCTCGAATTTTTCTGAATTGTCTTGAAGAATCAAGACAATTCTAGTGCCTGGCAATGGATATAAAAGCCAGTCCTGTCCAAAAAGGAGGAGAGTGGCAGTTTCGACCTGTAAAGCAGACTAATTCCTGACCCAAGGGTCGGAGTTGGAATTTTTACCCGCTAAATTCGAAAATAGTCAGCCGTAGCGAGGAAGAATACATTTGCCATCTCATCGGCGCTCCAGCATTTCCAGGACCCCGACACAGCTGTAATATCACACTACCCTAATAAGTGAATTCAGACTGTGCAGCTTAAACCAAAGTAATAGTGAAATAATCATGGAGCAGATGGTATTATCTTTTATATATTTTGTATTCAGACAGAGTTGCAGACATTTGATTTTTAGATCTTTTCTTAGACTGATAACTTCTAATCCTTCTCCAGGAGTGGGAACATTTTCCCCAGTATGTTGGTTCCTAATTTGGAAGAGGATAAAGTTGATTTGTAATTACAATATGTCCAATTACTATTTGTGCAGTAGTAAATATATTTTTGACCAAAATTAGTTGCTCACACCTCGATAGTCATATCTCATCTACAGAAAGTCATTTCAACATACGCATCGAAGAGGCATGGGCTGCTATCGACAAAATGTCGACCGAATGGAAATTTTGTCCTTCTAAAAATATTTAACAGTTACTTTTCCAAGCCGTAGCCGTGTCATAACTAGTGTATGACTCCACTATTTGGACTCAAATAAAGTGATTGAAGAAAAAGCTTGATAAATGCGACATAAAGATGTTGCATGCTGCTTTAAACAAATCTTTGAAGCAACATCTGCAGGAATACTTGTTTGCCATTTCACAAACCATATCACGAACAAGACATGCTGGCAAGACATGCTGGCACCGCTGGTAAACTAAGGACGAAATCATAAGCGAAGATCTGATGTGGATACTCCAATGTTGGCCGACCAGCAAAACCTTATTTCTATCAACTCTGTGCAGACCCGAAATATCTTCTAGAGGTTCTGCCGAAAGCGATGCACGATACAGACGGATATATATATATATATATATATATATATATATAGAGAGAGAGAGAGAGAGAGAGAGTGTGTGTGTGTGTGTGTTAGCACGACTTGATGATTGGTGTTAATTTTCAGTAAATTTGAAGTGTTACATTTCGAATCTTTCTAAGTATTCTGATATATTCGGGAACGGAAGATGATCATTATTCAACAGCATTTTAAAACTAGAATCCTGATCCTTTTTGTTTTGATCAACACAATGACTTAATTTGGCAAGTGTCGATTAGACTTATGTGATAAATTGATCGATCCTGGAGTATATTAACTTGCAAGAATATCTATAAGATAAAAGACTTCAAAGAATAATTGTTTTGACAAATCCCAACAAAAGATCGAAAAATTCATCTGCAAATATTGTGTCTTAGATAAAATGAATTCTGTTTCGTGGGCTTCGAATAAGCTGACTAAATCCCTCTCCAGAAGGTTGGATATGACTCAAAACTTAATCTGACGGTGAGGCTCCACTTCTTGAGATATGAGCAATGTGAAGAATCCCTTTATTGGTTTTACTCTCGGTTCACGCTGACTCGGAGTCGGAGTACTAGGATACCATCGATGGATCAGATATTCATGTTTAAAAATTATTCGGATTCGATGAGAATAACCCATATTTATAAATAGATTATAGTAACTTGAAGTTATACTTATTTACAGAAAATTATCATTAATTACATAAAACCATATAACTGTGTGATAACAAATTATTATTACATAGAAATAATTACTTGAAACAATATAATTATTTGTATTAGATAGGAATACTAATGACTATTATTATTAAGAAATAATTACTGGATATCATATAATTATTAGTATTTGATTGGAATACATAAAACCATACAACTATGTACGTTTTATTTGCATTAGAAAGGAATACTTGATATCACCATTGATATTTTTTATATACGAAAGGAATACTTGATATCACCATTGATATTTTTGATATACAAAAGGAATATTTAATACCACCTTTGATATTCTTGATTTACAAAAGAAATTCTTGATATCACCTTTGATATACTTGATATGCAAATAAATTGCATTAGAAAGGAATACTTGATATCATATAACTGAATACAAACATTTTTTAAGAAAAAACTCAACAAAAAATGTAAACGTATAAATAACGCAATCCTCTAAACTTTGGGCATAGAATAACCCTACACCAACTGACATGCCGTTAAGAACAATCAATTAAAGTCAAAAATAAAAATAATTCACTTTATGTGCTTGGATGATATTAAGAATTTTTTAAAGAATAGAAAAGAATTAAAATGTCTAAAAAAGATTTTCGAATTTACTGTCAATATATAGAAGTTTGATATTGAGAAATGTGCCCCGTTCCAAATGAAAAAAAGAGAAGGAGAAACAATAAAAGGAATAGAACTACTCAATCAGGAAAACATCAGAACATTTAAAGAAAAAGAAAACTACAAATACTTGGGAATAAAATCGATTAATCAATCCAAAATAAAATCATTCATGATAATAATACGAAAGGATAATCATTTAAAAATAACATCATCTTACATCAACAAAGAATACATAGACTTTGTTAATTATTGACGATATTTCACTGATTTAAATTTCTATTCCTGTTAAAACAATCTTGATGAAGGTTAGTATGTAGGCATTCTACGTTGGAATTTATACGATTAATATTATATTTCAGCCGTTTCCTATTTCTTCATTCCGCTTGAATATTTGAAATATGACCAATGTGATTCCAACCCCTCCGCACTCCTCAACAATTCTAGGACTTAAAGTATCGATCGTGTCTGGGAGAGGACAACAATCATCAAAATATCAAAGTGTCCATTTCGCGCAGTTCTAATTTGCGATCGACGCATCGATCCCGCTGAATGGACACGTCGTGTCCCATTGGTTAGCTTTAACTGATCATTAATTTAATAGACTCATAAGGCTGACGTAATTTGCTGCGGACATCGTGAACGGCTAATCAATGTCTATTGAATAACAGAATGCCGGAACGATTTATGGTGAAAATTAAAGGTTTCGGCAGAGTTTCTCTCCCCCAAAGTAGTTGCGCCATTTCGTCCTGTTGAGAGAGGAACCGCGCAAAGGTAGGAGAATGAAAATAAAAATCAATGACTATCATTAGAATAGAATATGTATGCAATTGCTAGTTGCATACTGAGTGTTACATTGTTTATGATATTCAAGTTCCTGGTTTTAGATGCAATTGTTTGGGAGCTTAGTGACCGTTGACGCATACACTCAAACACACCCTCACAAGTATGTCAATACTCATACACATGCGAGTACCTTGGTGTCATGGTTAGCAAGCTAGATTAGTAGCCAATTTATAGAGAGTTCTAATCTCACTGGTCACATCTAAGGTCAGCTTGATTAACAGGTGCGTAAAAGTTAGCAAGTTAGATTGGAAGACTCCTTCAATTGGATTTATAAGACCAAAAAATCCATCATTGATCGCTCTTTGGGGCCCGTGGCGCAGCGGATAGAGGCGTTGAGTCAACGTTGAGTCTCTACGGTTCCTGGTGAGCATTGTCAGAAGATAGCGGTTTCAATTCCTACCCAAGCCTGCCAGAGGTTTACTTGGTCAAAAACGTGGTGCGATAGACAACAACTATGGAAGGCAGTAATTACTGGGGATACGGTTAAAAGACTCAGCATTCCTATCTGAAGAAGGCCAGAGGTGAAAATTGGCCGAAACGTAGTGAAGAAGAAACGACACAAAAACTGCCAAGATGAGAAAAAGACTGCAATAAAAAAAAAAAAAAATTCTCAGATTAAGAAGCCTCATCTCAAAATGATTCCAATTAAAGACAATTAGAAGACCCCTGTTTGTGGGTTCATTTCTCAATTGACTCCTGATACATCTGGCCTTCGGATAAGCTTAATAAATAACTATAGATACATAGGAAGGAAAGAAAGAATGAAGCGAGCGGTTATCATCGTAATAGAATAGTCTGGAAGAATGGAGTTCAAATTCCTTTAATGTTATTATGAAAGTCATGAAAATACGCAGTCTGCAAGATAAGAACGTAGAATTTACATGCAACCCAATTTCATGTATTAATTCTGATTTAGTTTGGTTAAGTTCTTTGTTTTATGGCATCTCATACTTTGTGGGTTATTTATTGCCAAATCTATTTTTGTTGAACGAAATTTATGTTATTATTTAACCCATTTCTGGGAGGATAAGAGGTTTCATATTTTTCCCCAAAGTCCGAAATGAGCGTAATAATGTGACTGGAGTTCGATCTTGGTTAATACGATTTCACAGTCCAGCCCGTAAGTCGATAAGTCAAGGTGACTAGCCCTTTTTCAGTATTGTTTTCAGTGACACCTCTTTAAAAAGCTCCTTCGATCATCCAATAATTTCTGATGTGTTATATTATCAAAGATGAATGGTATTTCGATAAAATTCTATAAACAGAGGAATAGTTTATAAAATTAAATGTCAGTGAGCCCTGCTTCTGTTGCAAATGTTTAGTAATTTTTTTTTTCGTTGTTGTTGTTGTTTTTATTGTTTACATCTTCGGAATTAAAAATCAAAACAACAACGAAAAAAAAAACTACGAAACATTTGCAATAGAAGCAGTGCTTATCTTTAAAATGAAAGGTATTGAATCATTTCGCGTAAAAATCTTGCAAATATATCAGCAGAATATATTACGATATTTTTCCAGGCTACGCTTCCTGAAGAAAACGAAAATAAAGATTCGTTTGTTATTTTGTTTAATAGCATATCAACACTTATGAAATATTTAATGCTTGATCTTCTTTGTCGATTATCCTTCTTCGTAGATAAGAAATATATTTTTCATAATCCACTTTATTGAGATTTGAAACTGTTGACATTTTCAATATCCATACTATTTACTCTTTCGGATTTATAATGGCTTTTGATTTTATTGCATTTTGATCTTTAGGGGATACATTGTTTTGGTTTATTACAGTTTTGTTTAATATTTGGTTCTTCATTGTTTTATGGCAGGAGGGGGTTATTTTCTTCTTGGTGTTGAGGTATACGCATGGCAAGTTTTCAGTAATTAAAACCTCGTCAAACAATTGTTAATGTTTTATTTCTCTCAAGGCGTTTGTTGATCAGCAATGTCCTACTAGCACTAATGAGGTAAAACGTTTTTGAGAGCCATTAGAACAATAAAGTTGGGACAATTATATAAGTACATATAGGCTTGACATGAACAGTGTAATGGTTGGAATCGGGCCTTTTAGACCCCCCCCTCTAGACAAAATTATTGGAGTATAACAGGTCACGTGACGATTTAGCATCCGAATCACTGACTGCTCAACCACCATGATCACGTCCTTAAGCAGGTTTGACAACCAAGGCTAACAGGTCTTTTGCAGCTGGGAGCTGGTAGTTGGCAGTTTGTGATATAATGAGTTCACTTGATATATTTTTTACGACTGTTACTATACAGGATTTAAAGACGTTAGCTTGACTGATAAATCCCAGTAATTCACTTCCTTACTCTGAATACACACACACACACACACACACACACACACACACACATATATGTATATATATATATATATATATATATAAGATAAAAATGGTGCACAAATTTTTGCCTTCAATTACGGAAGTTTCACATGTGTACTGGTCAGTACAATCTATCAACAGATAGATTGCAGTACTCCGGTTAATTGAAAGGTTTAGCATGGGTAGATGTGAGTTAGAAACGATGTAATAATTGTTCCTTTCTCTTTTTATTTCCATCCATTTACGGTACGATATTTTGATGATTTATACCATTTATTCAAGTGGTGACGTTTTGGAATAAGATCCGTTCTTCGATTGAGCAATTTATTGGTAAACGGCTTTTCTAATATGCACAGTTTTTTCTTCAAGACATACTCTTCAATCTCATTTCCTTTCCAGGGGTATTTCTTTTTATTCTTTGCCATTTGACGATTGGTGACTGACAGTATTTGAAACTAGCTGTTTTGATTAAGGGATATTGGACGATCTTTTTAGATGTATAAGTGCACGAATGAGGGATTTATAACTGCTCTTCAATATTTATTATCCCAATACATTATCATTTTTCCTCTTGAACTCAACTTATGTTCCCTGATGATTGGGCTCGCATGCAGATGATTCCAAAAATATGTTGACATCGTGAATCGATGGTGATTGTTTGAAATTATAAATGAAATTATATTAGGAAATATTCACGGACTCCATTGACTTTTTTTCGCCATTTGGCGTAATCGTTCATCGCTCTTGGCTGGTTCTCCAAACGGCATCTGGAGTCTTTCATGGTCTGGCAACAATGGTGTGTTAATGTAGAGGAGTCAATAATAAAACATCACATGTTGATTCTTCCTTACTTTTCGAGCAGTGCTCAGCGTGTCTTGCTCGTCTTACTGAGATGATTTGTTAGATAGGAGGTAAGTGGCCGTGCAGCTGTTTTCGTGTGGCGTGCTGCTTCCTGGATTTTTTCAAATCTGCATGTGATATTTTTGTGTAGCTTCCAATTACCTTTTTCTCCAAACGTTTCAGTTGAGTCCAGCTGGTGAAACCATACATTAGTACCGACACCGACACAACTTGGTACAATCACGTTTTATTTTATCAGAATGATCTGATTGGCAACTTGTCAATAGGATTCAATGCATTTCCCAGGCGTATGTTGTCACCCTATAAAGTAAATGAGATATGGCTACCGAGGTATATGAAATAGTGCACATTCTTTAAAGGCATAGATCTTAGATTAGACGTCTCGTTTTTGTTTAAAACAAACTCCTTTTTATCTGAGTTCACGCAGAAATCGATACCCCTTGCTGCTTGCTCAAGGCTGTGCAACGGGTATTCCGCTTAGGTTGGTGTATTTGCGTGAAGAGCTTGATCATCTGCGTTGTCCGAATCACTCATCGTTTCTGCAGTTTATCGGCTGCCTTTTCTCCTTTTTTAATATGAAACCATTTTCTTTCATTAGCTCTACTGGAGTTCATTTAATGTAGTCCAAGAAGATTATAAACAGGTATGGTGCTGATGTATCTCCATACCAGATTTCTCTGGCAATGTCAAAGAAGATGGTAACACTATCGAGTGAGCAAGCCTTTGTTTTCATGTTTTTGTAAATCGTCATTATTGCTGTTATAATTTATTTGAAGAGACTATACGAAAGTAGTATTTGCTCCATCTTTCCTCTATGTACGCAATCAAATGCTTTGTAGAAATCTACGAACAATAGCGTTGCTTCAAGAATTTTAGCACGTACTCCTTCGATGATGAAGATCGATTACTCCGAAAAAAACATTTTCATTTTTCCTCAATTTTATCAACTTCAGGTCGGATACGGTTGAGGAGTAGGGCGATATAAATATTTGCATCAATAACAGTGAGAATTATGCTTTTGTAATTCTTGGTGATTCCCAGGTCACCTTTCTTGGGAAAAGGGAAAATGTAACCTTTCATCTATTTGTTTCGCGTTTTGTTTATACTTAGCGATGCGTATATGAAATATTTTGAAAAAATTCATTGTCTTTCATACATCTCAGGTATTTCCTAGAAGATAGCTGTTTTTCTGTTTTTAAGTTGTTGTTTTTTCTACTCCATCGAGATCTTCTTCCTTAAACTTTCATTATTTGATATCTAGTTGATCATAAATTTATTTTGATCATAAATTTCTTTCTCCGTGATTTCAGCATAGTTTCCAAGCAGAGGCTTGAAATATTCTTTCCCTTGCTGAAGTTTTTCTACTTGGCTGGCTGCTTTTAATTTTGCTCAGTCTACTGCCAATTTCATTTGCTCTCTCTCTCATGCCAATCATGATTGCCTATCGTTTATTGAATTTCGGATTTCATTGATTTGACTTTGAATGGATTGTAGTTTTTGTTTATTGGTATGTTTTAGTTTTTTCTCCCCGGGAATTCAGAAATTTTTGCCCATTGGTGCTCGTTGGTTTCTTATATTAAGTAAGAATGCTATTTTCCAATTATATCGTTTTGCTCTAACTGCACTTGACTCCCAGGGAACTCTACATTTGGATTATGCTTTGATTGGTATGCACTCGTTGGCTGCTTCTAGATGGGCAGTAACAAAGTTTTAACATTTGTCATTTAGAGTATACATTTTAGATGTCTCCTAAAGAATATGGAACTTGTTTTTAACCATTATCATATATTGATTGTTTTTATCACTATTGGCAAGTAAGAACCAGAATTTATCGCAAGATTTTAACCGCTTGAAGAAATTCCGTCCATGCCTTCACTGGAAGTGTAGGAATGCTTTTCGATTCTCGTTCGTTAAAACCACTGAATAAAATTGAGAAAATCCAACCAAGAATGACGTTAGCAGCATTTAATAGCAACCCCACACAATAACCGTCTCTGTTTACAGTTCCAGGAATTCGAGTGATGGAACAGACATCCCTCCTACTACAATGATGGAATTCGAGTTGTCATCTTGTTATCCAGTTGTGAGATTCTATTGGAATTCGGGTAGCCATCTTGTTTCTGGTTGAGCAACACGAGATACTCTTATTAAGTAACAAGGCTGCATTATGTCTGGATTGTTAATTTGCCATTGTTTATATGTGATGTAGTTGTTGAACTGTGATGAGGTCTCTTTGCTGAATGTGATATGTGGAAAAGTTTTTGTGAAGGGAGTGTAATGGAAAAGGGGGCAGGAGAGGAAGAAGGCGCATGTGTACTGTTTGAGGGACTACTTTAGTCGCCTTTCATTGGCTAATCAGCTGCTCCTATTGATGGGAAAGTCCATAAATATTTGCTGACAATTTTTAAACAGTCGGTACTTCGAAATCTCCCAAGTTTTGCTTGTCGTCTTCTTACTACGATCAAAGGGCCAAAAAACAAAACCACCCTCACCAAGAACAACTGCCACCACCACCACCTCAACAGGATCCGAATGAATAATCCGATCAGCAACACCCTCTCGCCCAAAACAACTTAAACAACCCTCCTACCATCAAAACATCCATCCAAATAGTCCCTCAAAAAGTACATAAGTGTCTTCTTCCTCCCCTGCCTCCTTTTCCATAACACTCCCGGCTCTCTCTTCACAAGAACTGTTCCACAGATCACATTCAGCAAAGAGATCTCTTCATAGTCCCCCAGTTAACAAAAAAAAGCGACGTAGAACCAAATTTGTCCAACCGACAGAAAATGAAAGAGAAAAAAGACTCCTTTCAAACTGTAGTAGCCTTATGTTCTCCGCAGCTTGAAACGATTTCTGATTTCCAGCTATGGAAATCATTAAAACCACTCCAAGAACTAAAAGAAATCTAAAAAAAAACATCGAAAACCCATTTAACTTTATGGGTACACACATGATGACCAACTTTGTCAGATGAATCCAAAAATCGGAATTTTCGGGAAAAAGCTAGTTAAATCGATGCGGGCATGAGGCTACCGGATTTGGAGCACCCCTCCCTCAAGAAAATCATATCCTTTTGGCCAGGGCAGGTTGCTGTTTATGTTCATCCCTCTTTTTACAGGGACCTAAAGTTGAAATACTCCTTAGACGTCGGAGGTGGGTCTTGAGACGGTTGAGTCACAAATGAGTTCAGCACTGGATCCCTCAGACTTATAGTCGGCGTCCTCACCCCCGAGGATTTTCGTGTCGTTGTTGACAGGGAATAAGGTAAGTGGGTTTGATGGCTCTCAACCTTTCCACTTTTAATTGGAGTGGACTGAGGGATGCAAGTAAGTGCGCTTGCTTGCTTGGTGAATTCTCGAACCTCAGTGTGCATGTTTCTGCAGTGTAAAAGACTCACTTCAAGGGCGCTGCGGACTGTCGAGTGCTGGAGGATGACTATATCATCATTTCAGCCTTCGGAAGCAATAGCAGTTTTGGGTCTCTTTGCTTATTGGACGTAGCCTTAATGCTGATGTAAATCTTGTTCTTACAGATGATGGAGGCTGGCTGGCTGGCTGGTTTGGTCGATGTTGCCTTTAAAAGCTTCGAGTTCCGTATGGCCGTGGTTTATGCGCCCAATATCGTTGCAGAGAGAGTTTCCTTTTTTTTGTCGGTTAGCGTCTTTCCACGACGATCTGAAACGGATAGTTTTAGTGGGTGATTGGAATACGATCCTTGATCCCAAGATAGACAGGGTCAGAAGGGGAGTTGGAGGGACGGGAAGGTGTGAAGGCAGCCTGATCGATTTTATGGCTCACCATGACTTGGTCGACAGGATCACCCAGGGAGGGAGATGTAGACGTGGCAAGTTAGTTCACCCTCTGTCTGTTCCTATCTGAACAGAGTGTTGGTTAGAAGAGCTGACACTGATTTTGTTACGTGTCCCACGTTCCACTATGTAGCGCAGATTGACCAATTGACTGTTAAGGTTACTCCGGAGTTAGCTGATAGGCCCAGTCTAACCGGTTCCTGGAAGTTCAATACCTCCTTACTGGAGATACGAGACTTCCGGGACAGGCTGGAATCCCTAGTTCAGTAGGAGCGGTTACTGGGAATAAGTGTGCGATCTCTTAAACATAGGATTAGATATTTCACAATTAAATAAGGTCACAAGCTCAACTTAGATAGGACCACGGTGACAAAATCTTTAGAAAATAAGGTTTGCCGGGCGGTAGAAGTGTGGATTCTCTGGCCGTAGATTTAGCCTGACAGGAACTTGAGTGTAAAGCTAGTGAGCGCAACAAGGGATACGTACTTAGATCTACGTTTAAAAGAGTTCTCAATGAAGCCGTGAAGATAAATGCGTTCATGTGTGAAGAAGAAATGCGAAGCTTTCCCTTTCGATATATCGAATCGGTCAAGTCCCCGAATGGGTGCGTAGTCGGCGCGAATCGTAAGATGCACGACACCTTTCGGACGCACTTCCGTGATCGCTTTGTTCGCTGTCCTGACCTCCCGGTTCAGGAGTTTGGTAGCTATTTAGCCGACTTCCCTCGCCTTCAGGAGGCTGAAGTGGTTAGCTGTGCGGGTTTGGTGACTGAATGCGAATTGTACGAAGTGTACTTTAAGCTGCCACACACATTTGTGCCTATTCGCATGGATATGTTCAACCATTGGTTCACCCTGGGAGACATCCCTGGTAACTTTACCAAGGGCGTGGTCACATTGGTGAAGAAAGATGGCAGGCATGTTTAGGAAGACCTAGAAGATTACAGGCCCATAACACAGAGTTAAAGATTTTGGCCCGGGTCTTTGCGAACCGTTTGCAGCTTATCATTAGCGATTTGATCGGATCTGTGCAGAACTCCGCTGTGAAGGGAAGATCAATCCAAGAAAGAATGCACTTTCTGTGCGAGATGCTAGAGGGGTTAAAAGACGGCACCGAAGTCGCTCTGATCAATTTGGATCAGTCCAAGGCCTTCGATAGGGCTGATCATCGGTTCCTGGCGACTGTTTCGGAAACCGCCAGATTCAAACCGGAGTTTGATTCAAATGGATTTGCATGATGTACTAAAACCCACAGGCAGTGGTGCCGGTGAACGAGAAATGCTCGAAGGCGTTTGCGATCGAGCGTTCGGTCCGGTTATGTCTCCTCTTCTCTTTGTCCTCGCTTTGGAACCCCAGTTCCGCTAGTTGACGGACGAAAAGTCCAGCCCTGCGCGGCATTCCTCTTGCTGGTCTTTTTTCAGCAAATGTATCTACGTACACCGATGATATCACAGTCTTTGTGTTCCGCCGGTTGGACGTAAAAGCGGTGAAGAAGGCGGTTGTGAGGTACGAGCAGATATCAGGGGCTAAGTTCAACTTTTATGAGAGCGAAGGTTTACGGCTAGGAGTCTGGAGGGTGGTCTTCTGCCAGGGCCTTTCTTCTTGCATCCTCGGCTTGTGATTCGGGCCCGGGCTCCAACTAGAGTGAAATTGGTCGGAAATACTGGCCAAGGTAGACGCCCAGGTGGGCACCAAGCTTTGAAGGCGGTTTTCCAGGGCGGAGGTGTGCACCGTGTATATCTTCCCCTTGATTCTTTACCGTTTGTCTGTACTTCCTCTGCCAATGAATCATCGGCTGGCACTTCAAGGATCCCTCTCTAAATTACTTTGGAGAGGTCGAACGCCGATGGTCCGTAGACAGGTCTGTTGTCAACGTCCGAGTAACGAGTTTCTAGATATGCCTGATCTGAAGGATCACTGGTTCGCTGAAAGACTGGCTTACTTGGGTCGATCCTTGTCGAAAGACACGGTATGGAAGCGAAAGGCGAGCGATACCTTTCCTCGCCTAATGTCAGACTCGGAGGCTGAAGGCCTACGTAAGCTGGTGGGGGGGTGAAGCACCGTTTGTCCACAAATGTCGTAAGGTCCTTCGCAATCTTGCTGAGTCCAGTGACCTTTCTTGGCCTCAAAAGGAACTGAATCGGGAACTAGTGGTGAGCTTCGCGTCAGATCTTCTCGTGGATCAGCTCGGCTGTTCGATGGGGGAGGTTCGCTCGCATTGGAATTGGGCGCCAGGTTCGGGCTTCTTGAACAATTCCGAGTTCTCGTTCAATGGGCGGCTTGCACGGAACGTGTTGCCCCCTTTTTAGCCAGAATTACAAAGCAGGCCTGGCAAACATATCCGATTGTACTCGCTGCAGCAGTGGCCTAGAAGAAACAGCTGAGCACGCCTTCTACTATAGCGAGCGAGTTCGTCCGTTTTGGAATCATGTCGGAAATTGGAGAGCCTGCATTGAACCTAAGCAGTTCATGCTGCTCAACATTGGTTACGTCATAGACAACGTTCTACCTCAGTTTGAAAGTGAGAAGCGTGTGGTATTTCTCGCGATCATAGCTGTAGCTAGAATAGTGGTTGGACGACGTGAAAGAAGGGATTGTGTGACGGCGCAAACTTTTCTTATCGTGATCTGGTTTTGTTCTTATGGCATCAGCTTAGGGTTTAAATCAGATGAGATAGAAAATGCTTGGATTGCATAACAATTGACTGAAGGTGGGTGCATGCTGTGAACCTGGTTGTAGGAAAGGGGGCAACGTTCCCTCCTCGTCCTGCGCAGGGTGACTATAGACTAGGTTCTTCTGGACCCCACCCCCGGCTAGTAGGATTGCTTGATTCCCTTTTTTTCCCACGTGAGCAGCATATTCTGAGTCATTGTACTGGTCATCTAGTTGTTAGTCTCCAAAAACTTCCCCGCTCCCATTGTGTATTGTCCCTTAACCTTCGATCAAACCCCATTTTTCTGAAGATTTGGAATTCATAATTATATTCGCACTCCTGTTACCCGCTTAAATCTCCACACTGCGTCCTACCCTGCGTTTCTTTTGTCCTATTAGTCTAGTTTCCCTTCTCCTCTAGGGAAGGTCCAGCTTGTTTTTGTCCCCCCCCCAGATACCGGAAAACAGTCGGTCTCGATTTTATAGAAGTGGGATGGGAGGGAAACCAAATGGGTATTTATTTTGTTCAATTTTTCTTTTTCCTTTCGGGTTTTCTTCCATTCCCATCACTTTTCTTAAACTGTATACTGCAAATAAAACTCATTTGCTCATCCGGGTTTTTAAACTTGGACTTTTATCATAGGGAAAATACGGTATTCTGGTGGTTGTATTGCGCTTGGTGAAGAATCAATGACCATTTGTATTGTTGAATGGGTCGGTAAATATGGCTAGCTAGGACCCCTTAGCTTTCATAGACTAGCACCCCTTCCCCCTCCCCTTCAAAACTTAGGGCCTTGTGCCCCCCCGACATGGAAATTTTACTCTTTTTGGAAATAAACATTCCCAAACACAACGTTCTGATTATTAATAGAAACATGATTCCAATATAGTTACAGACGAAAATAATATATTCTCTTTCCACAACAAAAATAATGAATATGTAGCGAGTTTTCTCTCCAGGGTAGGTTGGTATGTGGAAACATTGGATTTTAAAAAAAATTATGGGCTTTCACGTACCGAAAATCAAATGCGCAGCTAGATTACGTATTTGTAAACAAGTTGTAGTGAAGCAGCACTTTGAACTGACAG